>JAWNNP010002797.1:600000-1198349 GCA_035044805.1 Leucophenga maculata | reverse complement strand
ATTTTTTGTGTTTTTTGTTGTCGGTCGCGGAGGTATAAACGAAAACCCATTTTAATAGCACCAAGGTGACGTTTCACCATTCAGCGCTTAATTTATGCAATAAAAATTCCCGACAGCTGTTTTAAGGGTTGTATGGGGCTATGCTCTAGCGTTTCAATCTATTTCACTCTTGCTCTGGGGTGGCTTTGCGCTTTTCGTTACAAAATCTGTTGGCGGCTGCTGACTGGTTGTTAAGGCAGCTAAGCGGAAATTAGTGTATTTAATTGCTTATGATTTTGCGTGTTTTTTTTTTTCACAAGCTCCTTCCAAAGTTTTTGTTTAAAGTGTGAGCGGGAGGGGCTAACAATGTAGCTAACTCGCAGCGGCTGTTACCTTTAAAGCATATTTAGTTACATGTAGCAATTGTTGTTCACTTGATAAATATTTAAAATGCTTATCTGCAAAGTTACTTTCGAATATTGCCAAACCGTGCAACTTGTTTAAGATATTCTTCTCTCTTCATCTAATTCAAGATAATAATGCCAGCGTAGAAAAAGTTGTAGAAAAAAAGAAAAAACAAAAAAAAAAACAGCCCATAACGTGCTTAAAGCAT
The DNA here is from genome assembly GCA_035044805.1 of Leucophenga maculata. Lineage (NCBI taxonomy): Eukaryota > Metazoa > Arthropoda > Insecta > Diptera > Drosophilidae > Leucophenga > Leucophenga maculata. The sequence goes on along the minus strand of JAWNNP010002797.1, from coordinate 1,197,757 downwards.
GCAACTCTGGGGGCTATTATCACAAAAGTATGCTACACAAAGCGAAACGAGCACAAACGCCGTAAAACTTTTTCGGTTCTATGCCACTTTTCCACAATTGATAATGTGGCGCACAATGCTCGAGAAAAACTTTCCCTCAAACTGTATGGCAGCAAAAGTAGAAAATTTGAAAGAAGTTTTTCGTTTTTCCTTCTTTTTTTCTTCTTTTTTTTTTTGTTTTTTGTTGGCAGAAACTTTCTTGCATATCAATAAATTTTCAAGTTGCAGTGAATTGATGTACAATCTGAGTGCTTTGTTTTCTATGCCAGCTCTTGAAAGTGCATATGTAATCATGCTTTTGGATCAATGAATATTTACATAGTTTATGCGTTGATTTCATATTTGGCCTATGCTTGATTTTATTTCTTATTTTATATAAATTTCCATAACAAAAAGTTGAGTTATCTAACTTAATAAAGTACGCAAAATAATTTAATGCAGAGAAAATGGAAAGTTTTACTTTAAGATATTTACTGTTCAATGAACTAAGTGATTAAAAGTTTTTATTATGCAATGCAATCAAAGTGTAGAGGAGCATAAGTTTGTGTAAATATATGTAAAAGGTAAATTTAAGATAAGTTGGGTAGATTAATTGTATGAACAATGAGATCTGGGATACTATGACTGACAGCTGTTTCTACTTTCTTCTCTTCAAATTGAAAACCAAACAGTTTTCTTAGAAAATATTATATATTTTGTTTCTAGATCTTTAAAAAAAAAATTATGAAATAAATTTAGTTTGAATTTTTAGGTCAATCGATAGAATAGATAATTTTTTATACAATCTTCAAATTTCACTTTTTTTTTTGCTATTTTTTATGGAGTGGGTTGACACACTGCAAGCAAAAAAGTTTTAAGCAAGAACAGCAGATTTATTTTGTTTTCGTTTTTATGTTAGTTGGACATATATGACATAGTTTTCTTCCACTGAAGGACTTAGGCTGAATTTTTGGAGGTGGAGGTGGCAAGTCTTTTCACAGAATTCGATTGATAGCAAAATGCAATTCTCTTGGCAATCTTTCATTATATACACGGGCTTTCATGTGATTTAGTACCATTTCTCGAACCATTTTTTAATAAAAATGTGCCACTTTTTATTATGGAGTCCATATTTTCACTTGCTTGGTAGGCAACATAACACTTGATAACTATTTGAACCAGTATTCCATAAAATATTACGAATTTTGCTGCTCCACGAATATATTGAGCAGTTCCTGTGCATATCATCAACGCCTCCCTTAGTGTGATTATAATCTGCAATCATTTGTGGCTTGCCTGTCTCAGTATCAGTGGCTCACTCGATTCCGTTCCGGTGTGGAGGAAGTGGAATATACACCACGCTTCGGAAGACCTTGCGTCGGAGAAGCTGTTCCATCGCCTAGGAGCTGTATAGAAGTCATATAATATGAAGAAGCTTAGCTACACAAAAAAAATCGATATTGACACCAAAAAACCTCATGGATCATATTTCCATCTGTGAGTCGCTGCTGAATCGCAAGAAAATCGACCCGTTTCTGAAGCGAATGGTGACGGGCGATGAAAAGTGGTTTACTTGCAACAACGTAAAGCGCAAAGGGTCGTGAGTGAAGGGTGGCGAAGCAGTTCAAATGGGTGCCAAGCCCGGATTGACAGTCATGGCAGAGAATCATCTACTATGTGCTGCTACCCTATGGCCAAACGCTCAATTCGGTCCTCATATGTGAACAACTGGACCGTTTGAAGGCAGCAATGGCCCAGAAGCGGCCATCTTTGGTCAATTGGAGAGGAATTGTGTTTCATCAGGATAACGCCTTCGATTGTGAAGCTCCGGGAGTTCGGATGAGAGGTCCTTATACATCGGATTACCATCTCTTCCTGTCAATGTCGAAAATTGATTGTCTCACTTTTTTGCCAATTGGGAAGCAAGCTTCTATTTGCGGTGCATAATGAAGTTGGAATCTCGTTGGCAACAAGTTAACATTGTAAATATTATGTTCGAATAACAACAACAAAAAAATTCGATGGTTGCAGTTACAAGGTTCACCATTTATTTGGACATTTATCGTGAGCGATCTTAGGCGATATCTGGATTGCCATAATGTCTGCTGTTAAAAAGTCTGAACGACACATGAAATAAATTTATAGTCCTATTAGTTCGATTATCTATCAGGACATTCCATATTAATCGAGAATTTGGGTTATTGATACCTCTGCTTCCGCTATTATTCATGCAGTGCGCCCTTACTTCAGCTTCAACCTAGATAGTCAACCTCGCGACTACATCGAATGTTGCTTTCACATGATGAGCGTTAGCTTGAGCCAGCTTAATTATGCTCACTATGTTACTTCTTCGGGGTGAAACGACCAGTAGGCGAAGATATATTATCCTCTTCCTTTAATAGTAGAGTCATACAGTATTTCTTGCCAACTTATAGCGAAGCAAGGATGCAATGATCATTAAGGAAGCAATCAACCACTGCCTTCTTGTACTAAGGTGCCAAATCGACGTATCTTCGGCAGCACGTGGTGGTATTCAGCTACAGATAGCATTCTTAGATTACTTTCGTCCGTGCTTCGTAGCGTCCTTTATACTTGCGTCTAGCTTTCAGTGCTTTGCACTTTCAGCAGGTCGTAGAGTTTCTTCAGTTCTGTTTTCCAGCACAATTTACTAGAAACCTTACTAGTGAAGATTACAAGATAACCGTTCTCTAGGACTTGCAGTTTTAGCACCAGCTCCTTAAGCTAGTCTATGGATCTCTCGTTTTTATGGTCTATCAGTATTAGAACCAGGCTCCATTATAAACTTTTTCGAAGTATCTGCTTTTCAGGTCCATTGTGCCAAAGTTCTTGTTAATACAATAAAACTTTTTACACGAAGATACTTTGTGTAGATACAGCCTGAATTTATCTTCCCTTAGTAAACATGTAGTTCAATATGCACAGTTTGTACAGCAAACAGGAATTGATACAAGAAGTGTAGCAAAATATTTATTCTAATGTTAAAATAATTCATTAATTAATTATTCTACTTTTTTAACAAAAATTTTAAACAAAAATTTTTCTTATTTTCCCATTACAGTTTGCCTAGCAGGATATCATGAAAAGAGACTGTTACATGATCTTTTGGATCCTTATAATACACTAGAACGTCCGGTTTTAAATGAATCGGACCCGTTACAATTAAGCTTTGGTTTAACTTTAATGCAAATAATTGATGTGGTAAGTAGAAATAATAAGAAAAATTATATAAAAATATGTAAAATAAATTCTTAAAGCGTGTGCTCCTGCAAGTATGCAACAGCAAATTACGCAAATGACACAATTTCTTTTGAAAAAGAAACCTAACTAAAATAAAAAAAAAAGACGCAGCCGAAATGAAAGTGAAATCTTAATTATATGTGTGGCTACACAGTAAGTTAGTCAGTCAGTAAGTCTTTTATGTAGGCATGTAGTACATACATACATGTATACGCCATGCTTAACCCTTTCATACTGTGTGCCTTTTAACATACAAAACACTCGGTTGCACTCATTTACTTACTGCAAATTACATGCAACGTCATGTCAGTCACTCATTTTCACCTTTAAACATGCATTCAGCAGCTACGCCTTTTTTTTCTTACTAGACTGACGCCGACAACGATGAGGACACTTCCTGTGCATTCTTTTCATATGAATTCCCTGCAGAAAGCAGAAACAAGTAGAGTTACCATACATGCATACACACACACACACACACACACACACCGCATTATACAATGCGCACAATAAGCGTGAGAATGGCAAAAAGGATAACACAGCAATAGGAGTAGGTAACACCTCTGAAGCTATTTTTAGACACGTTTTTTTTTTCCTTTATTTTTTTCGTATGCAGACAACCTCAATTCATATTAGATTCATGTGTGCAGCAGGCAACTCTGGCGCTAGTTCCTTCTTTTATATGTTCAGTCGCTGGTTGGATGGTTGGTTTGCTTGTTATTCCTGTAAAGTTGATATTCAACAAAATGGAGCGAATAAACAAAAGACAAACGTCGACAAAGCCTAAAAGCATGCTGTGAAAAGTTGGCACGTTTTTTTTTCCACCTTTTGGTAGTAGTTTTTCAAGGTGTTGTTCAAATGTTCCACAAATTATATAGAAATTTGTGACAAACCTTATAAATTACCGCAGCAAGCCTGTGCATTTTTTGTCGAAAAACTTTTTTATATTCAGAAAATAAGTAACTTGTCAATAAGAAAATTACAAAAACTTCTAACGATTGGCTTTCAATTTGATTTTTCCAAAAAAAAAAAAAAAAAAAGTAATCCATAGAAACTACTACGAATACAACAAATTTCGAAAAATGCCAAATCTTTTCAATATAATATCGGTCTCCATCTTGGGTCCGAAATGTTTTACAAAATATTTCTACAAGCACAAGTTTCGCGATGCCGCTTGCTTCAAGACGCTGCTCTCCAGTGGCCTGGCATTCAGCATGATTGCCGCCTCTTTGATGACGAAAGTGCCGCAGCTGCTAAAAATCAAACACAAGCAATCCGGCGCTGGTATAAATCTTGTCGCAGTGTTTCTCGAACTGCTGGCCATATCATACCATTTGATGTATTCCTACTTGAATGGTTTTCCGTTTCACGCCTGGGGCGAGAGTATCTTGCTGACGCTGCAGTCTGCAGCTATTGCTGCGCTGGTGCTGTACTACAATGGTCGAAAAATGAAGGCGTTGATATTTTTACTGGCCTACGTGACATTACTCTATGTGCTGAACACTGAACTAATGCCCAAGTGGAACTTGATTGAGCTAGAAAAACAAAATACATCGATTTTGCTTGTGGCAAAAATGTTGCAGGTCTTCACCAATTATCGCAACCGTTCGACTGGTCAGCTATCAGCTGTGACTTTGTTTATGCAGTGCGCGCTAGTGCTTATCTATACATCGATACAAGAGTTTGGTGATCGCATGCTCAGTTTTATCTATTGTGCATCGACGTTCGTCCATGGTGTCCTACTGGCACAATGCCTCTACTATTGGTACAAACCAACAAGAGTTGTTGGCGAAAAGGAACTACAGAAGCCAGCAGAGACGGATTCGAAGCCGGAAAAAATTAAAATCCAGTAGGATGTAAGAGTTAATACATATTAGCTCTTTTTTTCTGACACAATTTATTTATGTTATGTTGGTATGTAAGTGTTTACATGCATTTTGTGTTCAATCAAAATAAATATCAAAATTTCTTGTTAATTTTGTGCAAAGCTAAAAATAAATAGTTTTTTGACAACTTTGCCAATGTTTTGTTTGTAGCTGAGGCTCTCTTATAAACAGTATTCAATATGTCCATTTAATAATTGGTAGAGCTTCTAATAGTTAAAGGCTTCAAGGAGTTTCTAGAACTGGAATAAAAGTCGGACATTTAATTCAAGGAAATGCAACGATATGGACTATAACTCGAAATTTCTAATAGCAAAATGCTGAAATATAAATCGGGAGACCGACCAAAAGGCTTCAAAATGTTTTAACGAACTGTACATGTTTCTATAATTTCGAATGTTGCTTAAGTTGCCAGTTGAGGTTTCGTCCCTTTTTCTCTCCATTTTTCTTCCTTACTAAGCTTAGCGAACAAAGGTATAACGTAAATGTTTAAGCAGATGATCTAATAATTACTAATCAGTGAAGCTTAGACGGACGGTCTCCGATGTGCTGACCAGAGCTCTGCAAGTGATGACCGAATGGAGGCTTGAGCACTTGAGCCTTTTTGGAAAAAATTCAAATTAAATTTCATCCGCAGTATATGCCAGGACCTCACTTTATTTTGAAGACCGCTCCCCCTACCAATTGCACCATTCACTTAGTATGTGTACATTTAAGGTCCAGTTTGAATCCAAAATAATAAACCAAAATTAAACGATTAAAAAAAATAACTTAGCTGAGCCTGGATAAAATATTTAGGTGGAATTCTCGCATACAATTAGATCTCAATGAGGAATCAAGAGCCATTTGAACTTGTCAACGTTACTTTGGTCCAAACAGTGTTCTTTCTCCGGAGATGGGGCTCTTTTGTATCAGACACTGTGACATTCTGCAGTGAACCTGTACCACTGTCTTTAATATTGGTCTGCCTCCTCTGCACTAGGTACTATGTTAACACTGGAGTTAAACTAAAGGACTTCGGTCACTCTTATATATTACAACTTTGATATCTGCAATAAAATAAATTGTATGACTATGGAACTTTGCTTCGGCAGATGTTTCTTAAAACTTTTTCTTATTTGTTATTGATTGGTTCCCTAAAAAATACAGAATTGCTATTATAATAGATGCCTGGCTCAAGATCTTCCAATTTGAGATTCATGCCATCGTGGTCTGAGCCCAACATTTACTGGACGTAAGGTGATCGAACATCTTCGTCAATATCTTCCGCATAGTTTTTTGAGTTTCCGGTTTTCCTTTAAATTCTAAATGTGCTATAACGGGATCACAGCTGTCCATTGTTCTAAGAAATATGTCAGTTTCCAGTCAGCGAGAGCATGACCACCTGCGGCGATATTGCAGATGCTACATGCATACATCATCTACACATGACGCCAATTGCGTCACATACCTTCTTACAATTTTCAGAAGCTTGGCAAAATAATTCTTCGTTATCCTCCAACAACTTTCGGTAAGTTCAGAGGTCTCGAAATATTGGAGTCCTGCCCTTAAGCACAATTTAATAAAATAGCAGGTAGGTTGGCCAGTACAGGTTCTAGTAAGCCCATGGTAGGATGAGAACCCTTTTGCGGTCATAGTTCTGCCCTTCCTTCCAGGGTGAACCCGTTCCGATGGTTGGTGCTCCAATCCAATACATTCATCACTCGTTGATCTTCCTTGCAGGGTAACCGCATACCGAAGGCTGGAGCTGCTAACTGATACATTCATCGGTTTTTGAAATTCTCCTCTAGGGTAATCCTGTTCCTATGATGGGTGTTTCTTACGAAACATTCATTATTACTCGATCTTACGCTTCAGGGTAACCCCACAACAGTGGCTGCTTCTCTCTAACTGATATTGCTATTGAGTAGTGCTAACCAGTGCTTCTCACAAAATTTCACAAAAATTTCCTACAGTTTACAAATCAGACCTTGCCCATTGATGCATAACTATAAAGTATTGGGAAAAAAAAATCCTGAAATATGGCACATATGTAGCAACAACTGCTGGCAACGAAAAAAGAAGCAACTGAAGCTGTGCGTTGTATAAAAGAAGCGCAACAGTAAAAATCAGAAAAATAAGCCAAGAAGAGAAAATAAAAAAGTTTGCACGAAGTTTTTCGCAAACTAGAATTGCGCATTCAAACTGGATGAATGCAGTAACACGTATATATCTACTATAGATGCAGATACAAATTGCGCATATAGCAACGAACACATTTGTGTATCGCTTTTAGTGTGAGTTTGTCATGCAAATACAAATGAATAAATAAAATTTTCATATACATCTTAACACCTCCTCATCCACTTCAGCCGCTTAATGTGCAGCTACAGCTACAGCTGTCGCTTGTTGCAGATACAGGTATCAAATAGTTGCGAGATACGAAAGAAATGAAATGAAGTTGGAATTGTAGCGCAGACGTTGAACAGAATGGGAGCACTTACAGAGATGTGAAGAAACGCTGACAGTAAACAAATACAATAAATGCACGAAACGAAGAATAAATATATATTTTTTTATGTGTCTGCATGAGTTATTATGGCCACGAAGAAATTAATGTAGCATATGTCTAGGCGGCCGACTGACGTAGAGCAGATGAAGCAGAGCAGATAGCCAGACAGGCGTAATTGTGCATACATTACGATATGTGTTGATGAAGATTAAAGCTGTACGAAAGTTTTTCTACATGCAATAAAATAATAAAAGAAATATATGAGAAAAAGTTATAAGTGTTGGACAATGATATGTCATGATTGAGGGTTTTAAAGCTGTGGAAGATTTAAAAATAAAAATCAGTGGAAAGTGAGCTACATTGGTTAGCTACAGTAATGGGTAAAAGAAACAGTAAATATAAAAGATTTTCATTTGTAGACATGCATGATCAATATTTTATAAAAATCGGTTGTATATATTCATCGTGAAAGGCTTTTAAATTCTTGATTCACACTTCAATATAAAATTCACACAGAGTCACTGCATAAAAAATGGTGCATATTTTCATCTTTCTTTTTTTCTACCATTCTGTGTCAAAGAAACACACCGAAACAAAAAGAGAGATAGAGAATAAAGATAAAAAGAAAAGATGGCACCGCAGTGCATCTGGTGTACATTTGTGTTCTTCTTTTATTTTTGACATAACCAAATGTCGTTTATTAAATAATTGAAAAACGTTACAGAAAAAAAAACCTTGTCGTACTATCTCTTTCTTGCTCACAATGCTGCTGTGTGATACGTATAGAAGTTGCTTCTTTCACTCTCACAGTTTCTTATGGACAGCTCTCCAAAGAAGTCAGTTTGCATTTCCAATTTAGACCTTTCAAAGTTGAATGCTTTTCTTGAGGTTTGACCTTCTGTCAAGAAATATAGCCAGCTACTTAGTAATTGTCGAATGTCGCAACATCGTTCCGAATATAAAAACAGCAGAAAGATTCATTCCTTCAAAGAAAATCAGTTTTTCGCCCATTTCCTGTTGTTGGTTTTAACGTTTTATCTCTTGTTGAACCATTTCTCGAAAATCGATTCAAACCTATACTATTGACTCAAATGATATAAATTAATGCATTTTATCGAATTTACTTTTGGAAACCGGAATTATGACTGTGCGTTCTTAACATTTAGCAATGCTGCTTCGATAACCTTCAACTAAAATTTCGACAAAAATTCCTTCTTCAGATGAAGAGGTTAATTCAACTGAATAAAACCGCAAACCGAGACGAAATCAGGGACGGTTTTTAGTGCTGCTTTGTATGAAAGCGCAAAGCGATGTATACTTTGAAGGATGTTTTGCAGAAACGAAACACCAAAAGTAGCCACGGTTAGAACTCATTTCGAAAAAGGCTAAATGAAAGCCTGAAACGAGACGAAAATTGGAACAGCTTTAGGGTTATCAAAATTGAACGACGTACAGTTGTCCTAGAGTAAGAATTCCTTGAGTGCATCAGCACACCCCATTCACTCACCACAGCTAGAGAGATCGGGCCATTCGAATGGAAGTGAATTCTTTTATTGCGACAACCTTACTGTATATGTATGAGTTAGTGGTGCTTGCTTTTGCAGGGCATTCTTATTATTAGTGATTGTAGTGGAGAGAGTGCATTTAGGTATGCCGCCAGAGAAACTGAAATGAATAATTAAAACTCAAACTATCTTTCATTAACATCAGCGTCTTAAAGTTATTGTTGGTCTATCTTGAACTTTAATATAAATATATTAATAAGTCATCCATTCACTCCACAAGAAGTTTAAAGTTTCACACATTTCATAGCAGAAAATTGTTTATGTCTGTAGCTTTGGGGGTCTATCTATGTTCAAACAATGTATCCAAGTTGTTGAAACGTGAGAATTAAGTGAATTCGTAAGCAAATAAACACATATCTACATGAGTAACCTAATGAAAAGTAAGAAAAACTTGTCAGCTCATCAAAGCCAATCCCTTTTATATAAATGTTCCACAGTCAAACTGCGACGTGATTCCGACTTCTGCTTTGATTACTCAAACTTAAACGAGTTGCATGTTAAAAATCAACTAAGTTCAACAGATTCAATGCATTTTAACAAGAAAAATTACATAGACGAGACGAGTTAAACAAATTGAGCAACAATTAATTAAAGCAATTCATACAGAAGCGACTGTAAGCAACATTGCACGATCTATTTGAATCACATCTTTACAAATTGGGTCACATAGAAAGGTGCAAAAAAAAAAAAAAAAAAAAACATTCAATACTAAGCACCCAAGCAAAGGAAGACCGCAAACACTAAAAAGTCAATAGAGAAATGCATGAAATGCAGCAGAACATTAGCTTCATTTCCAGCTGTCCGAATCGCATGCAGTCTAATGAGCGCATTTATTTAATGAGTTTCCACCGTGGCACCAAGTCCCGCAGTACGTACATACCATTCCCTATAGATACCCCAACAGTGTACATATAGGTGTATAAAGGTACTTTGACGTTTCGACTGACCTCATTGCTATCCCGATGTGTTCCCATTCGCTGATGGCTGATGGCTGATGTCGTGACGCTTACTCGAATGGCTTTTATCTTATGCATACACTTTCACTGAGCGCTGTGGAAAAGTTTTGAAAGCATTTTCACGCAGCGGAGAAAGCAAGAGACACTCAATCAGTCATTCGCACACACACAAACGCATACAAACGAAGAGAAATACGTGCTGCACACTCATACACACACACGCACTCGACATCAATCAACTGCAAAGTGCGAATTCTTCTTGCTCCTTGAAAAGGATTGCACTTGCAAGCAGGCAAAGCAAGAAGTTCTTGCAAATGGCAAAATGCGTTTAAACCGTCGTAAAGTAAACAGTTTTCGTTGAGTGTTTGAGCAGGCGGGAACTTACTATATAGTAGCACTTTGTGGTAGATTCTTTTGGTTTGCCATATTCCCATATTCCTATTCATATTTGTTTTACTCCAAAGTGCAAAATATCATGCAAACATGATTACTTTCTAATTTCGCTTCTATAGATTATATGCAAAATACACATAGATACACACACATACACATATACAAATATATTTACTGGTTAGTTTGTGCAAAAGTTTGAGGCATTTTCGTGTAGTTCCAACAGCAGCAACAAGAATTTATGTTTGCATAGTTGATGTTGCTTTGGGTGAGCTGCTGGTTGAGCAAGAGGAAGTATGAATGAGTGAGTGTATGCATCGTACGAGAGTTGTAGCAATAATTCTAAAAACTTAGTTTTGGCAAATTTTTTTTATGAAACTGTTTCAAGATTATTTTATATTGTTATCAGGGAGGAAAAGTGAGAGAAAGAAAAGGAAAGATAAAATTAAATGCGCCTAAAGAGAGAGAGAGAGTAGTAGTCCAGTGATCACTTTTTACAGCAGTGTTGAGCTGGCATATTGTACAATAGTGCAAGGTTATGGCAAGGTCAGCATTGATGTCAACGCAGGTACCAACTGAAAAGAATCATTGCGGTAGTAAGAGTTAGAAATAGTGCTCGTTCTGCACACTCATGTAAGCACAAAAGAGACAAAGTGATTGCGTGTTTTATTTGGTTATTATTTAATGTGTGACATATGATATCTGAAAAGTGAGAGCATTATTGCACAATGTACTATCTAAGGTCGATCATTCTCTCTCCTTCTCTCTCAGCGTCTCTATCTCTCTCTCACTCTCTGTCTCTGAAACAGCGACTTATCACACATACACATGATGCGAAGTAGATATGTATTTGAATAAGACATAGAATAAGACAAAGAATAAGACAAAGAAGAATATGACATAGAAAAATCTATATTATACGTCCGTCCTATATAGATTGTTATACCATCCGATCACCATGCAACTTTTGGAAGATATTGAGTACACTCCCGCGCAGGTTTTAGGTATAATACATCTATTCTACAATTGATAATTCCGATCCAGAATTTTTAAAACTTTATGAGAAATATAATTGATATAGACCTCACAATAATACTTCATATGAGTATCATTTCAGTCTTCTGATTTAAGTTTCGGTGTGCGATGCTGGGTGATTAAGATAGCCGGTTATCTAGGAGGTGTGTCATGGGATGGTATGCGCCAAAAAGGGAGAGAGTGATGAGTAGCTGCGAGTGATAGGGCTGTTATTTTTATTTTTTAAAAAGCTTTTATATTTCAAAGTTATGGTGCTAATCCGACAGAGCTGTTGCGATAACAACGCTGTCAAGAAACCAGTTGTCAAGAAAGTTGTCAACCAGCTTTTCGAGAAGCGTCCCAAGAACTTTGGCATTGGTCAAAATGTGCAACGTAAGCGAAATCATTCCCGCTTCGTTAGATGGGTAAAATACATTTGCGTACAGCATCAAAAGGCCGTCTTGCAATGCGTTGCATACCCAATTTATGTGCATAATCGTTCGTGCTTTCTCGTGTGACATGCTTTATACATGACCGATCTCCCTCAAGCTCTCATGGTTACTTTGAAGAGCGTTCAGAACGAGTTATGACTTCGACAGTCTCCAGATCACCCTTGAACGCTTTATACCAATAGTTAGTGCGGGTTTTTGACAAAGCAGATTCACATAAAAGCCTGTTGCAACATTTTCAATGTTTTTGTACACGAAATTTCGATCGCATCAGAAAATTTAACACAAATACGTTGATCAATATTTTTACTAGGACTTACTAGTTGATTTTGAAATCTTGAACACCATTTTACAATAAAAATTTTATTTACAATTGCCTTTATCTCTACGCAATATTTAAACTCCCCACCGTTTTAGCAGCCATGCATATATAGTGGCTACATCAAGTTTGGTTTGGTTGTGGAAGGTGCGTACTGTAAGCTGTTGGCTCACATAAATTCTGACTTATTCAAATGCAATTTTCAGCTGTCGCCTTGTCCTACGATATACAATTACAAAAACGAACACACACACACATACACACATGTACACTGCGACTAAAATGACAAAAGGATACATGCAACAAAACTGTTATATATGTATGTGCATATATAGAGATGCATGTGTTTGTAGGTGTTTGCCATCTACGGTGTCCTTTTCCAGTTGACCTCCCATGAGCGCAATTATGCCGCACTTTGTTGTGCCGCACGCTGTTGTTGCTGCTGCTGCTGCTGTTGCTACAAGGATGTTGTACGTTTTTGTTGTTGTTCGTTTCGTTTGTTTTGTTATTATTACACTTTAGTGTTTCCTCTTCTTGTTGTCGTCACCATTGCTGCTAGGGCCGTCATTGCTTCCGCTTTTGCCCTTGTTGAGTTTTATTCACGCACGCTTGCTATTGCCATCTCTCTTGCACTTATTTGCTATATATCATTCATTCACTAAATCTCACACAATCACTCTCTTGTTGCTTCGCATAAATCACGTGCGATAAAAATGCATTTTAGATGCTAAAGAATGATTATCTTTGTGATCCTTCAAGTGCAATACACAAAAGCACTTGTATGTAGACGCGCACATACGAGTGGTTATAGTAAGAGTTTGAAAAGTTGGAATGGAGAGAAAGTCGATGCGATATAGACAAGTCCGTCTGCCAGGTTATGTGTATAAGCATCAAAACTTGAACTCTATAAGCGTTAGCACCTTCTACTTTGCATATTAAGACAAGACACTCCTACTCCTTCTTTCGATAATTAGTCAATATATTTTTGTTTCTTAAAATTCCAATTAGGAATACTAAAAGGCTTAGCCCTGTACACAAAATCGAGTCCATATAAATATGTCCGTCTGTCTGGCTATCCGTATGAGCATCATAATCTTGGAGACTATAAAAGATAGATCTTTCTAGTTTGGCTATTTATTCGCTCCTTTTCCCTCTTCAAATAAATAGATTTTTATGTCCAACCAATTTGCTGAACTTGCATTAGCGCACACTTCTAAGCCAACTTGCACCGCACACACTTTCCAACTCCTTCATTTCACTTGATTTGCTTTTGTTAAAGCTTCATTTCGCCTATTGTTTCGCTTGGCAGCTTAGATAACAAGCAATAAAAAATTCCAACAGCTTAATTTTGTAAAACAGCAGCAGCAGAAATCCTGCAGGATGCCTTCTTTTGATTGCTCTCTTGTATGGTGGGTGGCTTTTAAAAATTAATCACTCAGAAACATTTGCGATAAGCGTCAGTGTATGGACTATTATAGACTTATATCTCCTACACACTGCCTCTCTTACCCACTCTCTGGCACACTCGACACTTTTGCGTTTAAAAGTGTCAGGAATGCTTTTACACAGCCATGGTATGGAATACTTAATTTGCGGAAAGTATAAGCGTGCAAGTGTGCAGGATATACTCCTGTAAAGTGTATAAAAAATGAGAAATTGAGCAAGAAAGTGACACTCGACATAATGGCTGCTGCTTCTGCTGCTGCTATTATATATGACTTGCAGTATTTCACTTGGAAAATCCATAGCAAACTTCGCAGCTGTGTCGGTGTCGGTTTAGATTGAAGTTGTACTCCTATCTCTGCTCGGCTGCCACTTCTATTCGAATTGCTTCAGGCAGCAATTGCAAGTGATTGACTCCCGCGACTCGCTGTGAAAGTGTCACAGTTCCAGCTATTAAAAATGAACTCACTCACTCACTCACTCATTCACTCGCTCGCTCCTTGTCCACCATTGTCCTTTGCACTCCAATCTATCTGTCAGTCTCAGGCGTATTGGAAATAGTAAAACATTTGTCAAATGTTGCTGACTGAATGAATGCATTTCAGTTCACTTTTCGCTTTTCGAACGTTAAATGAAGTTAGTTGACCATTGGGACGAGCTGACACTCTCCTATTTACTTTGACCGAAATTTTTGCGCTGCGGTTGGCGGTGTGTACGCTTTTGTATAGCTGTGTGCGGGTGTCACTAAGTGACTTCATTTACTACAAGCTTGCAGCAAATTAAACTGGAAACGTGCCAATGACAAGACAGTTTCTTAATGGTTTTTCATTTTGCACAAAAATATGCCAAATTAAAATATTCGTTTTAAAATGGCGCATAAATGGCTGCATTAAGTGAATGTTAATCGATATCATTTAAAACTAATTGACTATGCATTTTATTTGGTATTCGGTTTTTTTCTGAAATATTTTAAAAGAGACTTTGCCAAAAAAGTAGCAGTGCTACATCTAAAAAAACTCGCTGCAATTACTCACGAATACAAATTCCAATTCGCACCCTTTCTATGTGCCTCACGAGTCACCACTTTTACAAATTCGTGTTCGCTCATTGTCTGTGCTCTTCTCCAATTGTTTCATATTTTACGTTTCTGTTCATTAAAATCAAGGAAGTTTTACTTCAAAAAAGTGCAAGAGTACTAAAGGAAAAAAATAAAAAAAACCAAAAAAAAAAAAAAAAGTGACAAAAAGGAAAATGTAGAAAAAATGATAAAATATTACAAAATGTTAAAGTGGTAAAGACTTTCACTCCACAAGATCGAGCTGGAGTCCTTCTTATTCGAATTGAAGCTTGACACCAGAGAGACCAACGTTCACGTCTCTCGAAGTTCGTGAGTTGGAACGATATCAAGCCTGTACTGAATGAATTGGTTCCCACAAGTCGTAGAGCAACGAAGGCAGAAAAAGTGCTAGCACCCAGCACTATTTTATCCTTAAATATAAAGTCAGAAATGCAGTCAAAGACCTGTCTACAAGCTGTCAATTATTGAAGTGATGGAACAAATGCGAAAGTGAGCTGTTAAGTTCAATGGAGCACAAGCACCCTAATTTATGGAGAAGACTGTGAATCTTGCTGATTCGTAAGTCTGAAAGCATTGGCTCGAATGATGCCGGACATATTGATTGGATGTGATATTATATAGTTCCGGAATAATAAACAATAAAGGCGCACATAGCTCAGTTTATCTGAACAACTGGAAAGTGAGATCTATAACAAATTTAGGATTTTGAATTGGTCCTGTAAAATTTAATGCGACACAAGGAACTGATGGCAGAGCAAAAACTTGCTAGAATATTTAGAAATAGTTGTATGTAGAAACAGCTGTACATAAAACGACAGGACTTTACGTCGTTCGAGGGGTTAATTAGTCTCACTGAGCATTTTAAGATGCTGCAAGAAAACGAAAGAATAGATAATCGCAAACGAGTGACATTTTATTGGTAGACTTATAAGAAGACGAAGGAAGCAGAAGACTTTATTCCTAATATTCGCTTGAACATGCAAACGCTGTATACAGCAGCGCCAATGTGCAACGGAATGTAAACACTTCATGTGGTTTAACCTCACCGAACTACTGCAAACAGTTGATTTTATGAAATACTTGTATATGCCCACATGCATGCTATTCATATTTATTTATGTTTATTAATATGCACACAGTCCAATGATAAACCAAACTAGACAAACTATTTGTGGGCGCATGCCATAAATGCCAATACTTGTTTATGGGAAACCACTTCAAATATTCTGCAAACAAGAATCAAGCGTAAACATTTGAAACTCCATTATCAAAATGACAGCGGCTGGCAAATATTTACAAAAAGCTACATGAGGGTATTATAATAATAGCTATGTCGGTGTATATAACTATATATATTGTACAAATAATTCTGCACAAATATAAAGAGATATGTACTTCACTTTTTATATGTTATGTGCTGCGTTGAAATTGAACTGAATTGAAATGAAAGCAGAAAAAAAAAAAAAAAAAAAAAACAAAAGATACAAAACTGCTCTGCGTTAAGTTAATTAAATTGTGCTTTTATTATCTGCCACACAAAGCAAAGACAAGCAAAGACATCACTCTACAACTTGAAGATTTTTGGCAGCAGCAACGACAAAGTCTAAAGTCTTACATTATCCAGGGGCAAGTCTGCCATTGTACAGATTGCAGATTTACAGACGAAATAAAGCACAAAGCATTCTAAGCTAATTGCCAAGTCGATTTGTATATCTGGATTTGGCATTAAACTTTATATTGAGTAAACTAAGCTGCCAACTTGTCCGTCTGTCATAGAAATTTACTTCAGCCTTTCAACACTGAATTTCGAAATTGTACAAAATTGAATTTAAATATTTGTCAAACAGATGATGCATGACTTCTATTTAAAGAAAATAGCTGACAGCTTTGAAATTAGCAGAGAAAATTTTAAATGCAAATATTTTCTTGTTTGTCACTTGTTCGTTCGGTTGGTTGGTTGGTTAATAATTTCAATGATTGTTGTTGCTGTTGCTGTTGCTGTTTGGTCATTCAGCCTAGTCTGAGTTCGAGTCGGGGCATGGCAAACAAAGCCAAATGCCAGACAACGATAAATTACGAGTAAAGCGAAATGAAATGAAAGGTTGAACAGAGAAAAAAAAAAAAAAATTCGAACTATAGGGTGTTACTGGAGAGCTATAGAACATTGAAGTATAATACATTAGATTATCTTTTTTCAAAAGGTTTTAGTTATATGCGCTACTCAGCACTACTTAGCAGAGCTTAAAGTTGATTTATATTTAATGCAAGTAGAAAAAAAGTGTCAAGAAAAATTGTATCCTTCTTATTTTCTTTACGAAAACTTTAACAGCTGCTGTTCGATTTGACGTGAAGCCTGGCAGGCTTAGATATGAAAGATGATTGACCTCTGCAGAAACAAATCTGAATGATAGATACTGCTATGTTGAGGTAGTCTGAAAAACTATATAATGTTCAAATGAAAAGATTGAAATAATGGTCGGAGACCCCACAAAGTTACTTCTGCATATTAGATGCAATGCGTAGGAGTCACCACAACTGCGCCGATCTGGCTGATTCGGTACTTAACTAACTTAGGTATTCATACCGATATCCTAGGTGTCCGTCGCTTTTCCTTTTCGTTTTATAGTTTTGTTGAAAAAGTCTAAACTCAAACTTGTGCTCTATAGTGCTGCGTCTTGCAAGAATTAAAAATGTCTGGTCTGGCAAGAGCTATCTGCATGCCACAATAACCGCAAGTGTGCACTCAAAAAAAAATTTTTCCTAAAATTTAGGAATCATTACCTAAAAAAATTTTTTTTACCTAAAACAGGAATTTAAGGTAACATTTTGCCTAAAAATGAATTTTATGACCTAAATTAAAAATTTTTTTACCTAAAATATTAGGAAACTTTTCCTTGAAATTAATTTTTAGGCAAAATTTGACCTTAAATTCCTGTTTTAGGTAAAAAAAAATTTTTTAGGTAATGATTCCTAAATTTTAGGAAAATTTTTTTTTGGGTGTGGTATAACGACGGTAGTCGACTTCTCGACCGAAACTCTTGCAAGCGAACACCAAATATTTTAATGGAATATTCTGAAGAGTAGTTAATGCGCTTGGCATCTCAAAAACTTAGCACATCTATGTACTTGTTGCCCAACCACCGGTACAAAGACAATGACGAAATATCGAATGGCCTAGCGACAGAAGCCATCGATCTACCTCAAGAGGCAACAATAGACCTGCCACTTCACAACAAATGATAAATTTCAAATTGGAGAAGGTTGCCTTGATCAAAGCTGGAAAGATGTCGGTATACACAAACAATTGCAAGCTATTCAGAGTCATGTAATAGAAACGCGGAACAAATTATCACAATAACTCCTTCAAAGGAGAGACTGTAGACACTAAAAGAGGTGGCTAACAAGATACCCAACGAGTTACTATTACTCTCTAAAGACTCTAGCCCCTTAGAACCACACGATCGGTTTCACTACAGATCAACTGTTCTATGTGGCACTTTAACTAAGCGCCCAACTGATGACTTGAGCACAACTTTTGGCTTGCAAAGCTTGAGAATCATTCCGAAGACTGCCAACTTCCAGCTTTGAAAATTAAATCTTAGAAAAGATTTGTCGGAAACCTTCAAGACGCTGTTGCACAACTTGCCATGATCTGTCACCTAACTGTTTTTGGAGTTTTTAATGACATTTGAGACGTCTTTCAGGGTGAAGGATGCAATGCGCATATGCAGCTGCAGAATCACTCTAATGCTCTGGTGTTACTTTGTACGCCTTAAGATGTTTTGTAAAGTCATTTGCCATTTTGTTCTCGTAGCTAATACTGGGACATTATGCGCTTCATCTGCGTTTCTTTTGCCTTTACACGGTGAGAATGTGACAAGTTTAGAGGAATTAGTTTCATTGCTTTTGGAACGCTTTCATTCAGGTATTTCAGAAGTGTTTCACAAATCATTTCATACATCATAAACGAAACAAATCTATATGGAAAATATGCAGTCTATTAATGGAACGTATCGTTTGCAGGATAACAAAGCTGTTTGAATTCGTGACATACTTGTATGAAATTTTTTGAATGAAAATCTCACCAAAAATTGTAATATTCACGCAATACGAACCATCAAAAACAGTTAAATATTGTATCAACATTTTTTGGCGAAATTAATGAAAAAATCAAAAAAAGTCGTCACACTTTTATTGCAACGGATATGTTGATATCTTTAAGATCATCTATTTTCTGGGAACACCAATGTGCTTTAATTTTGGTTTGGCCTTCCTAACAGATCAAGTTGTCGTACTTATTTTGGAGAATTCATCGGCAACAAACTGAATCATGGCGTCTTTCTCTATTTGGTCTGCACCTCCGAAATGAGTACGGACGATAGGCATCTTTTTTTGCCATAAACCTTTGATTCTTCCTTCAGCTCAGGTACGACTCGGCTTATTTGGGGAGGAGATAATATTCAATTTGTTTGTCAATCAAATTAGATAAAATTTTTAGCTAACATGGAACTTTATTTTAAGCAATTTCTAATGTTCAAGTCAGGCTGAAATTGGACAGACATGCCAAGGGTAGATAAACTTTTGATTGTCAAATCCAAGCCGTGACTGGCTAAAATAAAAAAATATTATTAAAAAAAAAAATGAAGTTCAGTAAACTTAAAACTGTCCTGCCTGTATGTCCTGTATGTGCGAAAACTTCCCACTTGAAGTCAGCTTATTGTTCTCTTTTTAATAACCATTTTTTTTTTTTTCTGATTCCACTTGACACATCGTTTTTCATATTTGCCACTTTTAAGAATTATATATTAATAGTTAGACTTAAAAAAAACACCCTTTTGTGCTGCAAACTTACAGATAGTCCGGCAAAAAAAAAAAAAAAAAAAAAAAGAAAGGACCAGAAAGGACATCACCGAGCGCATTAATTAAAAGGCGCAGACAAAGCGAGAAAAAGGCACAGATTAATTGGCGTCAATGAGCGAAGACAGTTGAGACAGATAGAGCGAATTAATGAGCGAGTGAGAGGCAGAGTGTCAGTGTTGACAATAAGTAGCGGGCAATAAGAAATAACTCACAGGCAAATGTTTATATGGAAAAGTGATTAAGCAGACGACTGCAGCCGCAAAAAAGGAAAAACAAAATGGATATCAAAACGGATATCAGACAAAATGAGTAATGAACACTCAAATCGAAACGAGTCAAGTACAAGCTGAGGCCGAGTCATTTAGTTGGCTGACGGTTGGGTTGCTCGCTTGGTTGGCTAAGATTAGCGTAACAATTGATGAGTCCAGGCGGAAGTGCACATAGCAGATATAAACGACCTAGAAAAGGACAAGCAGTTAATATCCTTTTTTGTTGCTGTCATCATTTTCTTTTTTTTTTTATAGCTTTTTAGCATATTTTTTAATGCTAAAGAAATGTCGCATGAGTCAATGAACTTTCAGTTCAGCTCAGTTCAGTTCAGTTCAGTTCAGACTGCTTTCAATTGCGTATAGGCGTAGGCGTATGACTTATGCGCCTAGCTACTACGCCCATAGTTAGTCGTAGTATATGCTATAAAATTTTTTACATTTTTCACGCTCATTTAAAATTCAACAACTGCTGCCATTCGCTGTTGAAATTCGGTTTTTCTTTTTTCTTTCGAATGATTTGCATGCGGCGGCATAAGCAACGTTTGGCGTGGACTCATCACACACAAATACATATACATAATTCATATAGTCTATCTTGTATATATCGTATAACAAGTTGAAACAAAATAGTGTATCTGTGTGTGTATAGCACGCACTAAGTACTCGTTTGTGGCTCGTTCTATGCCACTTGCGGCCTGATGACTATTCTGACTGTCGCTCATTTGACGGTGATGATGTGCAGTTATATATTCTATATACACTTTAAATGTTATGTGTACAGTGGTATTATAAGTCTGTTGCAGAGTTGGTATATGTAGGAGAAATGTATTGAAAAAACTGTTGAATGAGCACAATGAGTAGACAATGAGTTACAATGTTCATACATTTTAGTAAAATAGTGAGTTTATTTATTTACAAATATTATTCTTGACTACTATGTATTTAGTAGAAATTTGGAATGAATGTATTTTACTGTTTCAATGTTTAGATTCATTATTCAAATGGAAGCAATTTTAACAATTGAATGCATTCATATTTCTATTAAAATGAATCAAGTTTTTTTTTTCTTTTTTTTAATAATAATACATTTAAAAAAAAATTTAAATGAATGCATTCAAATGTTTCAACCAGTACAGTAAGATAAAACGAATATTTTTTTTTTTTTTTTTAAATATTCATGAATGGAAGTATATCAAATGAATACATGAATATAAATGATAATTTTGTAATTGTCATTCACTAGAACTCAATTTTGATTATCAAAGAAATTTTTGAGTATGACTTACGTACACACTAAACTCTTTCAATGGATACATTCATATCAAAAGAATGAGAACAATGCTAGTAAAATACAGAACTCAAATAAATTGTAATAAAATTTTTAGGCTACTTCTTCTTCTACTTCTTTAAAGATTGTGTTCAAATGTTTCAATGACTGCATTTCTGTGAAATTAATGATGTTTCATTTATTTTATGAATACATATATGAATATTCTATTATTTTTTTAAGCATAATTTTCATTTATTAGAAATCAATTATGATTATTAAAGAAATTCTTAAGTTCTACATACGTACATACTAGAAGCTTGCATGAATGTATTTAAATGATTCAATGAACACATTCTTATCAAATGATTGATGTCTTATTGCATGTATCCATGTATATATGAATGAAATTGTATCCAATGAATGCATTCATTAGAGTTCAATTATAATTATTAAGAAATTTTGGAGTACATAATACATAGTAAAAGTCTGCATGAATTTATGTAAATATTTCAATGAATACATTCATATGAAATGAATGATTTCTTACTTCATGTATACACACATGAATGAAAATTTATCCAACGAATGCATTCATATTTATATATGTATATGAAATTGAATCAATGATTTTTCAAATGACATATTTCTCTGAAGATAAATCAAAGATTCTTTAGTAAGCAATTGTAAGGCACTAGAATTTAGTAGATTGCTATATCAAATGAAGGTTTTTTTGAATACATTTATATAAAATGAATGGTTTCCTACTTTCTTTTGTAAATGTCTGCATTTATGCCATTGTATCAATTGAATGCATTCATATTACTATGGAAATTAATCAATGAGTTTTTAAAACGTAATTGTAATGCATTAGAATTCAGCAGCTCGCTATATCAAATGAATAATTCAATGAATATAATGAATTATTGTTAACATTTTTAAATGCATCCATTCATAATTCTATGAAAGTAAATAAATGTTATTTGTAAATGTTATTGTCAATGACTAATATTCTAATAGCTTTATCAAATGAATGCATTCATATTTCTAAGAATATCAATGATGCATTTAATTTTTTTTTCTATGGTCAGTGAATTAGAAATCTGCAAGAATCTTTAAATGAAGACCATAAAAAATAGTTCAAATACAATAAATTCGCATAAACTTGTTTGAAAATGTAAAACCGAATGAATTGAATGCATTCACATAGTTTACTCTTGTACTGACGTATTAAATAGCTAAGCGAACTTGTTATTCAAAAAAAAAGTTCCAAAATAAAGAAGTTAAGTGCTTATACGAAAGAGAAACTAAAATATAAATGTAATTCCTTTCAAATACAATTATCCTCTGATAGTATGCGACATATAGGAGCACCCAAACACCATGATTCATAGACTGATTATATTTAAACCATTCTCACACGTACTTTACAATTCTTTACATTACTTATTAGCCAACACAATTCAAATTCTATGAAGTATTGAATGAAAATGAATACATTCACGGAGTGAATGAATTCATTAGTTGCTTATTAAATAGACAACCAAAGATGCAATTGCAATAAAAACTTTCCAATTAAAAAGTTTTCCGCTTATTTGAGAGATAAAAAATAATATTCTTTGCTATTAAATCTGACTGTATCAAATAGGACCACCTTCAAACCCATGCTTCATTGAATCAACGAATGCATGATTCATAAATTGTTGTTTAGATTGGAACTATCCTCGTATGCACAATTAGCTTCCATGCAAAAACAAAAAAAAAAAATGAATGATGAGTTAAATGGAAATGAATGCATTCATACACATAAATGAAAAGCAATTCAAATAAATGGTTTCAACTAAGATACTCGTTTATAAAATTTTTAATTATTTTGCATTATAACTCAATTGAATTAAATGGAAATTAATACTTTCAATAAGTCGCAGTTGTTCTTGATTATTTTCAACCCAATTTAAATACTTAGTAATTCAAATTAATGCTTTTGTATGACTAAAATACTCGCTAATAATTTTTTTTTAATATTTTTGAATAATATCTTAATTGAATTGAATGAAAATGAATACATTCATTCAAGTCGCAATTGCTATGGAATATTTTCAAGCGTAAAGTAATTCAAATAACTGCTCGTTTTTTTTAAATTGTTAAACATTTTTGAATAATAACTTAACTGAATTGAATGAAAATAAATACATTCATACAATTCGCTATTGTTATGGAATATTTTCAACCCAATTAAAACGTTTGGCAATCCAAATAAACGCTTTTGTGTGACTAAGATACATAAATAAATAAATTTTTTAATATCTTTGAATAATAACTCAATTAAAATGTATGAATATGAATGCATTCATACAATTCGCTTTTGCTACAAAACATTTTTAGCCAATCAAGACGTAAAGTAATTCAATTAAATGTTTTCGTATGACTAAGATACTCGAATATAATTTATTTGAATATTTTTGAATAATAAATCAATTTAATTAAATGGAAATGAATGCATTCATACAATTCGCTTTTGCTACAAAACATTTTTAGCCAATCAAGACGTAAAGTAATTCAATTAAATGTTTTCGTATGACTAAGATACTCGAATATAATTTATTTGAATATTTTTGAATAATAAATCAATTTAATTAAATGGAAATGAATGCATTCATACAATTCGCTTTTGCTACAAAACATTTTTAGCCAATCAAGACGTAAAGTAATTCAATTAAATGTTTTCGTATGACTAAGATACTCGAATATAATTTATTTGAATATTTTTGAATAATAACTCAATTTAATTAAATGGAAATGAATGCATTCATACAATTCGTTACGTGTTATAAGGCCATTCTATCAACGCACGATTCCTTAAAAGCTGCCAGCACAGCAAGCATCTGCATTTCTTTAATAAACAATTCCAAATTTTCTTTGAATTTCTTTTCATTTTGAATCTCCATACATATTGCATCACAATATTCAATTTTTTTTTCAAAATTTCCATATGAGTGAAGTGTATACAAGCAACTGTCATGTCGGTTTCTTGTTTTTTTAATTAAACTTGGAGTTTCGTCGCAATTTGTGTTGCCATTTATACTCAGTCTCCATATTTTTTTTTTCTCATTTTCTCCATTTTATGTGTATGTGTGTGTGTGTGTGTGTACTGTTCATTTTGGAGTCATAATTGCGCAAGAAAATTGCATTTTCTTCAAATAAATAAATGAAGGAAATAGAGCGGAAGAGCCTATGAAAGAAACAAAAAAAAAAAAGCAAAAAACTGCGCAAAGAGCAGAGGCTAAAGGCAAAACCATTTGAATGAAATCTGGTACGGCTTTTTGTTTATTTGATAATTGTGCAGATTTTTCGGTGCAGATTTTCTTTTTCTATTGCAAATAGTTTCTTTGAAAACTATGTCAAATACATAAATTTTTTTTTTTTGGCATATGCAGATGAATAAATGCCAATAGTACGCAGAAGAAGAAATAAATAAAACTGTGCCAAATTTGTTTTTAAATTACACTGCATTGCCTAATATTTTTCGACAGTTTTTACTTTAAAACATATAAATTTTAATTAACTAAACATAAATTTAAGCCTGTTACTCGTTTATTTTTATATGTTTATGCGGCGTCTCGTGTAACTATAAATCTTTACCTACATGCGAATTGGAGTGAATTAAATTTAATTACATTTGCTTCGCTGTTAGCAGCCATGCATGAGTTGAAATTGTATAAATTGTTTGAATTGTTTTGTGTTTAAATGTGCAAAACTAAACATTATAAGTAGTACGTCTCGAAAGAGTGTATTTAGTTTTAATCCAGGAAATAAATTTTCTTTTTTAAGAAGAGAGTCGGAAAATTTTTAGCAGTTCTAGCCGCAATCGGATTGTCACTAGAGGAAACAATCAAACCCAGACTAGGAACAGATTTCCAGCTTGTGTGTATGAATGTACTTTTTTTTCTAGGAATTACTCAGATTTCAACTCCAATCTCAATTGTACTCAGAAAATTCTCATTTTTCAATTCAAATCGTAGAAGAAACTCGTGAGGGAAAGCGTCACCAGTCAATTTCTAACACTCTGCTATGCAGTGCACAGGCACGCAAAAGAAAAATTAATGTTCAGAGCTCGAGGTCAAACCATGGCTACTTTATGCTTTTGAGTTTGCTGAAAGAAATTACATTTGGCATTTGACATAACCTCGAAACATTGCCTAACACGCAAGTTCTAGCCTTCTTGAAATACTTCTATCACGGTCTCACCTCTGAAATAGATCTGCTTTTGTAGTCTTCTTGGAGTGAGCAATTCCTAGGTGCACTCGCATCACATTTTTCTTGCAGGCGAGTCCGTTGCCAGAGGACATTGTATCTCATATCTCATGTTTCTTCAACCTCATCACCACTAAGATGGCATTGAATTTACATGAAAATTCAAGTCTATTCTTCGATAGAAGAGACAATTAGAGTAGTAGCCTTAGTTCAAATTAATATGGCATGTTAACCAAGTATAGACGAAGTTGTAATTCGACTGCTCTACTACCGTATTTCTTTATCAGTTGGTGACATAGCTGATAAGAAATACGAAGCTACAAGAAGTATTCACAAACCAAACAATCAAGATCGTATCCGGTACAAGAATATGTTCTGTTTTTTTTTGTGGAAAATATGGAGATATATATATGGAGATATAAATATGGAGACATATATATATAAGACCAAAAACCCTGCGTAGAATTTTTCTCTCAAAGAATTTTTGGTCACTGGTCGTCCTTTATGTTCTGCAGCCACACTGATATAAAACCGTATATGACTTTAGCCTTATTTCGGAGTAGTTGGCGCAAACAGCGGCCAAAGAATACTAAAATTCCTGTCATTGAGTATGCGCTCATCGGACCTAATCTTGTATAATAGTTGGCAGCCGTATCCATAGAGCGGCTGATATGTTTCCACTGCTCACATATATCTTGTGAAGACAGACAGGTTTCCCGTAGTCGGAAGGATGTGTTTCAAAACGCTTCGGCAGTCGACGATTATACAAAATCGCACAACAATTCAGCCTTAAATTTTCGTTGACAGTCAATAAGAATTAATCAACTAGCACTGCTCCTATATACCATTGCCATAAATAAATGTTTAAATATTGCCTTTCATCCAAGTCAAGTTTTACAGAGATAAAATTTAACAGCATAAAGCTTAAATAAATTTTTCCATTAATAATATTCTGCAGATGTCATTAGTGCATGTAGGTTAAAAATGAATGCAGTTTAATCATAAAGCAATTTGATTTCAATCAAAAGACTTGCTGACCATGTTGAACTACAAGCAGCGAAAATATAAATAATATAATAAATGCTTTTATTTTTAAAAAATTATGGCAAACATTTTTTATATTAAATAAACATTAACGAACTGCCGTAGTAATTCATTTAAGAGCTGCCATTGAACAACGTTGCATTTATTAACCCGCCTTATCTGAACTCACTTTTGATGCACATTTACAAATAATTTTCACTTTGAAAATTGCAGTTCAATAGTAAACAAACTGAATTACGTGTCCAATCAGCATCCGTTCAAGTGGTTGTGGCAGTGATATAATAATAAAAATAATAATAAAAAAAAAGAAAAAAAACTTCAATAAAAAATATATAACGCCATAAAAACGCTGAACAGATTGAAGTTGAAATGCAGCCGAACTCAATTCAAACACTCAGCTCAGCTCAGCACATTGCCAACAATTTCCGGTATAATTGGAAAAGCACTAACCAAAAGTTCCGCAGCGACAACAAGATTGAAAAGGAAAGCGGGACAAAAAAAAAAAAAAACAAAAAACTAGAAACCGGGAATTTAGCAGAAAATCTGCCGTAGCCGAATCAATTTCACAGCAGCGCAATGAACAAATATGAACTTGTCAATGCGTTCATACTTTTATTTGGTCTTTTCTGGCTCCATTCAAACTTTTAGCGAGCGGTGCATGGATAAAGCCAAAGCCAGGACTAACACGACAAAATCGATTTCAGTACAAATATGACGACAGTTAGCCAAACATACTCAAAACTGCAACGCAAGCATATACAGCGCCAGATATCAAATTGCAGTCATATAAACTCGGTTATATTGCGGTCATAACAGATATACTCTCGGGCATATATATGCGCAGTGTACAAACCTATGAAAATACAAAAAAAAAAAAAAAATATACAAAAAATACTGCATATGACATACCCTGCAAAATGTATCAAACAGTTTTTAGTAGCTACACTAAATGTACATAAAATGGAAAATGAACTTTCTACAACTGTCAAAATGAGGCATATTTTGTTTGCATAAACTTCTGAACGGTCAAATCGTTTCTGTGAAGTATGAAATATTGAAGACAATTAAAGGTAGTACCTAGACATTTGCTTTATTAGATTTTTGTATACTCACTGCAGATAAATCGTCTAAAAATTACATTGTAAACCGCACAGAAAACTAAAGATCCTATAAAATATGTACAGAAACACGTTAAATACTTGTATATACCGAATTCGGTATGCGGTGTTTTTATACCCTGCACCCATACAGCATAAATAATATATAAAGTTCCCATAAAGTTTATATATTATTGATCATTATCAAAAGTCATGTCGATATAGACATGTCCGTGTGTGTTGCTGGTTGTACACAACAAAGCTGCTGTAGACTTTTAAAGATAGAGCCTTGAGAATTGGTTATACAAGCGCTCCTTTTTATATATGTGCCAAACCCCCTGCTTCTCTAAGGGCGTTGGCATTTATCATACAAACTTAACACTCCTTCTGAGTTTTGTTATGAAAAACCATTTACAGTTATTGTTATATTAGCATAAAACATCAAATTAAATCTTTCTAATACTAAGTCTAAAAAAAATATTCTTTATAGGCTCAAATCGGACCACTAAAAGTGGCAACCTCTATAAAAATCTGTCCCACCCACGTGGAATTTTGTATGAAAAAAAAAAAAACATGTCACGCGTATCAACTTTTACACGTAACGATTCTTACACGTAAAGACTCTTACACGTAACGAATCTTACACGTAACGAATCTTACACGTAACGAATCTTACACGTAACGAATCTTACACGTAACGAATCTTACACGTAACGAATCTTACACGTAACGATTCTTACACGTAACGAATTTTACACGTAACGAATCTTACACGTAACGAATCTTACACGTAACGATTCTTACACGTAACGAATCTTACACGTAACGAATCTTACACGTAACGAATCTTACACGTAACGAATCTTACACGTAACGAATCTTACAAGTAACTTAGCAGAAGGAAGCACCGGCGACCTTATAAGTATATTCGTCTTCACTGAAGCGAGTCGCTCTAACCATGTCTGTTTGGTGTATATGGATTTCAATGTTCCTCAATGATCGAGATAGTGGTTTGAAATTCCTTTTTCAGTTTTTGTTTGTGAAAACTGTGTATTTTTTTTTGTATTTTATCTAAACTTGTTGTAATCTCACGAAGATTGCTGCGATGCCGTATATTTGTGTCGCATATCTCTAAATAGGAGCCACCGCATAGTTGTAAACTGCTCGCTTGCAGCGTAGGGATAGCTAAATTCTCCTATTGAGCATCCAAAAGAGCTGCCTAAGTCCGAGGTGACATCTAAATATTAAATTATGATCACACCTAGGTAACTTGACGTCGTTTGCCAGATCAAGGGCGATGTTGTTAAGCCAAATCTGGTGCGGCCCATTTTTTTTCTAAGTGTGGAACACACATTTATGCACTTCCCTGCATTTTGTTTAATATTTCATCGCCTGGTCCAATTATCCAGCTCGTGTACACACTCCTGCATGTCGTTTGCTGCATCGTAACTTTCTCGGATGGCATTTTATCCTTATCGGGATCAGGGAGATCGGCATTAGGGATGGCTCTCTCTCTCGGGATGTACAGTTAAGAGCTTCTCTCACACTTCCACTTGAAAATGACGGTCTCCCAAGTAATACCGTATCGTCAAGTAGAAAAGGGATGGAATGGTAACTTTGATTTTCGCTAATAGACCACTAAAACTCCATTGCAGCACTCCTTTTCATCAAACGCCTTTAAAATGTGCTTCACTAACCTGTGAGCTAGCAACATCTTCAGGCTAGGCTTATGGATCATAGTGGTGCTCTCTAGTTTCCGCTTGCTAGGGAAATGCAGCATCTCTTTTAATCAATCCCTTTAAGGTTGTATGACAAATTATGTCGTGACCTAAGGCTTTGTTTCTGTGCAAATGCCGTATGATTCCCATGATTTCTTCGGGACGGACTGCTCTCATTGGAAAGTCAATTTGAAGAGGGACTTAAAGGAACTGTGCCACTATTGACATGTCATTCTCTTCAGCAAGTGAAAACGGTTGCGAAGATGTTAGCCTGGTCTTCTTCAGATTTATCCAGTACATCATAGGGATCCTTAACAGGGACCAGCCGGAAAGCCTGCTTTTGATCGCCTTTGTTGCCTTCCAAAGCGAGTAGTTGGCGTGAACGGTGTAGTTCATCCTTTCCAGCTTCTGTTCAAAGAACTGTGCTTTTTTAGCGTGCAGCATGTCTTTGAACACAGCAGCAGCTTTATTGTAGGGTAGTCTGTCCTGATACACTTTCTTCGCAGTCTTCGCTTTGTCCGAAGGAGCTCGTTTGTGGCCTAGTCAAACGTGAAGCAAGGGTGTTGGATCGGGATGGCAGCGGCATCATGTACATTTTGGGTGAATCGATACACTGCATCATTTATATCCATCGCTGAGGTCAGCTTAATGTACGGCATTTTCCAGGTATTGTTGGAAACGATACTCAGTAGATTGATTGGACCTGCTCTTTATGTGACCATTAGAGCCTTCGATATTAACAAGTTGGTATGGTATTCCGCTGTGCAACGCAAAGTCTAGGCACGGGGAACCAGTCGCCAATATCACGATGTTGGTTGAAGATAAATAGTTAGCTAGTGTAAGCCTCCCAAAGCCAGTGCCTAGAGTTCCAATCATCGCCAGTCAAGAAACGTTGGTCGCACATTCCAAATTTAGCAAACCTAAGTAGAATTGAATGAATCATCAATGAATCATTGCTAATGTATTACAATCTTTTGCTTAAACTAATAATATTTACACATTGCATTAGTAGGGTATAAGAACCATGCGGTTGCATTGGAATGCCAACTGCATAAAACTATACAATTTGCAGGTGCTCAGTTGTTTTTGGGGCGTTTTCCACTACAACGTTTCATTCAATTACTTTTTTGTTGTCTTTTTGAGGTAACTGTTGTGGCTCAATGGTACACGAAATTTTATACGATACGAGATACACACACATACATATATATGTAGCTGCATAATACGCCACAAAGTATGCATTGCATTTCGAAAATGTGCGCAAATGAACTTCAATTGAGCTAGGTGTAGGCTTTTGGATTGGATACAAGCAAATGAAAGGATGCAATAGCCCAACGCTCATATTTCATTTGGCAATGCATAATAAAATTTGTTTATAAATTACGCAAGCAGGCTGCAAATTAGTTTTTACCCACTTTCTTCCTCTCCGGTGTATTTGTTTAATTTTGTGTAGCATAATTTCAGTATGCCAAGCCGTTGAAAAGCCAATTAGCATTATTTACATTTCAGCTTTTGTTGCACTGCGGACAGACGTGTCACAATTTCTGTAGCGTAGCTGTAACGCTGTCGCAATGCGCTTTAATTATTTACTAAGCCACACACAAACACACAGACGTGTATGATTTCAATAATGATTTAATAATTTATGCATTTATGCCATTTTTCATTTGAAATATTTTCATAAAATTTTATTACACTCTCCCACAGGACGAAAAGAATCAATTGCTCGTGACGAACGTTTGGCTTAAACTCGAATGGAATGACATGAATCTGCGCTGGAATACTTCCGACTATGGCGGCGTCAAGGATTTGCGCATACCGCCACACCGCATATGGAAACCGGATGTGCTGATGTACAACAGCGCCGATGAGGGCTTCGATGGCACATACCAAACGAATGTCGTTGTACGCAATAATGGATCGTGTCTGTATGTGCCGCCTGGCATATTCAAGTCAACGTGCAAAATCGATATAACATGGTTTCCGTTCGATGATCAACGCTGCGAAATGAAATTCGGCAGTTGGACCTATGATGGATTTCAGGTTTGAGATAAATATACACATACAAGTCGAGACGATGCACAGACGACCACTGTAACAAAAAGGGAGTAGTAGAAAATATTTCAATCTTTTACTGCCTTTTTGACAAAGCATTTTCATTTAAAAATTTTTATTTTTATTTTTATATAATTTTCTAAAAGGTAATATAATGTTTAACGAATTTCCCCAACAAATCCTTTCCATTCCCTCAAAAAAAAAAAAAAAAAAAACAAAACAAAAAAAAGCTGGATTTACAATTACAAGATGAAACTGGCGGTGATATCAGCAGTTACGTGCTCAACGGCGAGTGGGAACTACTGGGTGAGTAAGCACCACAAAGCGGTCGCAGTTAGAAAATGTCAGTTAGGAAGAGCTATTAAAAAAATATAAAATTTTAGTAGATATGAAATACAGCGCTTAGCGCTGAAACTTAGAGCTTTGCGCGTTTGAGGAATTTACATGAAATAGCGAGAAATATGTGTAGCTTGCTTTTAGGCGCATTTAGCAATTTACTTGTTTTCAATGTACAGTGACTTACAAAAATGTGTTTAGCATTCATTGTACACAAATTTACGCTAAAAAAATTTTAAATATTTCAATTAAGTTTGTGTAATTTTTTGTTACTAATTGGATTTATTTTATAAATTAATATAAACTAAATTGAAAAGGATTTGTCTGTCTAAATTCATATAAAGAAACCAGCCAACGAGTAGAAATCTAAAGCCAAAAGTAAGCATAGTAGAACAATTTTCGAAATGCTGCCAAATTTTCACATCTTTCATGTCCATTAAAAATAATAAAAAATATCTGCAGATGTACTTGACCGATTACAAAGTTATTAATAAATGAAATTATTTTCAATTGGTGTAGAAAAAACTTAAATTGAATAATAATTGATTATTCAATTCATAACTTACAAGTTGCATTCCAATATAAACAGAACTTTTTAAATAGTTTAAGAGCTACTGTGACTTTGTGCAGTATATGCTTTCCTAACTCCCATACAAAAATTTCATGAAACTTGACTTACTAGAAGCCAAGTATACGATTTTTCTTTTGAATTTTTGGCTTGAAGTTGGGCAAGTATATAATTTTTATAATGCACTTAGTCACATAATTTGGAATGCACCTTGTATTATAACAATTTGTAGTAAAAACACACAAACGTTGAACTGTTCATCTACACAAAATACTACTCAGCACATCTAAACTAGTTCTTAGAACAATAAACAATTTGAAATTGATGTAACTAGCTCTATTCTACTCGTACACAAATCAGTCAAGATTAGCAAAATAACAGTAAAAAATATGCGCTATATTAAACTAATTTATTTAACTTGGTTAAAATCCCTTCATAAAGTATCCTTCATAAGCAGAGCGGCTTGTGCCATTTAGTCTATAAAATGTCTCAAAGTATTCAACATTTTCGAAATATAGCTTTCAGATCTTTAAATTCTTAGTCAATGAAAAACTAAGCTGGCAAAAAATAATTCTCTGTAAGAAGTGCAGAGAAAGTGTACCATGTAAAAGTTCTTAGAGGCCTTTTGGGGAGTAGACCTATTTGTTCTTCTACTGTATGCAGGTTGAGATCACGATAAAAGGTGAAGCCACACACACACACCACGGGCAATTCGTAATGCTTTTTAGGGTACGATACTGCAAAGCCTGAATGCGTTGTGCGGCAATCTCCCATATTTTTATACCGTAGAGCCGTATAACGGAGCTCTTTTAGTATTTAGTGACATGGTTCTTTTTCTGTTCATTAGCCATCGCAATTGCTGCATTGGCTGGCTACATTTTTTGATAGTGGCTTTCAAATGTGGACCAAAAGTAGTTCACTTATCTAGTGTTATGCCGAGATACTTTGCCTGTGAGGGTTGGTCCAGAGTGACTCCTTTAAATTGTATAGGAAGGGTATGATCTTACTTAAATGGCCGTCAACCGCCAACCATTCATGGCCGCATTTAAGAAGGCGCGCCCGCCTCCATAGTCGAGTGCGCGCAGACGCCAGTCATTTTAAATGCCAAGTACGGACAGATCCATATCCATACCTGTTCATTGCATCGAGTGCCCGGTCGTCCTCTATTTCGTCGACCACCAATCAAGTTTGAGCCGCCCATGTAGACCATGCGTGCTGGAGCTCTTTCATCCATTCGAATGAGGTGCCTAGCCCAATGCAGCCGCTGGAATTTTATGCGCTGGACTATGTCAACCTCATCGAATATCTCGTACAGCTCGCGGTTCACACGGGACCTAAACTCGTCGCCGACTCTAATAGGACCGAAAATCCTGCGAAGAATCTTCTTCTCGAAGACTACCAACGCTGTCTCATCCGACTCAATCACTGTTCATGCCTCTACGCCATACAATAGGCCCGAGAGTATCAGCTTATATAGATCTTAATTTTTGTCTTCCGAGAGAGGGCTTTACTTCTCATTTCATGGTCCTATCGTTGGCTATTCGTTCATCGGACCATATCTTGCATAAAAGTTGGTCCTAAACAACTCTTCGCCACCGGTCTTAAATAACTCAGCCTAGCAGCCCATCAGAGGCTGCCGCTATGTTATTTTTTTTTAACGTTTAAATAACTGAATTGACCTCCTTATAGTCCGGTGGCTCTACAATAGTGCCATCATTAACTGATGATTTCGTTGTCATTTCTCTATCGGCGGAATTGTGCGCTTCATCGCCTCCGAGTAAGTTGGAGAAATGACTCTTCCCTTATATTAGATTTCCATTGTCATCCTTACAGAAAGTTACTCCGGGCTTAAAACCTTCAGTCAGACGCTTGACCTTTTGATAGAATTTTCGAGCTTCATTTCTGTCACGTAACATCTCAACATACGAAAACTCCGGCCTTTCCAGTGTTTTTATGGCAAAGCAAGGATGGGTAGAACACTCAAGGAATTTACCTTTAAATATCATCTATTTCAACAGAAAACCAATGAGTTTATATACTCTTGAAGTCCATTTGCAGCCTCATTTCTGTTATATCATCTGCGTAAGTGGGTGCTTGCATTTGTTGGTCGTTAGGGCAAGATAGATCCGCTGTTTATACGAAGTAGAGCAGACGGGGAGCCGAGTAAGTGTCTCTGACCTTAACCTTGCACTTTTACGCTACCCAATATTTTCTTAGTAGACCATATTGCTTTATCTTAAATAAAAGTCCATCATGCAGCACTCTATTAAATGCCTGTTGTATGGCAATGAATACTGCATTGCAGTATTCAAGGTCATCATAGGTCTGCAAAGTGTGCAACGTCAGTCTATGGATCGGGTCCACGGTTCGTTGTCCCTTTCTAAGGCAACACTGATGATTTGGCAATACAGTGTCTTGAAGTAGAACTTCACCTAACAGTTTGACAACAAGCCTCTTCCATACTTTGGATAAGGCCGGCAGGAGACTAATTGGCCTATAAGACAAGCAATCAGTTTCTAATTTGTCTGGCTTATGAATCATCTGAATTGATGACATCTTCTACTGTCTTGGAAAGGTTTGTATTAATGCTATGCTATGTCATAATTATTGGCAGCGTCTTAATACCACTTTTTACACCTTAATTCTGATTGGCTTAATGTGAAGAGACATCTGCAGCGGTGTCTGTAGGCTGACTTGAGCTTCGCAGACCTGTTCCATTGTGGCAAAATCGAGAAGGGACCATGTAGAAGTGCGAAGAAATAGGCATATTGGTCGATTATTTCGTCTTATTTTTTTTTTACAACTATTTCAACTTGTTTACTTTCCTCTTGCCATAAATTGAACTATAATTGACTTGTAAGGCACCTGCAACGTGGAATTTTTAGGAACGGAACAATGCACCTGCCTTCAAGTTAAAAACCGATGGCAGCTGCAGACGCTGTAAGATAT
Source organism: Leucophenga maculata (assembly GCA_035044805.1). Classification (NCBI taxonomy): domain Eukaryota; kingdom Metazoa; phylum Arthropoda; class Insecta; order Diptera; family Drosophilidae; genus Leucophenga; species Leucophenga maculata. Next base: position 1,162,476 of record JAWNNP010002797.1, on the reverse strand, counting down.
CTGTTTACATTGAAAACAGTTTTAAATATATAAAAATTTTAATCAAATAAGTAACAAATTAATAAAAATTTATTAAAAAAAAAAAAAGGAATGCTTGTCTGGTTTAACCTATCTTTACTGTAGAAAGTATTTTTCAAGCAATAAGTTATCCAAAAGAGCTTTTTTATTTATTACTTTTAGTTTCTACCAATACGACATAAATATTCTAACAGTCCGGTCAAAATTTGTCTCACACTGAGAGCTTCAAACCCATTTTATTAAATCTATATGAAAGCAATACTCATAGTTCAATAATTCAGTTTAATATAGCGCATATTAATTAGCATAAATTTTACACAATTCAACAGATTTTGCAGTCTATATTTAGGGCATTAATATTGACAGATATATATATATATATATAGTTAAACTATTAAGTTTTTTAACTATTGCGATGACGCGTTATATACACTACTCGAGACATCCCGTGCTATCACTTTTGTTGCGATTCTAACCTGGCGTATGGAGCACTTGACTGCTGCGCTAGTTAATAAAAAAAAAAATACATTTTAATAATACAATTAAAAAAATATTAATAATTTTTAATACTATAATACTATACAGCTGCTTAATTTTGATATCCAGCAATTGTATAAGCTCGATTACAACATTTTTTTTCTCTTGGTTCATACACACAGTACATACAATAATACTTTCATACATCATAAAAAACATCATAAAAAATGTTAAAATGTTTAAAGCGTGCTTTTAAGTATTTAATTGAAATATTTCAATTCAGTTTTAATTATTTATGAAATACTTTGCAATCGATTGAGTACAATAAAAAAACTTATATATTTCATTTTTCAAGTAAAATTTTTCTAAGTTCAACGAGTTAAAGCAGAAAAAATCTGCTTTTATTTATTAACTTTTATATATTTTCGAATTTAGTGTCGTAGTTTGTATAAGAAAGTAATAAGTTTCTATTATTCAATTACTTTAAATGTTGTCGTTCATTTTTATTGTAATTATGAAAAGTTTTTGCCAGAACTTTGCAAGAGAGTAAGTTATTATTGAAAAATTTCGATGACTTCAGTTTGTAAAGTTTGGCTATTGTATTATTTATATTTTACACAAGTTCATAAATCAAGTTGAAGAACTTTTAATAAATACTCGAATTTTTTGGTAATTAGGTTTTATACTTAATCAAATAAAATTTAATATATACTTCGAATTATAATAATTGAGAAACTTACATGTGATGCAGACAAAGTTTACAGGGTGCTATGTACAAGTAAAATATATAAATTCAACAGCGTCAGGCAAAAATTAATATTAAAAAAAAATAATTTACACAATATTTATTTTAACATATAATATCATACAATAATAATAATAATATATAATACTAAAATACTTAAAAAAAATGGCATATAAAGTATGAGAAACAAATTACTAGATGTGATAGAAAGTATCGCAAATCATTAAAAAAAATATTGGATTAATATATTTCTTATTTAATATCTTACACAATACAATTTAGTAATTTTCTGGTCATTTGTTATAGCATATATATACACTAAATTATCCTTAAAAATAATTATAGTGGGTGCATAGAAATATTTGTAAGTGATTTGGCACAAAAGCTTAACATTGCAGGTATTGTTAGATCTGCTATCATCTAAAGATTACACTTGGTTTAGTCACACTTAGTCTTTTAACAGCAAAAATGATGAGAAAAGAAGTAATTTCCTATAAAATAATGAATTGTTAAAGAATAAGCCATCGATACCTGTTCTTGCTTCAAGTTTACTCCTCAACATTACTTTGAAGTGCTTTGAAACACTTAAAATTTAAACTAATATTAGTAAATAGATACGTTTTCTTTGTTATAAATTAGGGTGGAACAATGCAAATGGAACTAAAGCTACAATCAGATACTTAAAATGTGTCTCTTTAACTTCGAAGCTAATGGTAGGTACAGGCTATGTCATATATGTATACGGCAAACATCTATTTTTATAACAATTTTCGTTAAGTTGTAGCTCAATGAACCATCTGAACCTACATTTAGTGCAAAACTTAAAAAATTTCAACTGTATTGACATGGAACTTAACTCAGCCATAGTTTAAAAAATTGTAACTAGTAAGAGAAAGTATTTTTCTCAGCGCTATGCTGCCATGACAGTGGCATCAAGGGACTATCTACCTATTTCAAATTGTCATCTTCAATTTTGACGTAAATAGCTAATATCCGATCACAAGAATAAAAATATAATAATACATTTATCACTCGAAACATTTTTGGTCACGGCTTTATCACAAAATATTCTTTAAAGGTGAACATTTAACTTCCATGCACTAACTGTGATCGACCTGCCAATAAATTCTAGCCAGCCTCAGCTGGCTCGTATTATAGCTACAATTAATATATTCCGACCTCAGTCAGTTCTCTTTTGTTAAAGCGGTTAAAAACGTGCCATTTGTGTGCCTATGGCTAACTCTGCACAGCTTGGCGCTTGTTGCTGCTGCCTTATGGAACTTGCATCAACTTCGACTACTACATATTTGTGTGCGTTACTTGTAGCGCTATCTTCTTTGGCTCGCTGGTTTGGATTTAAATCACATCTGTTGGTATTTTACTATCATTTAAAATCTGCTTCATCCAGTTCGTCACTGAGTGTGTCACAAAGGTCCTTCTTGTACTGGTCTTTGCTGCGGTCCCCGGATATGCAAACTTGCCTTGTATACTCTATACGAGAATGTTTCAGCCGACTTAGCAAAATTTTTCCAGCAAGAAGGGCAGAGAATTTCATTCTCCGACTTTGACTGCTGATAAGTCCTATGCTTAGCAGTTTTGGATGTCTTTTCCGCTCAGCTGAACCTTTTGTGCGTTTCCCTGTTCCCCACTCCTTTGGAAGTGCGGCTTCCCTCTTTAATGCTACTAAACAAATGCTCGTATTGGACAATGACTTTCAGCGGGTGTAGTTGCGCTACAGTACCGCAAAGTTTTATTTATTTTATACAAATTTATAAATTTCTCCACGATGCAAAGGTGTTGAACATCCATTGTGTCACAGCAAACAGTAGCATGAAAAAGTGTCTACAACTCTCCGAGACAATCAGATTTCGGAGAGGCTTCATAAGAATACAACCAGAGAGTTAGCTCCAGCTTTAAATATAAACTCAGTGATCACGAGACACGTAACACTCTGAATTTTGGGGGGGCTCGTGACATAGAAGCGAAAGGTGATAGTTGGCTTTAATATAGTGGAAGATAGGAAATATCGTAAACTGTATGCTACCTCATTACACGTCGACACCTGCTTCATTTGCGTGACTCCTTATTTACTAAGACTTATTCAAAAGCAGACCACCTTCTGTGCTAGATTTAAAATGCGTCTTGATTCAAGCGCAGTCTTATTCAATCCATCTGTATTTCAAGTACGACATGATGGTCGTTCGAAACCCGTTATATGTGATCATCAAGCAAGATGGACCCGCAAAACAATTGATCAAATTTTTTATCAAAGAAACATTTTGAAGTACTCGGGATCACTATTTATTATCTTATGCGTCTTTATACATTATTCTTCAAAATAAAACAGGGATATGACGTAAGAATGGCATTAACTTAGCGTCTATGAATGGTTTCTTCATTTATAAGACTGCCTGTGCTCAAATTCCACATCACAAACATCTACAATGGAGCAAACTTTAAATTCAGCGACTGCAAAGGTGTTGACTTAGATTATAGAAAGCTTTGTGCCAATAACTTACTTAAATCATACATATAGATTATAAAAAAAATAAATTTTTAAAATAAATTAGTCTAAAATTTTCTAAAACATTATGCCAAGTGCTTAAAACAAATCAAACCTTGAAATAATATACAAACTTAATTCGAAAAAAAAAAAAAAATATATTTAAAAATCTATTCATATGCACTATTAAACTCATACATATGCTAATTAGAAACATACTTTTGTGAGTCACTGTACTACGAAAAAACACATAACTTAGACTAAGCACAGCAATTATATATACTTGAAGACAAACGACGCCATAAAATGTTTAAGCTGGAATAGAAAGAAAAAATGTTGAAAACTATTTTTCATTTCCGCTTCAACTCAAATGTTTTGGTAATTTTTAAAGCTTTACTTGCTGCGAAAAAAAAGAATAAATAAGTAAATATGAAGGCATAGTAAATCTTTGCAAAAAAAAAAAAAAAAAAAATGTATATGCAACGGTAAGCCACATATACATGCTCAACGACTTGCTACATATTCAGCCACTCAAACGTGATTTACGGTGCACATTTCGTTGTTGTTGGCATTGCATACTTTTTGGGGCGTAAGCTGTATAATTTATGTATTTCCGGTTTAAACGTTATTCAATATACATACATACATACATACACGAAACTTAAACGAACTGCAAACGCGCAAAAGCATTAAAGTGTAGCAAATTATTGTATATAGAAAAGCAAAGAAAAGCAATTTCAATTTCCAAAAACCGTGCTCATCAGCTATCAAATACTTCATTACAACAACAACAACTACTACTACTACTACTATTACTATCACAACTACTACTCTAATTAAAAAAAAAACAACTACTACTACTAATGCAATAACAAATAACAAAAATGAAACACAAGAAAAAATATTTTAGTATTAATTACACGCTTATCCAGTGTTCTCACCAACCACAAACAAGTTAAAAAAAAATTATATATAAAAAAAGAAAAAAAAATATTTAAAGCATAACTCTGGGCGCTCTAACTTTTTAAAGTCCGAAATAGCCGCGTAAATGTTTCGCTTTGTAAGCCAACCAAAAAAAAAATAAAAATCGAATTGAAATCAAATAGAGTGCCTTCAAAAATATTTTATTGAAAAAATAATTCCGTGTAACTTTATGGCATATTTGAAAGCTGTAGCGACAGTCCATAAATATGCCATAATTTTGCCAACGGAACACTCTCATTTTCGCTCAATATATAACGTATATACCTACCAATATATACTAGTAGTATATTAACGAGGTAAGCTCTATTTCGGCATGAATATGGAATACAAAAAAAAAAAAAAAAAAAACAAAAATAATATTAAAGAAAGTAAAATTTTTTAGTAACAAACTCAAATACTGTCACTGAATACCGTGACAGGCAGCGAAACTTTTTGCATTTTGTTTGCATTTCGTTTGGAATATTTTTGCTCGAACTTCTACTAAGAAAAAATAATAAAAACTAATAAAATAAAAAACTATTTTAAAGCAAACGCTTAGTTGCGCTAAGCAAGGCCATGCAAAACTCGCTTTTTGCATGTTGGCTGCTTCAAAAATATTAAAAAAAAAAAAAAAAAAAAAATTTTATATTAATACGAATAAGTTTTGTCTTCCAAAATTTAGTAGCAGTAAAACTTAGTGCAAAAAAAATAGAAAAAAAGTAAATGCGCAAGAAAAATTTTATAAAACTAAAAGCGAAATTAACTGCCTTTAAACCTAAGCTTTTATACACTTCACACAGGCATAATTTGGCATGGAACATGTTTTTCTTAAATGTTTTGTAATTAATTTAAAAAGCGATAAAGTCAAATCATCATAAAGTTTGAATGGAGTTATTATTAGTTAGTTCGCAAGGTGACTTTTGCCTTACAGCGCTTCATGCAGCCCTGCTAAATTAAAGAAGACCACAATATTAAATCAAGTCTTGCCTTTCTTCTATATGTGTTGGGGTTTTGTCATCTTCGAAACAGCATTTATAGATAATTTCACTTTCACTGCACTCATAGCATTTTTAGTGCGTTCTTTTGAGTGTTTTTTCGCTAACTTTTGCTCTCATAGTTCTCAAAGAAATTGTCTCTAATCTTGCCCTATTTCTCTTTTACAAGTATTCTGAGTATACTTGGATGTACCTAGCTGGCTCGAATTATAATAAAGCAACGTAGTTACCATCTAAGGTTAGCTTTAAAAGCCAAAAGTATGATTAGGTTGTAAATATTTACATGGAGTTAGGAGACCGGTGACAACATTGATTTGAATTTTTTCTACTGCATATTTGAGACTGCTGCTCCTAATAGTATTTCCCATCGAAGACGCCTGAAGCTTTATAACTTGTAAAGCAAATTTGTACATAATTTGTTACTCAACTCCGAACCAAACAAAGCTCATTGCTATAACTTGTGGCGATAGTTTACTAACAAGATCAAATGGCAAACGTTCCGTAATACACATATTAAAATGGAGAATTGATAGAATGCTGACTGTTTTGCAGTTAATTTTGAGAACCTTACACATTGGATGTTTTTCTTGCTCCCCAATAATAAGCCACACATAAGTCACAGATATGGTGACGAGTCAGCACTATTTCACGATGATACCAAGCGTCACACTTTCAAGGTACTAACTGTGCATTGATTTTTTTCTGGGTCTCTTATTGAACTACATTTTGCAGTGGAAGTGTGATTCTGAGACTTGTTAAGCCTGACGAATAGTTTGATTTTTAAATAGCTAAGGGTCTGCTGTCTATATATTTCATTAAAAAATGATTGTCAGTTTGGCATGCCGAGCAGAACAAGTTCACAGTGTAGTACATCACATACTTGACGCTTTTAAAGAAAAGCGCTACTGTGGAGAATATTAAAACATTGAATTGGTGCTTTTGATTGAAAAATGTTCACCAATATTTAATTTATATGAATTCGGAGGCTTAGAGGGTCTGTCGCCAGTCCTTTGTGCTTGGATTTCTCTACTCCTACCTAATGTACAATTTAAAATTAAACGAATGGAACCTTGCGTTTATGTTGCACCATATACGTAATATAGCACCTTCCATCATTCGTTAATAGTTAGTCTTATATCCAAAAAACATTCGACGTCTTTCCTGTTGCCATACTTTTGCTTTCTGAACAATACTTCCTTACAGTCCATCCATCTTACAGCTGAGAACGCATCAGCATTGATTGGGAATCGGCTTTAGTCATGTTTCCCTTCGAAGACTGTTGTTTGTTGCCTATTTGTCAAGCAAGTTCCGATGCTGGAAACGAAATAATATGTTAAAAAAACAGCAACATCTTTGTCGCGAATCGTGGATGTTAAATTGTGGATGACTTTTTCGCAAAGAGATGTGGAGATTTCAGTGTTTTTTTATTCAGTTTAGATCGTAAATATTGCCTAACTTAGCAACACATCGCAACCACATTTTTACTCCCTTCACCGCGGAACGTTCCACGAATTTTGTTATCCACTCATCTATCGACTGGAAAAGAGTTCACTTCGTGATTTTGAAAAAAAAAAAAAACACAGACATATAAAAAACTTTTGAAGATTCATTCGGTAACTATACGACATTGAAATATATTCTGGACATTAGATAAGTGTTTCAATCGCCAGACATGCACGATTTGATTGTTTCATTGCACAAGGAATGGTTATGTCTCCAATAATCAACCAAATCAGGAACATGAGTATAATTAATGAGTCTCCATTGAAGGTCATAAATTCATACTGATTCGTTAATTCGCGTTTCAACAAAACCGACCATGTCACGCATATCAACTATAGCACTAAGTAGAACATTTGATTCTGCAGTGATACAACATCTAATTCACTGCTCTCATCACTTACTACGCTTTTATTTTCTTCGTCAGAGTTTTTAACTTCGACAGCTGATGGAACATAAGTTGGTATATATAGTTCCATTCATTTTGGTTTTTTTAAATCTATTCACAGAAGAAGCTTCAAACTTTATTGGCGTATGGAGAATAAAGAAGTAATAAGTCATAAACTATATTGGAATACATTATCTAAGTAGGATCGAAAGGGTTATAATTTCTTCGGTGCGGTATGCGTTGATATACAAATTTATACCAGTTGGATCTCTACTATGTAACGAAGCAAAAATTTATCCTGTCAAATAATATGTTGAATAAATGAAGGCGATATATATTTAAACTTTTTTTCGAATTCAGCTAATTTGGTTGTGGATGTTTATTGTTTTCCTTCGATGTCGGTTAAATATTTCTTCAATGTATGGTGAATAGTTGATTCGAACATCAAATTATTTATTCTTCGAGCAGCCTTAAAAATCCAAAAAGTCTAACTGTATAAAATCAGAAGACCTAAGCGACCAATACATTTTACCCATCCAAGAGAAAATTGAAATTAAAAAATGAACATTTAAAACTTGACAATATCAACCTCATCGAATAGATGGGACTGCTTTTCAATCTTCGAAAATATATATTTTCAATGTCTCTTCTAGAAGTTCTAGCCCGACATTTTATATATGTATATATTAGTGCACGATGGTGCATCACCCTGCCTGAAACGTCTCATTGTATCTTTATGGCTCTGCAAGTATGTGGGAAAACTGATTCTCCATTCATTATCCTATTCATATCCTTGTTTGGTAATAGGGCTGCTATCTGTAACAAAATTTTTGATTTCGTCTTTCCATTAAGTTACTCTGCGTCAGATGCTTGATCTTTTGATAGAATTTTTTAGCTTCAATTCAATTGCATCAACTCAAAACATTATCAAACTCAGGCATTTCTTCCTCCTTTTTTTAAGTTAGCATTAATTACGAAGACTTTCTATTGAAATGTAAGTTACTCCAATTCACTCTTACTCAAAAAAAAATCTTATTTAAATTAACAAGTTCCATGACAAACTAAAAATACTAAATATATATGCCATGTGTGAAGGGTATAATGAGTATAGTGCATAGACAAATAGAAAACCAAATACTAAATTAAAAGTACTAAGCTCAAATTGCACTTTTCCGCACATGAAAACCAAAAACTCAGCCAAACCACATTCACAGACACAAATACCTTCTAAATTTTATATATATGTATATGTAAAGAGCTCAACAGAATCCTTTCTCATAGCGTAGACACGCACTCGAACCAATTAAGAAATTAAAAGACAAATACTTTAGCTGAAAAACACGCACACACACTGCTACACCCACACAAACAAACGCTCTAATTTAACTTACACACACATCACTTCCGCACAAAAGTTCCAAAACAGTTCGCCGCACAAAGTTCGCTTGAAACAAAAAAAAAAAGAAAAGTAGACAAAAAAAAAAAAAACAAACAAACCCAAAAGTGCTGCGTCAAAAGTTAGTGCAACAAATTCCTGCTTTTCTTTCTAAGAATTTTCATCTGCTTATTTTTCTTTCCATCTTACATTACGAGTCTTTCCTAAGTTGTGCTTCTATCTTTTTCTTTGTTTTAGCAATTTTACAATTTCAGCATTTCAATGAGTTTGCATTTAAGTTATTTGCCTTCAAGTTCTTTACTTTTCTTTCAGCGTAGACACTTATGGAAAATCGAGCAGATGGAGCAGCAAAACTAACCCTTAGCGCCATTAATCACATTAAGCTTTTGTTTTTGTGCAATGCGACAAATATGAAGAAAGAAAACTACTTGCTACAAACTTCTTTGTTGCAAGATCAGCTCCATACAACAATAAAAGTTGCAACCATAAATTGGTCGAAAAGTTGTTTGGGCACAATTTTGAATAATTTGAATGCAGATGAATGCGAAAGTTGTTTGTGGTCGAGTTTCTTCTGTTTGTGTAGGAGATTAAATCAGTTTAAAATCAAGTTGAAGCATAAGTAAAGCAATAAAATTTAGCAACATTTAAATAAAATGTTGCAGCAGGGTTAGGAAATGAATTTTTTTTTTTTTAAAGAAACATTCAACGGTTTTTTATTTGCATATTTTGCTGGAGGGGTAGACTTCACTGTTTATGTTAAATCATATAATAAGCGACATATTATATTTTTTCATTGTAAAATCTTTAACGAGATAAAAACCAGCATAGCTGAAACGTAAAATATGAAACGATTAAGATTTTAGGTTTTTGTGGTACTCCATTTTGTGTTACTTTTCAAGAGAATTCTGAAAAACTTTGTTAATATATCGTTTAGAAGTAGATTCAACAATGGAATATATATGACGCTTCTCTGTGCAGCATCTCCAGATAAATGATTTTCAACGTTTTGATATAATAGAAGTTTTTCTACAGTTCTTGAGTAGTCTATTAACCTCTACGGTCCACTAGAATTGTTTGTACATTTCCATAGCCGGGCCGAACTTTCGTATGCAAACCGATCTATGAGATTATACAGCTCTGCTATACCCTGTACCGTGAAAGAACCTAGAATTTGTATGGGTTTATATTACTATCTGGATTTTTTTAGGGATTAGTGGAAAATGCAAATTATTTGTCGATTCAAGCAGAAATAAAAAACACAACAAAATGTATTTCTTACTAGAACCTAGAAATGAGGACAGATTTGTATGAGAGCCATTCCTTTTGTTGGTCCGAAAGGGACATGAATGTAATATTTTATTCGAAATGTAGTAAGAAACATCATTTGTAGCGTGCTTAGCTGAAATAATAAGAAATACAAAAATTTTTCAATTCGAAAATTCCGAAATATTTTCATGAGCACTTGCCATTAGAAAGGGACTGGTGCCTTCATTAAATACTAAACTGGAGAGGAAAAAAGCAAGGCTAAGTATAGAAACCTGAAGGTTCTATCTTTTGTAGTCTACAACATCTTAATGTTCATACGAACGGAGAGACAGACGAATATATCTAAATATATAAACTTGAATTTTTCTATGGGCGCTACACCATTAAGTGGTCCATTTTTAAACTTCATTTGGAATTCATGATGAAGTCATCAATTTTGACATCTCTAGTTAAATTAACAGCAACTACAAAATTTTGTTTACACAAAAACCCAAAAAGGAGAACAGATTTTTATGGTGGCTATCCCTTCTAGAAGATTGATCTGAACTTAAAAGAAACTTTTTATATAATATGGTATTTCTTGCTAAATTAACAACAACAATATTATTTTTTTCCATACAAAAACTAAGAAGGTTTAGGCTCGTACGGTTAGTTTAGTACTCTCTTATGAAGGGGAAGTTGTTACTTATTTTAAATACAAGATGTCTTGAAAAGGAATAAAAAAAAAAAATATTAATTTTGAAGCATAAGGATTCTATCTCTTATAGTCTCCAATTTGTCGTTGTTCATACGGAGTGCCAGAGAGATATATCTTTATGGACTTGACTTTTGATGCTGATCCGTCGCATTCTTTTCTCGAAATTCTTGTTTAATTCTTATACACTACATCGAATTGATGTTCTGTTATTTTCATTAACACTCCCATGCACTGCTTCGAATATTGACATTTGAACGACTTGTTATTGAACAACCAGTATGTTGAGCGTCTCCACCTAATCAAGTCTTCATGAATTTTTCAATTATTCTCTTCACTGTTGACGAAGTTCGGATCGTATTTTGTATGGATTTTCCAAATCCTCATTATTTTGAAGATGTTGTTCAATAATGAAAATACGTTGTTGTATAATGTAACCCCCCAATTTTAATAATCCTAAATACTCAGCTGTCAAGTTATTTTTTTCAGGGTTGCTAGCGTGAATTCTGGGACAGTCTTTAGATACTAGATATGTGCAGTTGTAATTGTAGTAAAAAATAGCATATAATATTTTTAAGAATGAAGTACATGTTCTATTCTCTGTAAATCACTGCTATTTTCTGTTAAAACACTGATTTTATGTTGGTATGTCCCCGGGGGTTACTGTTGAATCAGAGCTATTCTCTGTTAATTTATTTACTTTTGCCGTAAATACAGAAATATTTCTATATTATATCAGGGTTTTTCTATTAAATCTTTAAACTTTTCTATATAAACTATTCTATGTTAACTCACTCCGTTTTTCTGTTAAATCTCAAATTTTTTTATCTGTTAAATTAGAGTTTTTTTCTGTTAAATCGCTGATTTTATCTTAATTAAATAAGAACTTTTCACTGTTGCATCATAATTTTTTTTTTTTTTTTTCTGTTAAGTCACAGCCAACCTCTGTTAACTTTCTGAAACTTTTTCTGTTAAATCAGAGCACTTTTATGTGAAGTCTTTCAATTTTTCTTTATTAAATCAGAGCATTTCTTTGTTAACCCACATTGTTTTTCTGTTGTCACAACTAATCTCTGTTAAAGTTCTGAAACATTTTCTGTTAAATCAGAGTTGAATTTTTCTATTAAGTCTCTGAATACATATGTCCCTGTTAAATCAGATCTCTTCTATTTTAAATCACTGCTTCTTCTGTTAAATTGGGGTTTTGTAATATCAGAATTTTTCTCTGATAAATAATTTTAATTTTTTTCGAATCTGTGAATTTTCTTTAACCCTTTCTTTAACCCTATTTTGAATCTTAGCTTATTAAAGGCTGTTTTTAGTTAATTGAGATTCTTTCTTTTTCTTAAAAATTAGTATTATTTTTCCTAATTCTGTTAAGCCAAAGCTCTTCCATGTTTAATCTTGGTTTTTTCTATTAGATCATAAAAATGCTCTGCTATGAAACTGTTTATTTTTTTTTTTTTTTGTGAAGGAAACAGTTTGAGTGGAAACAGTTAACAGAATATATCAGTGACTTAGCATAAAGGTTCAATCTCTTAACAGAAAAATGTAGTCCTTTCTTTATTTTAAAACTGATATTTGCTATTTTTCATTGCCTATTTTATTATTATATATTTCTTCTAAACGTAATCGAGCACCTAAACTAAACGTGAAAGCATCAATTAGTAACTTTAGAATTTGAAAAAAAAAAAAATAGAAGTTTATTTTGTTTTAAAATATATATGAATGAAGAGTATCAAAGCTTCGAAGCTACCAAAGGAAAATTTTTTTTTTAATAATTTATTTTTTATGACACCTTTTTATACATTTGTAGGTCCCTCAGCGTATTGAACATTTTTATTGCAACAATTATTAATAATTATTTATTTATTATAAAACTTTTGCAAATATTCGTGACAGGAAGTTGCCAAAATGCATAGCGACTAAAAGCTTTTATGGCATATTTTAATCACAAAATTTGTTTTTTAACTAATTTTTTTTGCATTTTATTTATTATTTAAAATAATTTTATTTCAAAAACACAAAACTAGAAAATACAATTTAAACTAATGCGGCGAACATGGCACATACTAAACTATTCTACACAATAATAAAAATAAACTTTAGACAATGTACATACACTCAACTAAAATAAACTTTAGACTACTCTAAATCGTAAACTTCTTTCCAAACTTTAACCATTCAGCATGTGCAACTCTTTATTCATACAAAATTTCAACTCGGTCTGTCTTGCCCTGCTATCTACTATCTACTAACTACTCTAAATGCTCTAATTTTCTATTTCAAAAAACTTTAAAATATTCTAAATACTTTGAAACAAAAAAAAAACGCTTTTCATGCATATATAAAAAAAAAAAAAAACTTTGCTAATTAATTTTAAAAAGCTTTTATAAAGATAATCAAAAAAAATACAACCTATAATAGTAATGCTCTAGTATGAAATATCTAAGCCTAAGCGAGTCCACAAATACAAATACTTAACTAGTACAGGAATGATTTAGTGTATCAATGTATAGATACGAGCCCGGTATCTGGAACTTAATGGTGTCATATTTTAAATATAATTAATTTTGAAAATCTTTACTACCTTCCCAATCACTACGCTACGACAGGTGTACCCGGCAAACGTAACGAGATCTACTACAACTGCTGTCCGGAACCGTATATCGATATAACATTTGCCATCATCATTCGACGTCGCACGCTGTACTATTTTTTTAATCTGATTATACCGTGCGTACTGATCGCTTCAATGGCGCTACTCGGCTTTACACTGCCACCAGATTCTGGTGAAAAATTATCCTTGGGTAAGTACACACTTTTTTCCTCTCCCCTTTTTAGCAATGTTTAACTAAGCGACAAAGGCTTAATTGAAAGTCTGCGTTTCGTGTCGTCGCATGTAGGAAATTGGCAAAACCAACGACTATGCTGTCATGTTATTTTTACACGCTTGTCTATTTGCATAGCGTCAAAGCAAACACACACACACACACACACACATAGACACATACAATGCAAAAAAAAAATAAAAAACTACCAAACTGTACCAAACCGAACTGAAACGAAACCAAACTTCAAATAAACGCTTCTGCACTAGAAATACTACTGATTAAGTGGCAGCAGCAAGCAGAAGTTTGAATGTTTGGCATGGCATGAAACAGGAACTCAACATTAATTTAAATCCACTTACGTAACACAAATACTTTTAGAACTACCCCAATGCAGCCGCCAGCAGTAGCATACACTTAGGCGTCGCTGCCAACGTTTCCGTCGACCCCGAAGCTTTGGCACTCAAAGCAAGCAAACAGCTTAAGTGGCGTTTCGAAAAGTATTTACTAAGTACTTTTTAAATAATGCTCTAGCAACTAAGAATCTGCTGCCTGCCGACGATGACGATGCCGATGACGACGACGACGAAGGCATGATGCATGATGTTGCTGACGATAGACGTCAAGACGAATTTAAAATTAGATATCACCCGGCGTCGTCAACCAACTCACCTCAACTCAAACTCAAACTCAACGAAAATTATGCGACTAACTTCTTTGTGTGTAGTAGTAAAATTTCTTAAGCATGAAGGCATGAACGAAGGAACTTCGATGAGGAGCTGTAGTAAAATGTTGACTCAAAGTCTTTTAGAATCCTAGCAAATGGCAGGCGTTGACGCCAAGCAGCAAAAAAAAAAAAAAAAAGGAAAAAAACCAACTATTGAACATTTCATTTGCCTCAAAGCTATTTTCTATGTTTTCTTGTAAATACTTGTATATATAAATGAGAAAGTATATATGCAACTGCCAACGTCTTCGTCGTCGTCGTCGTCGTCATTACAAATGACTCGTTTATTGAATTCTATTTCATTGAGGCATGTTTGGAAAACTATTCATCATCATCCAACATCCAAGAGAAGTGGTGCGACTGTGTATGACTTTAGCTGCAGCTTAAGACAAACGAATGAACAGCCAAGTCTATTTGTTTAACACTTGAAAGTGCTTAATGAAGCTGGTATAAAGCGCAAGGTTTTAAATGGGATTTTCTCTATGCTTAGACAGCCTAAAAGTATGCACGAAATAATTTCAAGTAATTAAATTGGCAAGGGAGTCAAAAGGGCAGCGCTGTATGTTTGCCATAACTTATATATACTAAAGCTTCAGCAAACTTTTAAGTCAGGCAGCAACATTTTAGCGCCCGAGCAGGGATCAAATGATAAAAACTAAAACACCTGCAATATACATTCAATAACAACAATTAAATTTTAAATTTTGAACAAAAGATTTAAGCGACTAAGCGATAGCAAACTTAATTATAAAAACTTCCTTTGCATATATATACACAGCTTAAGTTCACAAAATTTTTTTGATGCCACTCACACAAATTGACGGTTTTGCCAATTCAAACTTGATATCCTTATTAATGAAGCTATTTATGCGAACTAGTTAAGTCCGCTTATGGTATGCAACTGCTATTAGAGTGCTTAACTAGAAATATACAAATCAAAAAATCAATATTGACTCAAACTTACTCTCTCCAATTGACTCAAACTTCCTTTCTTTCTTCTTTTCTTCTTTAATTGTGATTGATTGATGCATTTTTATTTTCCTCCCTTACTGACCAGTTTCGATTATTTACGAGTTTGCACATTGCAAAACGAAAGCAATTTTATGGAAAATGTTATGGAAAAATAGCATTGATACATATTAAAAGAGAAATGTTCTCTGTCCCCTTTTACTGTACATCTTTGCATTATGCCAGAAACATCGCTACCTTGTACCTCATTGAACCTTATTTGTATAGGAGATATATTCCTATCTGGTTTCGTGTGAGTTATTTTAATGGTTTTAGTGAAAGATTCAAGAAATTTTGGCGAATAGCCTTTCAAGATCATATTCATTAGTGCTTCTGAATTACATGAATGTGCTATTGAAAATTCAATAAACTTTATCAGAGAAAATATGGTACTAACACATATTTATGGGAATCAAGTAAAGTAAAGAAGTGAACTCCGCATCAAGCAAAGTCCTTAACTTTTACATCGAACAAGTCCGAATCAGTAGCAGTGATTACTGTCCCGAGTACAGTCAATTATCTAATACTGATACGCCAAATTTTCTTCGTCATTTCAGATGAAGTATCACCATTAATCACTCTGAAATGCAAGAACAATGATTTCAATTCTGAAATAGATTTTATTCGTTAATTGATATGCAAAGATATAGAAAGATTGAACATCTTTGGGCATTATAAATTATATGGACGTTTCGTATTGAACGTCGTCTATTTTAGCAACCGCTTGAAAAATAAGACTCATGTTGTTATATGCAAAGATCCCCTCAACACGTATACCAAATATCATGCCAAAACCTCCAAAAGATGCAAAAATGTTGTCGAATTTTGTTTATAGTTTATATGGGGAGTGGGGCACCGCTCCTTACGAATTTACCCTATATACCCTATGTTACTCAGCGATGATGTAGCAGGTGAAATTTTTTTGAAATCCTTCAAGTAGCCTCAAAAATCTTTCCTCTTTATAATAATCGCAGAAAAAGGCTTATATTCTAACACGATAGTGCGAGCAGTTCACACAAGACAGTATTTAGGCTCTCAAAATCTCGAATTAATCGATTATACGCCTAACAGTCCTGACTTCGCATCCAATGATACATTCTTGTTCCCGCACATCAAAAATAAATTGTTGGGTAAAAGTTTTTCGACGCCTGAAGTATCTATTGAAGCCAAAAAATAGTACCGAAGGTACAAGAACCTATTGGTTTTGTGCAAATGTATGTAACAGGTAGAAATAATGGTCAGAGACCCCCAAAGTTTTCCCCATTATGGTCAGGAGTGATAGAGGAGTCGATATAGCCATGTCCGTCCGTATGAACGAAAGGATCTCAGAAACGGTAATAGATAAAGACTTCGTTCTTTTTGCATTCGACTAGGACTTCTCTGGAATTTTACAATTTTATTTTAAAATTTTGAGATAAAGTCCCTCTAAGTCAAAATCCAAAAAGTTCATCAAAATCGGATAATAAATGACGATTTTATAAGCAACTGAGTTTGAACGACCTATGATACCTCCGTCCTCCCTTGTCCTCCTGCTTGTTTTGGCAGTTTCAGCCTGAGTCTTGGCGTGTTTTTGCTGCTCAGCATAAAAAAAATAGGCGTTTCGCCGCCCTTTACTCTCTTAAATGTACCTATTTCTTTAATGCTCCTAAGGGTTCCACGGTTTTTCGGCGTTGATCTCCCTAGAAGGTGCTCGTCTTTGACAGTTTAATCCAACCTGTCAACAAGTTGATAAGCGTTAGTGTCCCACATTAAATTATTTTGTTCATATCCATAAGTGCTGCCACGAGTGTAGTGGTGATGAGCTCCAGTAACACGATAAGGACTTCATTACTTTCCAAAGAGTCCATGTATCGAAGAGATTCCGTGTGAATATACCTTGAACATAACCCCAATCCCAATGAGCACGGTACGCATAACACTCTGGGTTTGGGCGGAGTGGTATACATATGTTGTGAATGTGAAGAGAAAAAAATGTGGAAGACATTAAAGTATTGAGACAAAGCCGTTTAGGAAAGACGCCATCTCAAGCCTCTTGTCAGTGCTGCAGAAACAGACTCCTGCTTATTGGCCGGGGTTCTTTATTCGCTTTCGCTTATTTAAGAGCCACAGTTCAAGTTTTATATTCCTTTGATTGTTGAGTATGTTGTTGAGTGTTAGTGCGAATAGTTAATCTATTCGAAATAACAACTTCGAAGTAGTCGGCTGAAATAGTAGCTTTGTCAGAGTTCCTTTTGGAACACGAATCATCATCTTTCCTTATAGGAGCTCGGTGTACGGATTTGTTGTTCGTTCGCATACTTCTGTGTACATATTAATCCCCAAGTCAATACTATTTAATTTTTATATGTATTAAAACTTTTAAACTACATTCCAGGTGTCACCATTTTACTCTCGCTCACCGTCTTTCTCAACATGGTCGCTGAAACAATGCCGGCCACCTCCGATGCGGTACCACTGTTAGGTAAGAACAAAACGTTTACCAATTCTATAAATGTTTCATCTAAATGTTGTTCTGTGTTCCATAATTACTATCAAGCAAAAGCAGTAATAATTATTATTTTAAACCATTTAGTTCACAATTATTTTTTAATTTATTTTTTAATTTAAAACATACATTAAAACAAATTACATAAACCATTCAAAAGAAAAATATTTCATTAATCATTAAACATTTCAAATGAAAAAAAAAAAACATAAAAAAGTTGCATTTCTAAACAAAGCAAAAAAAATAAAAAAAAATGAGAAATTCTAATAAATTTGATGATTTTATAATATTAAAACTTTGACACGCTTTCTCAACAAAAATAAGATTTAATTAAAAACAAATCTTCAGAACAGTAAACAAAAATATTTTAAAATCGTTTTGCATTTTAGGACTAATTGAATAAAATATTTAAAATTTTGATTAGTCTTCGAATGCAGCGAAATGAGAAAACTGTTCGCCAAACAAAATTGAGTAGAGAAAAAAATTAATAAATAATAAAACAAAAAAAAAAAACAACAAAAATATACAAATTGAGCCCTCAAAGTTGACTGACCTATACAACATATTATTGAATTTGAAAAAAACTGCATTTTGAGTTGATTTAAAAAAATAAATTGAAACAAAAATTGCACACACTTGAAATGAATTTGAACTTTCTTCACCCCTTTTTTTAATGCACGAAATACCATAGTTACCAACCAAAAAAAAAAAAAAAAAAAAAAGATATATATGAAAATGTATTAATTTAGACCAATGTAAAATAAACAGTAATTAAAATAAAATTAATATATTTTGAATTTAAAATTAAAAAGTTTAAAAAAATGTTGCGAGGCATTTAATTGGAAAATTTGATTTATTAAATATTGGCAAAAAGTAAAATATTTTAAAATTATACAAAAAAATATGCCTCGTGACATATCTTAAAAAATATAAATTTTAAATTTTAATTTTCTTTCAAATATTTCAAAAAAAAAAATATTTATATTTCCAAACGTCTTAAATGCGTTTAATTTAATATTTCTTCTAACTACTAACTTAGCTAAAAAATAAAATTTTGCGTAATTTTGTTATTTTTAAATTAAAAATATAAACAAAGTATTTTCGTAAACTATAACCGCTGTCTACTTTTATATATAATAATTGTTAAAAAAAAAAAATTGCCAAAAAAAAATATTTCATTTTAATTAAGTGTGCGTTGCAAAAATGTTTTATCTACAAAAATTAACTAAACGTTTGCAGTGAAGGAAAAAAAAAAAAAAATATTTGTATATATCTTGCATTTTTCTTTCTTATGAAAACTTGGTTTTTCTCTTTCTCTCTCTCTCTTTCTATTATTCTCTCTCTCTCTGTCTTACCAAACTGTAACTCTCTCTCTCTCTTTTTGTGACATGCTACCCTAAATTATGCTATGCAAAAAAAAAAAAAAAAAACATACACACACACACCAACAACAACTTTCTATACACACACACTTATCCACGCTACTCCACACAACTAAACTAAATAACTTTAACTCGTTATAATACACAAACAAAATTTTTTGAAACTAAACCTAAAAAATACCAAAAAAAAAACATAACAAAATCTCTTTCGATATAACGTAAAAAATTAAATTATTCTAAAAACTACTTCAAATATATTTACAATATTTACAACACGCCCAACCAACCAACAGGTACATATTTCAATTGCATAATGTTTATGGTAGCTTCATCCGTTGTGTCAACGATTTTAATATTAAATTATCATCATCGAAATGCCGATACGCACGAAATGTCCAACTGGGTAAGTCTTGCATAGGTGGTCTCAAATTAACAAAACAAAAAAAAAAAACCAAATGCAACATCGTCCAGCATATCACCAAAGCGTTTTTCATCTGCGTGTCTGTACTGCAGCAAAACGAATTCTGAATTTTAAAACAAAAAAATTTGTATTCCCTGAAAGTCAAGACTCGCTTTGTTGCTGTACGCATGCATATCGCATTAAACTGTCTCTCTATCTCTCCACTATTTCGTATAAAAAAAAAGCATCGCATCAAAACTTTATTATATATCATATATATAAACAAAATATATTATATATATATAAATAGTCGCAAAACAAATCAAAAAAAAAAATCCCCCAAAAAGCGCAATCATTTGTTAGCTGTTCTGTGTGTATTTCGTAAATGTTCATCATTATTATTATTAATATTATTTATAATTTATTTTCATTGATTGTTTGAAAATGTTGTGTTCCATAAATGTTTAGTTGTTGTTGTATTTTTGTGTTTTTGTTGCTGTGTTATTCTATATAAGCTACAACTTTACCAACTTTTTTTTTGTTTGAATATTAATTTTGTAAATTTTATGCAAGCGCAAACGTAGTAGTTGCAAAGCAAACCAATTTTAATCGCTATACATACTTAGCGATTGTTCACGCAAAAATTCACCAAAAAACAAAATAAATATTAATTTTAATATTAGTGACAAAAAACAAAAAAAAGCAATATTCTTTGGGTGTACGGACTATACACGGCGTTTTGTTCACCCTGTGCAAATAGCAAATAGCAAAAAAATAATAAAATTATGAACGGACTAATAATGTTCACGTCTACTATAAAATACTTTATGTAATGAAAAATATCGTAATGTTGATGTTGGGCCACTTTTTGAATATTCTATATGTATTGTATGTACCTACCTAACTAAAATATTATATTCTATTCAACATTATAGTCTGTATGTATATGTAACCTAACTGTATTTATATAACTGTTATTTAATCAAATGATTTAACTAAAAGCCCTAAAAGCTATACAATGTTGCACTACTTATCGTTGAACTTCTATTCAAATGTGTTGTGCAATAATGTCACCCTTTAAACTAAATGTTAACTAAAAATAATTGTACTAATATTTAGTACAGCTGTTAGTTATTTAAGTGTGTGAATGTGAAATTCTTTGTGTGTGGGTATATGGTGCGCTGATATTTATATTCTTAACTTATTACTTTTAATATATGTCGAAAGTTTTATGAAGAATTTAATTAAATTCCTCAATTAACGCTTGTCTTTTACTTTCACTAATCTAACTTATTAATAATAATTTCTCAGTTCCGATTCAGATATATTCTTTGATTCTCAAATTAACAGAAAACATTTTTTAAATATGTTTATTAGGGTGGGGCGATTTGTATGGAAGGAAAAAAATCATCTCGGGCGCGTCCAGATTCCGATTCCGAGGAATATTCTGAGCAAAAAAGTCCACTGGACCATATGTCTACGGTGAAAATCGAGCATTGTTTATATTGAATTTATAATTCAGTCGATTACTTTCGAGTAGATCTTTTACTCAAAGAATTCGTAAAACAATGAAAATCGATGGATAAATCATACGCTACATCAACTGCCTTAAGATTTTACTCAGATTTCAAAATTATTCTTAATACAATATGTTGCTTTATTTGGCATAAGCGTAGAAGCTCTCCAATATACGTGTGACGATCGACTTAGAATGCCTCATGATACCAATGAACTTATATATGATGAAGTTACAATATGCTTAAAAAGCGTTTTAAAACTTTAACAAGGAAGAAAGTTGCTCTCGAACCATAGATCTTCTTCTCTGTATCCGTGTGTGATATAAATTATTTGGATTAATGTAAGATAAACTAATCTACAACAAATTGTTTTTTTATGAAAACAAATATGTATCTATATAAAATATTATAAATTAAATTTTAAATTAAAATTTACCGTTTTTAACTAAAATAAAAATAATAAAAAAAAAATAAAAAAAAAACTGTGAAAATGGAGCGGCAGGTTCTTATGAGCTCATATTCTGTTCAATGTAAAAGCAATAAACTGTGTTAACTGGAGTAGAAAACATTTTTGCTAACCAGATACTATTAATTTAGCAATGGGCGTAGCCGTACAAGCTCAAGTTGGTTCAGATTATTTTATTAAAATATAAAACAGTGAAATTGTATATAAAGCATGCCAGATCCAATATAAATTATTTTTATTCAAAGTGATTTTGATATAGCTATTCCCGTCTGTCCGACTCTATATTACATCGTCTATTTTTAATTTCGGAAACAAAAAGATTTAGAGCCACCAAACGCTCTTATATTTGTAGATCTTTTATATCGGATAAGTAAACGATATGGGTAAGTCTCGAGCATATCGGCCGATATATTATCCATTTCGGTGCGAATACTCTCCTTGAGCTCTGTGATGGTCTTGGGCTTGCTCATGTACACTTTG
Source organism: Leucophenga maculata (assembly GCA_035044805.1). Lineage (NCBI taxonomy): Eukaryota > Metazoa > Arthropoda > Insecta > Diptera > Drosophilidae > Leucophenga > Leucophenga maculata. The sequence continues at coordinate 1,140,235 of JAWNNP010002797.1, read as the reverse complement.
CTCTTCAGATAACCCCACGGCGGCGGCCAGTCGATATCGCCTCTTTTTGACACAACGCGAAAACTCCATTGTATCGATTGCGGTGTGACATGGGGCTCCGTCCTGTTGAAACCAGAAGTTTTCTAGACCCTTTCGACGCATCCACCGATATAGCTTGCTTCACAATTGAACGCCCATTTTCGATAAACAAAGTCACCACTTCGTGTTAAGTTATTCATGACTCAAATTGTACTGAATTGACGTTTCCAAAACGTACCTACACAAGGCAATCGCTTCACGAACGTCAAAGCTATTCAGTGTTTCTATACCGAAGCTCGATATGGCGCACCCTGTAGTATTTAATGAACTTGGAAACCCTATCTTAAGAAGTAGTACACATAAGAACTAACTCATTTTTAGTCTGTAAATGGGAAAACAACTGTTTTCTTTTTGGTTAAGTTAAAAATGTCAAATTTGTTGTATCTTACTTCAATTCGAATAAACATTTCCATGTATGTCCGTATATATTGCCACTAGAAGAGGTAGCCCCCACACAAAAATGTTTTCATTTGAGTGCTTTTGTAAGAAAAACATTCTGTTGTGGCTTAAATGGGTTTCAAACGATTAAGTAAAATTCCAGAGTATTACCCTAGACAATTACAAACAATTACTACTAGAACCTTAGGGTATCTCTGCAACAATGTTCTTTTGGGTCATTACAATAATGGTAAAACCCATTTTCACCAAAGCCGCCTTTGCATGGTGGCCCAAAAGTACTTCAAAATGTGAAATTGCAGCAGCTTGCCTATCAAGGAAGCGATAATTGGTCACAGACCTCAGCGGCATTTGTTGCACTGTGGTTCCAGACCAGCTACAGAGTTTTGGGTAAAATTGCTGGCATCGATTTCTGTAATATAAGAAATTGTAAAACCATGAAACTTTGCAACGGCAGACGGTTCTCAAGTCTCCGCAAAATATGCACGTAATGAAAGAACGGTATCAGAGAAAATGGAGCACCTAGTACTTAGTGATTCCCTTACTAAATTAGATACAATTGCAGTTACGTACCAGGTTTACAATTGCGTATTTGGCCCAAGCTCTTTCAATGTCAGCTTCTTGCCAACGACACCTAATGGGCTTAAGTCTAAAGAACGCAATATCAATATATGCTCAGCCATCCAAGCAGCAATTGAATCATTTAACTCCTGCTTTAACAATTCTTGGTAGGCTGTAAGGTCACCGTTTGTTGTGTTCCTGGTCAAAGGGATATTGAACATAACGAAATAGCAGTAGAGTTGCTTTGAACGGAGTCTGATAGCCACTTGGTAGAACCATAACTCTTCTGTGGTTTAAGTTTCTCTTAGTTTAGTCATTTCGGAATGGCTGCCTTTCAGTATCGGATCACAGTTTCTTATACGTCGAAAAGCTAAGCTGCTTCTACTACCAAATTACTTCAAGAGATACACATTACGGTGTGATTCAGGTCCACCCAAACTATATGCTTAAATAATAACTGCTTAACTAAATCTTTTAGTGTTCATTTAATGCCTATTAAATGCTCACATCCTTTGAATGTCCTTTCATTATTATTGAAGCCAAAGAGCCTAGAATTTTCAGCGAAACAATTCACTGCAAATTATTAAAGATTATTTGCCTTGCTGCAATAGCTTTCCTATGGCATACAAACTTTCCGACAATGTCCTTCAACTAAAAGCCTAAGTAGTTTCAATTGATATTGCCCACATTGCAGCAATTGCAATTGAAAGTAAAGCAAAGTAAAGTAAAAAAAAGCAGTAATCGCCAAACCAAAATCACTAAAAACACTTAAAAGTTTTTGCACCAACTTGAAGTATATATCGCAGAACAGATAAAAATATCATTAGCTGGAAATGGTGAAATGACCAAATTGTGCAAAGTTCAGCAGCACACTTGACTAAATTTAACCACAAAAAAAAAATATATATGTATATAACTGAACGACATTACTGAGATCCTGACCCAATAAAAGGACTACAGCACTATAGAGCGACAAACAAATTGAGAGAAACTTTACGACAAAATTATCGTAACACAGAAAATAAATCGAAAACTAAAAGCAGCAGAACTACACGATTGGCTTTCACAACTCAGTCACATGAAATTTTAATACGAGAGAAGTGAGTGGGTGTAAGGAGCGAGTATCTACAAAATATATGCATTTTAGTTGAGCATTGCACAGCAAATTGAATGCCAACGTATCGCATCGCATCGGTTCGAATGGAATCAAATCAAGCGCTGTAAAAACTTCGAATGACATGCGACAGGTGAGTGAGTGAAGCAGGCAGGCAGGCAGGCAGGTAGCGCCCAATGGGTGGTGGTATACTGTATATAACATGCATTCAACTGTATGCGGTTTCAGCTTGGGTTATGCTGTCTGTCCGTCTGTCACTCTGTCTCTGTCAGCTTTTTGCAGTATGTCAGTCGTTCGTGTGCATTCAATGCTTGATAACAACAAATCAATTTGCACAAATTTGCACAAAGCGAAAAAACACTCGCCAAAAAGGACTCGACTCTCATGCAGGTAGCTTAACTCAACTCAACAACGACAGCAGGATATGCATGCCGGTGCTTATCGCTAACTTTGAATTTATTTTTCATGTTTGCCACAATTGCAAACGACCTCCTCCTCCTCCGCGCTCTACATACAGCAGTCAGCAGTCAGCTTACTTAGTGCAATTTCGTGTACGAAGTTTGAGTTTTGAGTCGTCGAATCGAAGTAGTTTTCCTTATAATCGAATCGTTGAGCTGCTAACATCCATGCTTCGTTGCATTTACAATATTATGACATATAAAATTTTATTGTACATATATATAAAGTATAACGTTTGAAGTTTCATCGAGCGATCGACCGACCGACATAGTCAGCGCACCTAATTGAATGCTATATGTGAGTGTTTTTGGTTGAATTTGTACTGAAGTATCTCTCGCATGTAAAATCCAATTCCCAAAACACTTTATTCCTGCCTTATTAAAACCAAATACTCCAACTACTACTTCTACTGTTGCGACTAGCTTCGCTTGATGTCGTATTGAGCACAAGTATAAATAGCTATCAAACTATTTAACCAAACTATATTTTATGTATATATGTGTTGTATCTCTCTATATATAAATTGTAACATATATCATAATCACCAGCATCATCGCCTGTAAGTGTGCTATAATTTTTGTTCGTTCGTTCGTTCGCCGTTTTTCATTCCATTTGTAACATTTCGATTTGCTGTAATCAAAGTTAGTCGTAAATCATCAATTCGTGTGCATAATAAGTGTGCTAAGTGTTTGTGCGGTGTGTGTGTGTGTGTGTGCGATAACGTGGGTGCTTTGAAAAGTTTTTGAAGTCATTTTAATATTAACTTAAAGAGAACTTTTACAAATTTAAATACACATCAAATTCTAGTCTCTCAGAGTGGAAAATACTAAACATGCCGGTATGGAGCTAACGAAAACATAATATTCCTCCCTCTCTATAGGTATTTACCCGTCTCTCTCTATATTTCTTCGTTTGCTAATAATACTGCCTTATAAGGAGAGTTGATCTCAACGTTGATACATATATTGCCGAGCCTTTCATTTCAAAGGATAACATTTAGCTAAGAAATACTTACAAGCTTAAGCTTCCCAATGATATGATCTAAAGGAGCAGTGATAAAGAAACAAGACACAAATTTTATTGCGGCATAAATATTTTGACATCCCATGATTTCATATAACTGTCGGAACTCGATTAGGCTTACATACTAAAATGGCCTTCAACCGTCTTTCAGTCATGGAAGACGCAACATTCACGAAGGCGCACCAGCTGCTGAAGTCTTGTGCCTGAGATCTCTCCATACTTGGTCATTCTAACGCGTGCCCGGTCGTCCTCCAATCAAGTTTGGAGCTCTTTCATCCACTCGAAAGAGATGACCAACCCTGTGCAGCTGCTGGAATTTTATGCGCGGGGCTATGTCGACCTCATCGAATAGTTCGTACAGCTTGCAATTCATACGAACCTAATAGAACCAAAAATCCGGCGGAGAACCTTCTCTCAAAGACTTCCAACGCCATCTCGTCTAACTCAATCTCTATCCATGCTTCTGCGGCATACAGTAGGAACGGGATTATCAGCGTCTTAGAGATTTTGATTTTCGTCGTCCGAGAGAGGGCTTTACTTCTAATTTGCTTACTTCGTCCATTATGGCATATATTTGCAAGCTTTATTCTTTGCCTGATCTCCAGACTGTCGTTGTTGTTGCTGGTCATTTCGGATCCAAGATAGACGAAGTTTTCTACAACATTGAAGTTGGAGAATATCTACATCGTCACTGACCGTCCAAAAGGCAATGACGGCGTGCGAGAAGACACCAAGTACTTCGTCTTGTCCTCATTTACCGCGAGCAGCATCACTTCCTTTTGGAAGATTGAGCTCGACATGTACGGGCCTCTGCAAACAAATTTCTACAACTGCGCGTCAACCCGCTTGAAACATCTCTTGGTATCAAAGTGTTCGGAGAGGTTCTTTCCTACCCAGGCAACGATTTGTGTATGCACAATCTTTGCTAGGTTGCATGGCAAATGTGGCCTCATAAATTCAAGAGTCTTCTCCAAAACTTTTCTTACAAGCAGTGGATATGGACAAGGTTTTCGAATTAATTGGACCCTATGATCCGTACTAAATCTTTTGGTGAGCTAACAAATACCTAAAATACCTACAACAAGAACTGACCAAGTTAGAAATACGAGCAAACTTCACCTGCAACATTTGCCGAGTATGTTGAAAGAGTTTTTACGCCTAGTAATACTTGCTTTTGAAATATACTAGAGGCGACTTTGCAGTTCCACCTCGGAAGTATACTCCCAGGAGATACAGAAGAAGATTTAAGGGCTTAGAACAACGAAATAGTTGGGGAAATTCTAAATATTCTAAATATTCTAAATATTCTAAATATTCTAAATATTCTAAATATTCTAAATATTCTAAATATTCTAAATATTCTAAATATTCTAAATATTCTAAATATTCTAAATATTCTAAATATTCTAAATATTCTAAATATTCAAAATATTCAAAATATTCTAAATATTCTAAATATTCTAAATATTCTAAATATTCAAAATATTCAAAATATTCAAAATATTCAAAATATTCAAAATATTCAAAATATTCAAAATATTCAAAATATTCAAAATATTCAAAATATTCAAAATATTCAAAATATTCAAAATATTCTAAATATTCTAAATATTCAAAATATTCAAAATATTCAAAATATTCAAAATATTCAAAATATTCAAAATATTCAAAATATTCAAAATATTCAAAATATTCAAAATATTCAAAATATTCAAAATATTCAAAATATTCAAAATATTCAAAATATTCAAAATATTCAAAATATTCAAAATATTCAAAATATTCAAAATATTCAAAATATTCAAAATATTCAAAATATTCAAAATATTCTAAATATTCTAAATATTCTAAATATTTTAAATATTCTAAATATTCTAAATATTCTAAATATTCTAACTATTCTAAGTATTCTAAATATTCAAAATATTCAAAATATTCAAAATATTCTAAATATTCTAAATATTCAAAATATTTGAAATATTAAAAATATTCAAACTATTCAAAATATTCCAAATATTAGAAAGCGTATTATTGAGGGCTTTGGCCAGTTCTGAAGGAAGAAAAGCTGATTCCAAAGCAATTGTTCGGTTTTCAAAGCAACCCCACATCAACTTGTTGGGATCATCCTGGCTCAATTTGAAGAAGAGTTTTACCAAGCGGCTTTCTGGCCCGTGTTACGAGTTTCTGCAATGTTATTTGTACTCTCGTCGGTTTTACGTTCAGTGCGGAGAAGAGTTCTCAGCACTCCCTCCTATATTTTGCAAGTACCCTGTCCACCATGAAAAATGTGTGTAACCCGTTCTTAGATGAACTAAACGCAGAAAGAAAAATCCACCAAACTTTAGCCCTTCCTCATAAAAATAAAGTCAAAACTCGACTGAAAATATCTGGCATGATTTTGGCCTACTCTGGTTATACAATTTATATAATTTCTCCATTTTCTTGCACAACTCTTCTAAAACGCTTACTGAAAACATTTCAAACCACAACTCTTCTAAAACGCTTACTGAAAACTTTTCAAACCACCCATGCACTTACTAACATATCTGCATTCATGTATGCCTGTATTCATTCATGCAAAATTGCCATAAATCGTTGGATTTTTCTTGTATTTCAAGTGGCATATCGTGATGTATGATTGCCTTATGTTTTCATCCGTCTATATGTGTGTTTGTATGTGTGTGTGTGTGCGTGTGTTTATGTATCTGTAAATAATACTGTTAAATGCTTTAATGTATGCAACAGCTTCAAATCGTCGTCGTTGTCGTCGTAGTTGTTGTTGTTGAAATATCATCTACATTGCCTCTTAGATGTGCTCCCATATCACATCATATATCATCAGTTACTAAAAAAATTAAAGCATTTATATATACAATACACTACTATATACTACCTAAGTACCTAGGTACACATGTATGTGTGTGTGTGTGCGCGCCTATTTGTATAATGCGCTCACTTACTAATCCGTATAATTCTTAATTAAAAAACACAAAACAATTAGATACGCGTCGTATTTTTATGTTGGCTACCATGGATACTACGCATGAGTCGTCCGGGGCGTCCGCTCATGCTCGAGTTCCCGACAACGCCCTGCTCAGATACATCATCGGAGCGTAAGCATCAGATACTATCTGAAGTCGAGCTTAAGGAGCGGTATACTATCTAAAATGCATTTAGTTTTTAACAAACAGAATAATTTGCACTAATCTATTTGTACACTTGCAGCTCCTCGAAATCATTGCTCGCCAATGTGCTCGATATCGATGACGACTTCCGGCACAATTGTCGTCCCATGACACCGGGCGGTACACTGCCGCATAATCCTGCATTCTATCGCACGGTCTATGGGTAACTAGCGCATTTGAAGCGCAATTAATAGCGCAAATGTTTTTTATTAATATTTTTAATTACTATTCCAGACAAGGTGATGACGGCAGCATCGGCCCAATTGGCAGCACACGCATGCCCGATGCCGTCTCACATCATACGTGCATCAAATCATCAACGGAATATGAATTAGGTTTAATTTTAAAGGAAATTCGCTTTATCACTGATCAGGTAAGTCATGAACGGCGCCATTTTATTAGATACAATTTTTTTGCATTTTATGTTTCTTTCTCTGTATTTATTGGCACTATTAAAATTTTATAGTAAATCAAATAGTTTAGCTAGAAATTAAATTGATTAAATTTTAAAATATTTTTTAGGCAGGAAATAATTTAGAAAAAAACAGAAAATTATGATTCATGCTACTATTTATAAGATCATGTATTTTAATAGTCTCTTAGACTCATATATAAAGGATCCACTTTTAAGTAGTAAATGCAAAATTAAAATGCTTTCAATACATTTTTGATACACTCATGACCACTAACATTAAATAATTAAATAGATTTAATTCAAATCATCGAAAATGTCTTGTCGTGATAATAATTAAGCATCAAGAATAGAGTTAAGCGATAGAAAAAACTCTGACATATTTTCTAAGTGAGATCAAAATGCATATTTCAAATATTTTAAATAAGAATTTAATTATATAATTTTCACCATTTGATGTTCAAAAGCACGAAAATTATAGATCTAAACATTTTGTGCAGAACCTTTCGCTGACTGCGAGCTAGTGTGCTCGAATTACTCCCAAATCTTCAGAAGATTATGATCCCCAGTTAGGCACTACACCATGTTCCCACTCCTGAAAGAGAGGCAAGGCGGGGTAATGGATATAACAGTCTCTAAAGCATTTAGACCTATCAGCTTGACATCCGTATAACTAAAAATGATGTTGGATAGATTATAGACAAGCATATTAGTGGTTCAATATGAACCAGAAGAAATATATAAGAATATAGAAAAATTTATCTACATATACCAAAACTAAAAAGGAGGTCAATGTTTTAATGGGTAAATACAATGTGCCTTGCCTGTGATTAAATTACTGTGTTGAACTCAATACATCTTTTAACGAATTATACTTTAACCCAAGAAATTTACCACTTGTATGAAATCCATTCGCATGTATTTTGTGGTAGCGGGTCCAGTAAAAACCACGTATTGGAGATGCCCAGCCCAGTGCAGCCGACTTTAATAGGACCGAAAATGCTACGAAGAATCTTCCTCTCGAAGACTTTCAACGCTGTCTCATCCGACTCAATCACGGTGCATGCTTATAGATCTTTATTTTTGTCTTGCGAGAGAGGCTTTACTTCTCATTTGCTTGCTCAGCCCAAAAAAGCATTTGTTTGCAAGCGTGCTCCTTCGCCTGATCACCAGGCTGACGTTGTTGTTGCTGGTTATCTTTGTTCATTTAACACAATTTATTGGACGCATTTGCTAATTTTTAGTAATCTGTTATCCGTGAAACCGCCATTGCATATATTTAAGAACACCCTTCGTTTTCAGTTCATGGTTAACTACTTGCAATGGAAAATGGTAGACTGTAAAATTATGGCATTCTGTCTTAAAAATTTTAGATATGTCAAATCTGGAGAATAACTTGGAATATAGTCTTGGAATATATCTAAGTTAATATAAGCAATATAAGTTATATAAAAATTTAATTTAATTTAATTATAAGCTTAGAAATATGTTATTATTTGCATATCGAATAAAATAAATAATTTTCTACTCAATCGGTTTAAAATTAAATAAGTATTAAGCAGTAGTAATTATATTTTTTGATTTGTTTTATAATTTCAAAACTTAGAGCCGTAATTATTATTAAATATAAATATTAGTCAATTATAACATACAACACGAAAATAATATGTATATGCATATACTATATAGCATAATTGATGTATTATTTTACTCTGAAATATGTATACTAGTTGCATGCATGCGAATTATGCCTCAATATGTGTGGCTGCACTCTGATATAAATAAATTTCAATGCTCATGTGTTGTGTTCAAATATCGTTAACGAAAAAAAAAAAAACAAAAAAAAAAACAAACCTATAAACTTTCTATAAAACCACAAAATTTGATTTTAATTTTCTTTCCCTTCTATTTATTCCTCTCTCTTTTTTACTTGTTTATTGCAATTTAAACTGCTTAATTGCGATTTAATTGTTTGGTTAAATAATATAAACAAAAAAAAAAAAATATAATGCACAAAAAAACCACAAATACACACTCTAAATAAAAAATATGTTGTGTATCATAATACCATATACTAAAAAATACCAAACTACAGCTACGTAAAGAAGACGAGGACAATGACATTGCCAATGATTGGAAATTTGCAGCTATGGTCGTTGACAGACTGTGCCTTATCATATTCACAATGTTCACAATATTAGCCACAATAGCTGTACTACTATCAGCACCACATATTATTGTCTCGTAGCCATATGGGCGAGGTGGTTATTGTTATTGGTTTTATTATAAAATCAATTTGTTAATTATTAAATTAATAACGAAACTTTTTAAGTAAAAAAAAAAACTAAAAAAAAAAACGCAAAAAAAAATATTAAAAAACAAAAACATTTAAAAAGTCTTTAAAAACAAACAATAATTTAAAAATTTAAACAAAAAAAAAAAAAAATCATAAAAAAAACTAAAAAAAAAAACCATTAAAAAACAACTTTAAAATCTAAACAAATTATATTAAATTGTTTAAAATTTTTTAATTCCAATTTTCCTACTTCTATAAAAAAAAAACAACACTAAAAAAATAAATTAAACTCTAAACTAAAGTTCTCTAAAACCTAAAAGTAAATCCCTAATGAGTCCAAAAATCAGTTGCTTCCGTAAAATTATAATTTTTGAAATTTTCCTTTTAAACAAAAACAATTCGTACAACTCAAAATCCAAAAAAAAAAAAAAAAGAACCAATTAAAGTACATATCTACAAACTGCCCAAAAAATATTAACTGTACAATTCGGCATTTATTTTTCCTTAGTAATTTGTTTCGTTTATTTCTGAAATCCTATTTCCAATAAATAAAAACTAAAAAAAATTAAACCATGCCACACTACTAAAATAAATTAAAACGAAACAAAACCAATAGAATAACCCTAAAAAATACCAAAAAAAAAAAAAATGAGAATACAGTATTGAACTTTTTCCACAACCCTAAAAAATACCAAAAAAAGAGACAAACAAAAAAAAAATAATTGGAATTATAATTTTAACAAGCACAAAATTAAACAAAAAAAAAAAAAGAAAAAAAATAAATATATACATTAAACAAAATCAACTCCCTAAATTGCGCACAGCAGACGAAATGTCAATGGCATGCGTCTAACATTTCGACACACTGTGCGTGCAGATGGTTGAAAATCGGTTCAAGCGTCGAGAATTTATAAATTGTGAATATCAAAAGATATAAACAGAAAATGGTTGCGAGCAATAATATCTGCGTGTTGATGACTTGCATGATTTGAATTGGTGATGCAAACAGCGTTCGATTGATCTATTGTCAAAAGTTAATCAATTAATTGACAAAAGATTGCTCTTTCGCTGATTATTGAGAACAGCGAAGTGTGTACGTTCATTTCTTTCGCTTGCGATATATCCTTTTTTTCCTTAACTTAACATATATAAATGTTCAGTTTCGATTACAACTACAAAACTTTATCATTTCAGTTCAGTTCATTAATAAAAAATTCAAAAGAAAAAAAAAAAAAAAAAACTAAATAAAAAAATGTTGTACATAAATCGCAAGAAAAAAACGGGTAAACAAATCACACCAAAATGAAATGCGTACACGGCAAAACATCAGCATCAACAATTTACAACAACAACAAAATACTATTGACTAACACATATACAAAAAAAAAATATATATACGAAATATATATAAAGTATCTGAACAACGCTAAATACCAATAACAAATAATCACAACAGCAAAAAACAGCAACGTCAGACATACTGCAGGTGCGAATTATGTGCTTTGCTTCAGTGAAACACGTACAACAACAACAACACACACACACACACACACACCCATCAAACACAGAAAACACCTAAAAACCATTTGAAAATCAACACAAATCCAAAAACTCGACCACTAAACTATATTAAACTCAATACAAAATACATGCCATGGCATGGCAATATGGAATTCCCTCAACCAGCCAACCATTCAAAGCCATTTCCAAACGCCATCCTATCAATAAACAAGAAAAAAAAACCCATAATCGTCCATAATATCCATAAAATACCAACATGAGGAAGAGAAAAACCAAAAAAAAAAAAAAAAAAAAAAAACACCAAACAACTGAATACAACTCAGCATAAAACAAGCACAACAACAACCTTCACAACAACAACAACAACAACCACAAAAGCAATAACAAGCCAAGCACACAATTGTACACATATGAGCAATACACTGAAAAAAAAAAAAAAAAATCTTAAAAATTACCACAAATTGATTTGTTTGTGAATCGTTCATATTGACTGTTTGTATACGAGTGTGAGTGGATGAAAATATAAACATGAACACTTACCTCAGAACACTTAAAGGAAAAGGACAAAAAATAAGCCGGATAGTTCGGATAAGACTAAAAAAATAAAAAATAAGAACAATATAGTACACAGTTTTAGCTTGAAAACTCTTAAGCACTCTGTAGGTGAACCCAACGCAGTCCGGATAAGTTTTTTTTACAGTTTTAGAGTGCGTAAAATGCTATTATTTTTGCAAAAAAAAAAAAAGAATAGGTAAACTTTACAAAAACCGGATAATTCGGATAAACCTTTGTGTATAGTATTAACGCACAGAAAACTTTACTATTATCGAAATGAATGAACAGCTGTCATTAATATTAGTGTACGAGAGTTGGAAACTTATCGAAAAATTATTGAATTAATATAAGAATTTTCGAGTAAGTCCCAAAAAGCTGTTTTCAAGTATTGACTTAAATATTTTAGAGTGATTCTCAAAAAGATATTGAACTCTTTCAAGCGTCTGAAAAAAACAATTGTTATAAAAACATTATCCGGATAAATAGTTAAAATTTTGTTTAATCGTTTCTCAATACGCCTACCAAAAGATTACGAATAAATCAAATGCATTTCGTGCTATGTGATTCGGAAGGAAACAGAATATGTATATCATACGGATAAAATACATTTGTACATATGCAATCCTAATCCGGATAAATACCATAAAATTTTTTCATCATTAGGAGTACAAACACAAACCGAATATGTATACAGCCACAATGTGAGTTGTGCTTAAATAATCATCTGGTCATCTGGTGTCTATACTCTCCCAAATACAGTCCGGATAAAAGACATATACAGTCCGGATAAATATTTTATTCGTGCAAATACAGTTCGTGCAAATACAGTTTCATTCGTGTGTTGAAACTCAGACAAACACAGTCCGATTTAATCGGAATTTATCTGATACATTTTTTTTTTTTGTTCGTGTGTCGATACTCAGATAAAAATAGTCCGGATAAAGCAGAAAAGAAATAAAAGGTTCGCATAGAACATATAAATATTTTATTCGTGCATAAATAGTCATACAAGTACAGTCCGCATACAAGAATTAATCTGATTTAATCGGCTACATTAATCTAATATATTTTTTTTTGTTCGTGTTCCGGATAAAAAAAAAAAACTCAGTCAAACACAACCCGAATTAATCTGAGACATTAATCTGATACATTTGTTTCTGTTCGTGTGTCAATGCTCGGATAAACACAGTCCGGATAGAACAGAAACTCAGACAAACACAGTCCGGATAATTTCGATTCAAATTCCATTTACATTCGTGTATCAATACTCGTAAAAATATGTCCGGATAAAACAGATACAATTTTTATTATAATTTTAAAATTTATTTGAGCATCAAAAGTCATATAAACACAGTCCGGATAAAATGTATTTTTATGCGTGTGTCAAAAACTCACATGAGTACACTCTGAAAAAAACAATTTTTTAATAAATCCGTAACAAATTCTTTTTCGTGAATCAATACTCCTACAAACATAGTCCAGATAAAGCGTTTACAAACTAAACGGATAAATCAGATTTATATTTTTTTTCGTCTTATAGGACCACTAAAAACACCTTCCGGATAACCTAGAAACATTTTTTTTCGTGCTTCAAGAGTCGTAGAAATACAATCCGGATAAAAAAAGATAAATTTGTATGCATCTGTCAATACTCAGAAAAACACAGCCTGGCTAAATCTCATACACTTTCATTCGTTAACCTACGTTCGTCTAAAGAGTATACGGATAAATTTAAAACATTTTCTATTTGAAATTTTCACTTTTTTCAAAATTCAAATTTTTCAAAAAAAAAATTTTCAATAGAAAAATTTCTCGGATAAGTTTTTTTTTTTTTTTTCTAATACCCTGAACCGTTCTAGAAGATACGACGTAAACTATATTTTCTAACAAATATTCAGCAGCGGATCCAATATTTTTTAGGGAATCCTATGGAAAGTTTTCTTCTTTAGAGCAATATAATATAGCTGACAGTGTGACTAAGCTATATATTCGTCTATTTTATTTTTTTTAATTGCGTATTAACCCCCAATTAACCTCTCTTGGACCACTAAAACAATATATTGTAAAATAATTTAGCTTACAGATAGGGCTTTGATGGTTGAACACGAAACAATTGTCTACGTAGCTAATCCATGTTTAATATTTTTGAATAAAAACGTGTCTCCCAATTTAACAGAAATCACGATCGATAAATAAAAGATGTATTGTCCAATACTTTTTAAACCTTGCGGTTTACCGGTCCAGAGATGTGTGTCCGATTTGAGCTTTATCCAATTATAAGGAATTGGTTAACATGAAGATTCAAAACTTGAACATACGCACCCACATTTCAACTGTTGAAAGAAAAAAAAACGTTGATTAGCTGTTCGTCATTAAAAAGTTTTCTAAGCCGACTCTCCATTGATAAAATTCCGATATATTGGAAATATTTCTCCAACTAGCGGTGGTGCTTCTGAAAAAAATTTTACCAAAAAGTAAAATCTTTGCTAAGCTCCACTGTTCTTCAAGTTTAGCATTAAACTCGTTTCATCAATAACTGAAATGTCGAACAAATCATTAATGATGGCAGGCCACTATAGATATCCCCTTGTTCCAACCGAACGCGTTTCACCAAACTTTTTAAGTCTTCGGAGAATGGATTTTTTTTAGAGTTATCGAATGCATTTTCAGAGAAGTGCTTGAAGGTGACCCAACTTAGTTCGATTATAAGTTCGATTAAATGTTGTTGGACTCGGTATAGTGTTGTCAAAGTGCTCCGGACTAGTTTGTTTTCTTGTGGTGTGTCTGAAGACAAAGCCTTAATTGTAGCCTCACTGAGGACTCTTTGGAGTTTCTACCAGTGTGCTAATCATTTCAGTCGAGTAACAGACCGCATATATTTATGCCTAGCACACGTTACATCAATCAAACAGGCGGTAATGAAGCAAAAATACCAATTTCTCTGAAAATACGAAAACACCATCTCTGCTCTCAATAGTCATTGGTCCGTTAGTATAAATTAAAAGCTCGTTCCACGTTCCATGGTGTTTTATTTCAAAGTTGTCGTTCCAACACCGTTATCAACCTTCTTCTCATCAGATGGAATGGCATGGAATTGGATGGGACCACCTTAGTATGTTATGTAGTTTCATTAAGTTTTAATAGCACTGTACAAATCAGAACGGAAAACGAAATATTAAAAAAAAAAAATAAATAAAATCCGAATAAGTCCCACCCATATTGTCGCTAGTTTTTTAAAAAATTTATACCTTCAAATTGGTTTATATTCAAGGTTTTAAAAATTTAAAAATTCTTTTAAAGATTCTTAACAATGTAAAGTTATATAGTGACCCAATCTTTTTAACAATTCTAAAATATATTTTAATCCATCCATTTATTCGGGTGTATTGGATACTTCTTTTGATAAATATTTTTATGGAATAAATGTGTAATGGTTTATATCCGTCGTAAGAAATTTGGTCAGTCTTTGAAAGGATATCGGGAAAATAGTCACCATTGGCTTGATTAGCATAACAAATTCATTTATTAGCGTTTTTGATATTTTTCAGGATGTATGTATAGCGGCTGATGCATATCGAGTATTGGATTTGAACTCTATCAGCGTGTATCTTGAACGATTAGAAAAATTAATACAAATAAAACAATTTTAGAATATCCTTTTAGCCAGTGCGCGTTTTAAGTGATCAAATTTTTTTTTATTTTAGAATCGCTCATGAATGTGTGCCCCACGTTGGGCGCCAAAAAAAAAAAATGTTGAGTAGAAGGCAGCATTTTGCTCTTCTCGCAAAAGCCAACTATTCGCGGGGTGTACATATTTGTAATGCATCGTTGGAGTGTTTCAGAGTAAATAAATTATTGTTCAGTCGAACCTAGGATCACACACATACGCTTATACTTAGTTTAAATTCGAATATTCTTTACAATATTTTATCCACTCACTACTCGTACAACATGTCTCAACTTGAACGATTCATAGACAGCTCACTAAATGCAAATAAACTTAAATAAAGCAATTAAACTTAAATGGTTAATTGAACTTAAATACGAATTATAATTTTTAAGTTACAGTTATTCTGCTTCTAATTGTAAATCTTGTGCAATGAGAACAATCAGAATTTTTCTTTGAATATAAAAACTAAGCCAGGCAAGCAAATAAAATAAATAAGAAAAGAAAATCAAGAAAATTTAAGTCAAGCCAAAAACTTGAAACAGAAATTGTCGCGGAAATAAAGTAAACAAAGAAAAGGAAAACAAATAGTAAAATAAAATAAATTACGACACTTAAAAAAAAAAAAAAAAAATACAAAAGGAAATTTACATAAATAAGCATGAAAACTAGCATTTAAGCATAATACACTGAGAAAAAAACTGAGCAAACACAAAGAACGACAAGTTGAAGAAGTGGTAAACCAGAAATTCAAATAAATCTAGCAATAAAAAAAATAGTTTTACACCGAGCAAATGCAGCGATAATTTAAGGCAAGCTAAACTGAAAAAGCAAAAAATAATTTTTTTATTTAATATTTTTTTATATATATAACTTTTATTTCTATTGCATATTTTACACAAACACAGACAAACAAAAAAAAAAAAAGTTGAATAGAAAATTTTACGATTGACTTTTACTACTGCGCCGAAGAAGTTATTGATAAAGAATTATAAGCATTAAAAAAAAAAATAATAATATATTGAGAAGCAATTTTTATATTCGTTTTTGTAATTTTATAAAAACAGAAAATAAGTACGAGAAATATTCGCAAAAACCGATTTTGTATACACGAAAAAATGAGCTAAAAATTGACAAAAAACACTTTTTGCTAAAAACATTTTTCAAACGCTTACACATTCGGTACACAGCATTTTTTTTTTTTTGGAGTAATTTTATTTTTTTATTTTTTTTTTTATAATTTTTTATTTTGTAGATATTTTTGCTATTTCTGCAGCAGTTGTACACTTTATAATAAAAATAAAAAAAATATTTGTAATATATTTAAATTGAGAACAGACAAATGAAAAATTTAAGTAATATTAGCTTTTGATAAATGATTGATTGATAGATTGATTGATGATTGCTTGTATAAGTATGTGAAGAATGCGCGCGCGTGAAGAGATTTTTAGATGAATTTCTTAATTTATTTTGTTCAATGAAATAATCTTTTGAAACTGGAATTAATTAAATAAAGTATTTGTTTATAAATGAAATATTGTATAATAAATATTATATATATATATATATCGAAGCATGAATTAAAAGAAAGCAAGTCGGTTATGTTCGACTTGATAATACGTACACTGTAAAGTTGATTTGAATGAGTTGAAAGCAAGTCTCAATAGCTAGAGGAATTAAAGTTGAACGCAGAAATGAAACCAAGTGAAGTTAAACTGAATAACAAGTTGTGAAAGTCTAAAAAATTAAAAAAAAATTGGCGCCCAACGTGGGGCACACTATATATGTACCACACGTTGGGCGCCACTTTTTTTTTATTTGGCATTTTCCTCTTCAAATGAAAATGTCAACACCAATACACCTCTAGCAAAAACAAAAAATTCCACTGCCAATCTACGCTAATTGTAATATTAAATTCAAACTGTTAGAATAATCCGTAAACTCAATATCACAGCGTACGCAAAAATCACATTTAAAACAACAAACTGAAGCACATGCAAAGAAAATAAATATATTAAATAGAAATTTGAACAAATAAAATTAAGAAATAACTTGAGACATACACAGAAATGAAAAACTTTAATAAATAGCAAGCAAAGCTGCCAATAAGCAAAAACAAAATATGAAAGTAAAATAAAATAAAATAACAAAGAAAACAAAAAAAATTTATAAAGTATATTTAGCAACTAAGACACTCAAATTTTAGCGTTTAGAAATGTCCTTAGCAAACTTTCTTACAGATTTACAGATTTTATTTTGACGATATATAATTTTCTAGTTTTCTAGTTGCAATCTTTAAGCTAAAAAATAAACTTACACTGAAACAAACGAAAAATCCCATATAAAGGACATTTCTATACAAAACACAAAAGTAGCCTATGGCCAAACCTACTGGCAAATGTCCTTCACAAAGCAGAGCAGAGCAAAGTTGCATACATAGAAACAGTTGAATTCAATAGAAATTCATTAAAAAATAAATTAAAAAGAAATAAATAGTTCAAAACATAAAGTTTCACATCAGCAGCAAGAAGAAGAAAATAAAATTAAACAAAAAAAAAATCAGAACAGACATTAAAGCAAATTCATATATATAGCAAATCCATAACTAATAAAAATAAATAAAAAAAAAACAAAATATTTGAATATATTTATTAAAATAAAATAATACAAAAAATGAACTCCTTTCTCTATTTATAAAATAAAAACTAATAATAATAATAATAAATTAATTAGAAATTTAAAAATAGTTAAAAAATCTTGCATAAAAAATAAATAAAAAATAAAATAAAAAAAATTAAAAGTCGTAAACTAGAAAATATTAAATTTAAATTAAAAAAGAAAACAAAAAATGAATGAAGTAAAAAACAAAAATTAAGAATGCGCTGATTTTTTATGTCGTTATAGTATTTAAATTTAAATAATTGAAATTAACGTAAAAAATAAATTTAAAAAAAGTAATAAATTTAAAAAACAAAAAAACCAAAAGCAAATTAAAATTAGAAAAAATTGATATAGTCATTTTGACTTGATTAGTAAATTAAATTATAGAAAACAGAAAAGCAAGACAAAAAACAAAAACAAAAGCAAAAGAAAGAAAATTTGAAAGTAAAAAATAAAAAGAATTGTACAATTTTAATTATTATTATTCAATAATAAAAATAAAAATTTGAACAAAAAAAAAAAAAAAAAAGAAATAATTTTAAAATAAGTAGAAAGAAGTGAAATAAGAACATTTTTGACTTCGGTTGCATCGAAGCATTTATATGCTTCACACAGTATATTTTTGTAGTAGTAAGCGAACTGTTTTTATTTAAGAAAATTATATAAGAAATTTATATAAGCACTACTGGAACCTTATATTTAGTACATAATAACTTTAAGAGTGTTAGAAGAATATTAACTTCGATATTTTAGATATTTTAATATGTATAAGTATATATCAAAGACTAAAAAAAAAAACCAAGAAGTAGGGCATTAAAAGTTTTTGTATACTGTATTCACTTATATAGAAACAGATACAGAAAAATCCTTCGAAAGCAGGAAGTCATTCAGAAATTCTTGAAGTTCCGAAGGTATCGCATTATATGTGAGCCCCACGTTGGGCGCCATATATTTTTTAATGGTCTATTTATATTTATTAGAAAAGCGCCAACCAATAAAAAGATGTACAAAAGCATATGTGCACAAAAATAATCAATATGTAGGGCATAAATAATTTGTATATACTGTATACACATATGTATATACAAACAGATAAAGAAAAAGCAATTGCAAAGACCAAATATAAACAAATTAAAATGATTTACAAATTGTTAAAGAAGACCTCATAACATACATATGTATGCCCCACGTTGGGCGGCAATTTTTTTTTTTTTTTTTTGAGTGTTGCATTTTTCTCTTGTAAGCAAGAGACATTCTTTGAAAGAATTAATTAAGTTCTTAAAGAATTAAATACACAAAAAAAAAAAAAAAACGCTAAAGAGGGAGGATTTTTTTGTACTGCATTCACATTGAAACAGTTAAAGAAGAATAATTCAAAAGCAGAATACAAATGAAATCGAAATAAATTGATTTTCACGTTGGGCGCCAACAATTTTTTTAAAATTGATGCATGTACCTTCTCTTGGGAAGATATAACTAGTAAGGCAGTGTAAGTCATAGTAGGATACTGATTGAGTATTTCAAATAAACCGATTTATTAAAGTCGCAACAACAATTGCGATAATGCTTTAAAAATTGATTAGAAACTTTATTTAATACTACGAATGAAAGAATATACACAAAAAATCTGTCACAATGGGATAAAATATAAATGCATAACTTTATGTAGACTCCATATTCGAGTTTATGAAAAAAAAGAAAGAACAATCAATCAATCAAAAGCAGTATTGATCGAGTGATCCCATTAAATTGCCAAACTTTATAGAAATATCACACCGTTGATTCCAACGAGAAAAAAAACGACACATTAAAAAATATAAAAATCGCATGCCTGTAGAATCACTTGCCGATCTATCATCGGAGGGCTTGCCTATTATGAACAATATGCTGGAGTACCTAACAAGAAAGTTATTAAGAAATATCAAACTGCCTTAAATGTTGTTTCTTCCCTAAAAGATATTTTGTGATATTTTAAAAAATGTCATAAGTCTACAAACCATTGATATCATGTACCTCGTCATCGATCTCGAAACCAATTTGGACGTATGGTTGCCAATTATGAGATTCATAGAGTTTCCAATTAAAATTTGATAGAGCTTTAATATTATATCCATAGTAAGTCTAAATCGCTCTAGTGAAAAAAAATTAAATTATTGCGCTTCATACTTGATACGAGATAACTCACACATGAAAGTAAGCACTCACAATTAAGTAGAAATGATCTTCCAGCGCTGTAAATATTATTCTGAGCTGTTTAAATTTTCAAAACTTCCAAACGAATTAGGTGTATTTATAGTTTCCAGCTTTTATGTGTGTCCCACGTTGGGCGCCAAAAACCTTTTAAGTGGTCGCAACCGTCTTGCAGGTAAAAAGAAAATTGTTCACGCAATTGTAACGCACTAATTGAGTTTTTATATTGCTTTTAATTGATTTATTGTGCCCCACATTGGGCGCCAAAAAAAAAAAATATATTTTTAAAAGGCAGCATTTCTTTTGTTTGTTAAGAGACAATTAGTGATGTAGTTGTAAAGAATTTTAATACAACATTTGAGAGTTTATAATTCACTACTTGAATCTACCCCACGTTAAGCGCCAAAAAAGAAGTTGGGTAGAAGACAGTATTTTTTTTTAATTCAGAGGAATAACAATTCAATGTTTGTAATCAATTGAATGCATTAAAAATAAGAAATGAAAACTGTAACTTTTTTTTGACAATACATCCTACGCAAGCTTATGTTCCAATAATATTCTGTCCCAACTATTGTGTGAAGCATATAAAAAAAAACAAAAATCTTAATTTAGGCTACAAACCTCAAACTCAAGCGCCTACACAACCAAGCCGAACTCAAGACGAAGCGGTGTACTCAAGGATATGCTACAAAAAAGGTAAAAGCAAAGCAAATTGTTATTGTAAAAAAAAAAAAAAAGAAACACCAACTTGTAAATATATTTTCAACAACGAATAAAATTCAACAATTTCAAACAAAACTAAGCCAAACAACATTGAACAAACTCCAAAAAAGTTCGTTCATCTCATTTTAAATCATTTGTCTAACATTATTCATAACACATAAACATAATCATTTGTATTAAAAATTTTAATTTAAAACTCATTATAGCTTATTGTACAATAAAAAAAATAAACTAATAAAAATAGATTTAAACATAAGCAAAAAAAAAAATAATTATGTAAAAAAAAGAACAAGAAGTTATACTACAGTCAAATAATAACTCGCAAAACTTCCCGACATGACATAAATCTTCTCTTATATTCAAAGCAAAAATTTCTAAATGAAAAACAAAAATCAAAAAAATTCTGATGCCGCGCGCAGTTTGTCAACAAGCCAGCCATAGAGTACTAAAAATTCTTTACAGTGTAGCCAACATATATGCATATAACTCAAAACAAGCCTATAAAAAATAAATAAAAACAAATATATACAGCAATCAAAAGGAATTACTTGAAGTATGTATTAACTTATCAAAAAAAAAAAAAAAAAAATAATAGCAATCAAATTTTTATACTCTTTTGTACTTACCAACTACATATTTGCCCTTTTTCAAATACCAAATTGTTGACAATCTGTTTCTAATTTTTTTTACAAAATCTTTAAATCCCTTAAAATTAATTACATATCCTACGGCATGCTTTCCATTAGCATTAACCAATTTTCTAACTAAAAATTATTTAGCGCCACTATAACAAAAATCCTTTTAACTAATTAGTAAACGATAACACAGCAAGTGAAAAAAAAAATTACCTTTATACTCTATAATAATTTTTAACTTTATAATTAATATTAATATTAATACTCGTAGCGTTTTGACTGCACTTTTAACTACGCATCAATCTTCATAATGACATTACTTTTGCATGCTTTAATCATTTGAAGAATCACCAATTCTTTTACATAAATTAATTAATTTATTTCTTGTTTTAAATAATATTAATAATGACTCTTTCTATTTTTCGATGACAAATATTTGATGCGAGTTTCACGGCTGAAGAGCGTAAGTTGCGCTGCAAGCTCTATATAATTTTTTTAAACTAATTATTAACTCATATCTCATTTAGTGTTGGATCTTCTTTAACTGGATTACACTGAAGTAAAACATCATCTTGAATGCCTAATTGAAGTACTTAAAACAGGAGGATACACTTAGCAGATAAAATACTAATAAATAAATAAATTAACTCTTTAAATAAAATTAATTTATAGTTGTTTATGTTTAATAAAATTAATTATAAATTATTTTATTGTATGTGTTTATATTTTCCGCTCTTAAAACTAAATGCAAATAATGTAAAAAAATTTTGTAAAAAAAATTTTAAACTTAATTTTTAATTTGTTACAAATTTTTATAACAAAATTTTTATAACGATTTAGAAAAAAAAAAATTATTAAAATTAAATATTTACACTGAACTACAAGTATTTGTTTTAAATGAAAAACAAGTAACTGTCGGGCGTAACCGACTGTAAGAGGCCCTGTACCAGTACAGGTCGCCTGAATTAAATTTTTCCGGAGCTTATGACCACTTCTCACTGCACGAATTAGTGCCTTATAAAACATTTTTTTATTTATGAAAAGAAAAAGGGAGGAAGGAGGAAGTATCATTCCGATTTAGATAACCTTTTTGGATATTGGTTTTGAGGGACGTTATCTCTATATTGGCATACTTAATTTTTTTTGACCCGAAGAAATTTTTAGGCTTGGTGGTGATTTTATGGGTAAGGGGCAAATTTTAAAATAAACTTCTGGTCGCACAGTCACCGACCAGCCTACGCATCGTACGGTTGTGTTCAGTGTTCAAATCTCTATTCATGAAGTAATTATTAAATGCAATAACTCGACCTCATTGCTATGCTGCAACCAAATCAATCTCCAATCTCAGTAATTACTTTCAAATTAGTGAGGAATTAAAATCTGCTTCATCTGAAATCTAAACGAAGGAACCAAACAATCCATGTAAAGATTTAAAAAAAAAACAACCACAGGCACAACAAATTCAAGAAATAGCAATTGACGACAAGACTCTATATCTCCGAACAAAGACGACGTGGAATTCGATGATTTCAAATCTTCCAACGACCCACAATGATTCGAGAAATGTCTTTGCAGATGAAGACTTATAATCTCTTGCTTGAGCGCAATCAGCAAGTTAGAAATATCAACCCCCAACTCAATGTCTATATCTGAATTTAGCAACGTCTTCAAATGAATGGCGTTCTTCAGATGTTACTTGAAGGCGGCCAGATTAGTGTGTCTGGTAATTAACCGTTGGTTCAGGGCAGAATTGACGGCATTGATATTCGTGAAGACGACCAATGCCAGATGATCGAAGTCTAAGTTCCAGTTGTCTCTTATACTGGCTCGGAAATTCAATCTCACGTGATGCACTAAAAAAATCTATGCAAGTAGGTATAGGATGGAGCATATCTGGTTGGGCAGAAATGATTTAAGCTAACTCCCGCCCTCTTGGGTATTTGTCACTCCAGAGCCAATGTCGGACATTCCAATCACCTACATACCTCGAGTGACGTGACCAGCCCAGTGCAGCCGCTACTAGGTTATCGCGACCATCGCAAAATTTTTCTTCTAAATGGCCTCATATTAATTAACCTGGCTTAGCCAGCCATCAAAGGGTTGTTTCTCCATTATTTTCTCCCCAAAAGTAACAATTATTAAAATTATTTTAAACTTTGAAATTTAACGCTTAAATAAATAACAGCTGTTTAAAAGTTCCGTTAACAGATGGCGCTGATGGCGGTACTTGCGTCTGTAGTGGTAAGGTGTCCAAAAAAGCTCGAAAAAGCTCCCGCTTGTGTGCAAAGACGCAGTTTCGGGGGGAAAAGGGTAAGCTTTTTCGAGCTTTTAGAAACTTTGGACACCTTACCACTACAGACGCAAGGTACCGCTCACTCCTGTTGGCTGCCTACGGCTGTACAGAGTGATGACCACAGAATACCGCCATCTGTTGGTAAAAGTTGAAAAGGATATAACATGACCAGATGGTCATCCTGCTGTGCAATTGAGCGCCATCCACACAGCCCAATTTGCGGTATAGGAAGCAAGCCAGAATCCATAAAGTATATACAATCTTGATCAGCATATAACTTCGAGATTATAATAGATAGAGCCTTCATTTTCTTACCACGCTAACCTAATCCAAAAATTTAAACCTTATAAAATAAATCGGTCCACCAAAGCATCCATACAAATCAGTACCACCTCTGGGATTATGTTCTGAGTTTTTTAAAGAAAAAGTCGTGTATTTTAATTCTAATGAAATATTCCATAAACGTCCATATCAGACCACTAAAAGGGTGTACCTCCATTAAAAAAAAATTAAATAAAAAACCACATATCATTTTGAGTTAAGCAAAAAATGGATTTTCATGTGTTTATAAAGCAAAATTTCACGAATTGCGCTTTTTCCTGTTCTCAGACCTCAAGAGAATGCCCGCTGGAAAGAAATTTAGCGCCGATGAAGAGGTAAACGCCTTACTATCCCTTTTTTCAAACAAAACTTGCTTCACTACAAATCACGAAATCTCACAAACTAATTGCACGACAGCTGACAAATATATATATACGTCTTTTGAAGGTTAGGGTTTACTAAAAATCATATGGGTGTTTAGGAATTAACAGTAATCGCTGAAATTTATATAAATATCTGCAATGAATGCATGGGCATCCGCCAATGTCATCGAATGGTCTATATTATAATAGCTAAAACGCTTTTGCCGTGTCCAGTAAGTATTGATACAAGGGTTGCTACATATATTTCTAGAACCATGAAATAACGGTAATTTATGCGAAAAATCGCTTCATTGCTTTTCAAAATATTCACCATTAAGATCGAACCATTTTGTGAAGCAGAAATAACTCCAAAACATGCGTTTTGAAGACATCAACAGCTTCTTCGGGAGTTGAAAACCGCTGTCCGTGCAGTTTATTTTTGTTGGGAGATAACAGGTGCCAAGTCAGTGCTATGTGCCGGATGACCCATCAATTCAATGTTTTGAGCGTCCAAAACTAATTTGTTACTGCCGAAGTGTGAGAGCTCGCATTATTGTGATGAAGTATGATTCGTCTTCGTCGGTGGGTTTTCCCCAGTTCGTTGAACACTTCTGGCAAACAAATGGTTGTATACCACTCAGAATTGACCGTCCTTCTTTCCACAAGATCCAACATGCGATCATTTGCTTCGATGTGCTACGCAAGCGAGTAATTTTTGTTGGATTTTCCTCGTCTTAAAAGACCCAGACGGTCGACTGCTGTTTTGTTTCGGGCTCATACGCATATATCCATGTTTCGTCACCTGTCATGATTGAGGCACCTCACATGAATTTCATCAGCATTTGCTTGCACCCATCGAGACGAGCCTTCTTTTGAGCGATTGTCAAATTATACAGTATCCAATGTGAACAAATATTGTTATGTATATTGTTTGTATGCTAGTCATACTAATGCCCAGGGATGCCTCAATCTCACGGTTTGTCAAATGACGATTCTGCTTTATCAGTTCACACTCAACCTCGATGTTTTCTGGCACATCGACCGATTTTGGACGACCTTCACGAAATTCGTCGTTGAGCGAACTGCGGCCACGATTCAATTCGTTTTTCACAGTTTCCAAGAATGGAGCTTCATCACCAAAAGTTAATTTAAGTTGATAAATAATAAATCATCCGACGAAAATGTTCACGGTTTAATTCCATTTTTTGGCCAAGATGATTTTTTTAGGAATCCAAATTACGTTCGAACGTCAAAGTGTTCACAATAAGTTAGGCCTAAAAAATGTCAGAATTTACAATGGAGACGTAAGATTGCATCTGTCAACTTGTTCTGTCCGTATGAACGAAATTATCTCGGAAACGGTTATAGATAGAGACTTCGTATTTGTTGCCTTCGACTAGGACTGCTCCGGAATTTTACAAGTTTATTTTAAAAACCTGCCCCTCCCCCTCCCTTCCCCATAAAATCAACCCCAAGGCTAAAAACTTCTTCGGCACAAAAAAAAAGTAAGTATGCCAGTATAGAGATATCGTCCTTCTTAGCCAAAATCCAAAGAGTTCTTCAAAATCGGATAATAAATGACTTTGAATTTGAGCGACCCCCCTTTTCGTTTCATACATAAAAAAATGTTTTGAAAGGCACTTAGTCGTGCAGTAGGAAGTGGTCATGCGTTTGGTCATAAGCTCGGGAAACATTTAATGTGTTTGTTAGGCGACCTGCACTGGTACAGGGCCTCTTACAGTCGGTTACGCCCGACTGTAATTTTCTTACTTGTTTTTTTAATATCTAATCTTTCTGAATCGGCGTTCCTGCGTCATATTTGGTCACTGGTCGACCTTTTTGATCTGAATCCACACTGAAATCGTCCTATCAGTGAGTCGGTATATGGCTTCAGACTATTACACAATGCGCATGACAGAATCTTATATCCGATGAAAAGAAGACTTATTCCGCGGTATATGGCGCAAACAGCGGGGTCTCCTTTCTTATAGATAGGACAAAGAATACTGAGAGTTCAGTCATTGGGTATGCGTTCTTCGGACCATATCTTGCATTAAAAATGATGCATACTCTAACCATTTCTCTATTGGTGGTAGTGTGTGCTTCATCGCTTCCAAATAGTTTAGAAAAATCAATTCTCCATAATTTCAGTGATTCATGTGGGTTTAAAACCTTCTGTGAGACGCTTAAACTTTAATCGAGCGTCATTTCTGTTGCATAACATCTCCACATCCGCAAATTGTCGCCTTGCATCTGAAAAGGCGTTTCTCCTCTCTCCGTTTTACACCGATATCGCTCTCTAACAGCTCGCGTTGCTCCCGACTGCAGAGTTCGCTGATGGGAAGCGTTTTTCTATGCATGAGCACAGCGACACTTCTCGTCGTGCCAAGATTTAGTCACTGCATCAGTTGTGGTTACAGCTTGCCGACGTCTAGCTTGCTTTGCATGTTGGAACGTGCGGCTTGCACCACGCTGTGCTTAGTGCGTACCTCGGTTGCGACTGGTCCGAGTCGATATTGGGACCACGTATCGTTCGCACGTCCAACATTCTCATGTGTGCTTTCCGTTAATATAGACATTCCAAACGCTCATAGAACTCAACTTTAGCATCGTCGACTTTCTCTTCCGTCGGGACGTGCGCACAAATCAAATCACTGACAACAATTTTTCTCACAAAGTGTACTTGAGCAAACGAATCCCAATCTCCCATGATGACAATTTTTTGGCTCACTGTGGCATTATTTAATAATAAAAATATTGGCGTGAAAAAGGCGCAGAAAATGATAAAGACGATACGAATTCTAATAACCGCAAAAATTGTTATCGAACAACGTCAAATATAAGTAGTATGTCGCCATATTGAATGCCTTTTTTTCGGAGGTTTTGAACATTGAAGTTTTTTCCGAAATTATTTATATTAAATCATAAATAAATATGTAAGAAACCGTCAAAGATGATCCAAATATGCTCAAATGTTCTTAACTGGTGATAAAACATGAATCCATGGTTATTAAGTCGAAGCCCAACCATTCCATTTGAAGCGACCAACAGATTAAAAAACCACGACAATATTAATCTGCTATGAAGGTCTGCGTCGCTTATAATTTCGTGGTTTTTTGTGACAAAATAATTCACGACTTTGCTTCGCTGTGATGCGCCTGGGCATGTATTGTTGCTTGTTTGAAATTTTCTGTAGTCTTGGCTCAGCCTCTCATCCAACATATTCAACGGATCGGACTTAGTCCACGATAAATAAGATATAAATTTAAGGAAATAAAGGCTGTATACATAAAAGTACTTCCAGGATTGACAAAAGCGTTGGCATAAGTCTAAAATATCTGAAGGGGATCAATAGATGTTGATGAATAAAAATGAATTTTTGAAGAAAAACAAAAAGTTCACTGCCCTGTGGTACTGCCGTTCCAATGCAAAAAAAAATATCTCGAACATCGGCATAAAATAGCAACAAAGACTTAAGCACAAGGTACTGAGTCGATAAGAGCAGAGAATCAATCTTTCAGAGTACTCCATCATGTTAGAAGCGATTATGTTTATTTTCGAAGCAGCCGTAGAGGTTATTAATTTTTAAGATTTTCCAGCTTTCAGATTAACAAATAATACTAACTTTCAGATATGCTTTAGCATCTTTGCCGTCCACACCATAGAAGCTAAAGGCTTTGGTGGATTTGTACCGAACCGATAACGATTGAAGTGAAAGGAACTCCCAGCCCAGTAAAATATGTACTCTGAGGGCCGCTTTAAATAGTATGAAAAAAGTATGTTAAATACAAAGAAAATCTATTTGACTACAAAGAAAAAGCTGTTACGCTGTTTGTTTTTGGTTTCACTTTTTATCAGCCACCCTTTATATAATTTTTTTGAGCTAATTTAGGAAAGATTATATTGTGATAATTGCTGTAAAAAACGCTTGTAACCTAGTGATGTATTTATTTTATTTATTGTAAAAATAAAATCCTCTTTTTTTTTGTTTTATTTTATTTTATTTTAAAATGCTGTACTCAGTAGGTATATACAAAATATCGTACAATAGAAATAATGTTAAATAAAAAACGATTAAAAAATATGTATCTGCAAAATGCGTGTACTAAAGTCATACGCAGCAACAAAAAAAAAAAAAAAGAAAAGCTATTTGGTAATTTCAAAAATTGCATAACAAATACACAGCCAAACCACACAGATGCAACACACACACACACACTCAGAAATATTAACACAGATATTTACAATACAAAAAAGAAAAATCGGGATGCATTTCAGTTTGCTTATGATAAATGCCTATTTGTATTGAGCAGCTGTATATGTATGTGTGTTTGTGTGTATATAAAAAAAAAATAAATTTCACGCACACAAAAACAAAAAAAAAAAATGGAAAATATTTTCCACCGCTGCTGTATGTAATTTTTTTTTTTTATATCTCAAATGGAAAAATGAAAAAAATAAAATAAAATTGAAAAACGCATTACACACACACAAGCACACACTTATTAAAGCGGCTTACATACACCATTGCATTTGCATGTAAGTATATAATATACAAATACAACAACAACAATATGACTGCCAACTGAAAGTGGGATCAACGCTGTTTCCGTTGTCCGCTTCTGACGCTTATGTCCCGCTTGCCAACGAATAGCTCATTATAAGGCGCTATGCGAAGCCGTCCATTGGTATATAATTAACGTTTATATACAATGCGCTTATATACATATACCATTGTTGTTGTTGTTGTTGCTGTTGTTGTTGTGTAAGTGTTTGTATATAGCGAACTGACACCAAAGTATATAAGTAAATGTCAAAAGCTTTTGTAGTTATATGCAGAATGCCGCTTCGAATGCTGCTGATGATGGTGTTCTTGTTGATGAGAGGAACACCGCCAAAGTGATAAGTATGAGTCCGTACACACACACACACACACATACACACAAACATACGCAGTTTCAAGCCTTTAGGAACAATCGTTTTATGCATTTGCCGCAACAAACGCAGACACAAACACACGCACGTATAACTTATAGTAAGAGTATGTTGCCTCATTTCCGCCAACTTTGGTCCTACCTCAATAAATTTACATAGGTACATGTGTGTGCATTTATATAATCCCCCCCCTCTGTGGCATATAACGCATTGGGTGCTCCTCTATTTATTATTATTATTGCCGATGCTGTGCAATGGCACCCTTTTATGCACTTGGGACTTCTTGAAGTCAATACTCTAAACTTGCAACTGGTACAACTCACTTCTTCTACTTAAAATCTGCTCCTGCTGTCTTTATTTTAAAACAATAAATAGACGAGGACTTACAAGTTGCTGGGGTTTCAGGCTTTTGTCACGTGTAGTACTAGTAGGTTCGGCTTACAATGGATACAAATTACGAAAACTTCTTCGTTGGTAAGCAGCCATGTCCATGCAGTCATTATTGTAATTTGCTGTGCTTAAGAAATTGTTGCTTTTGTTATGATCCTTGTAGGACAATTGTTATGTTAACTTTTTTTTAAATATTTAAACGCAGCAGAATATATATTCTGAAGTATGTATTAAAGTTTTACGGCATCTTTTTTAGTATCTTTTGTTGAAAGAAGTTTACTTCTTATTTTAGTTAATGCACTTTTGCGGTTTTCTTGTTTAATTATGTCTGATTTTTTTGTATACTTTTACGAGGGATGGATGGGCAGTACTCCACAGTAGTAGCGAAAGTTACTAACTGCCATCGATTTGGCAATGGATGATTCTTTTGCAAACAACACAAACAGCTTACAAACGGCACTTCATTGAGCAAATTGTTTCAAACCTCTTGACGAGCAGCTGGTGGAAGTACGCTTTAGGGAAGACCGATACCAATGCTAAAATTGTGAAGAAAGGAAACTTTAGCCCAACCGTCGGCAAATTGAGCCTTCATGACCTACCTTCAACAATAGGAAGATACTATTTGATTATGATGCAGATCGGAATATGGTAGTTGGCAGTCACAGATTTCAAAATATTCCTATCCCAACACTAAACAAAAGTTATTTGACTACGGAAAACATCTTCGTCTTCTGAAGATATATTTGAGTACAAACCGCTCCATTCATATGGCTGAATAGGGTGTCATTGGTTATGTGACTAACTCTTGGTACGACCAGAGTCGCATTGCTACTGCAGATCATTGAGATTTGCAGTCAGGATTAATGAGAGCTGTTAGAGAGCGATATCGAGATGAACGAAGAGAAAAGCCATGCCATTAAGATGAAAGAAAATGGAGCAATATAGTACTAAACTTAAAGATGTAAAAAGGTTGTGCAATATAAATGAAGCTCAGGTGTCGGTCCAAAGATTTTAAACCAAAGTTTCTGTAAATGCAAAAATGGAGATCTGGTTACAGATGTAAAGGACTTTCAGTTGTCCTGGGTCAAAGGCTGTGATAACTGCCGCAAAGTCCGCATACATAAATTTATAATTCGCAGTTCCTGAGGAAAGAAACATCTTAAGAAAAATCTTAAGTCTATCGTCTCCATCTGTTCCTCTTTCTGCTGGTTGCAAATCGAGCTACAATTCTAAATGGTTTACCTGTGGCTCCAATTATTGGCAAATTTACGATGTACCGAAATATTTTAACTTTCAACAACTTATTTCCGAATACTTTAGTTTGAAATCCTTATTTTCAAATCATTTGATTGTAAAGTCTTAATTATAAATTCTTTTTAACATATCCTTAGATCCAAATACCTTAACCTTGTCCTTCTTAATTCCAAATGATTTAATTTGAACTCCTAATTTTCAAATTCTTATTACCAGATCCTTAACCAAATCCTTATACTCATTTGAATTTTTTCATATTCTTCTATCCAAATACCTTAACCTTATCCTTCGTATTTTCATATCCATTAATTTTAACTCCTTATATTCAAATTCTTAATTTCATGTTCTTATATCCAAATATTATCATCCTTATTTCCAAATCCTTTAAATTAAACTCCTTGATTCGAAATTCTTATTTTCGTATTCTTAAAGAAATCCTTATTCTCAAATTCATATTTTCATATCATTATATCCAAATGTCATAACTTTGTCCTCCTATTAGCAAATCGTTTAATTTGAAATCTTTATTATTAAATCTTTTATACACTTGGGGTAGGCTTATCCATCAAGCCTTCACCAGATTACCTAGTGACTTATCTGACACATCTAAAATCCAGACTTCGTGGCTTACCCATCAAGGCCCAAAACCAGATTGCCCTGTGTGGTGGCGAGGCTGCTCTTTTTACAATGTTATTTGCTAATTACCATGCAACAAAACTGTGTCCTGTGGTGCTGTTCATTGCACTAGGCTGTCGCGTACAATATTCTTTGACTCCCTGCGCGTTATCGATTTTGAATGCATTTTCGATGTCATTGTCTCCAAGCTCATCTAATTTGCATTATACACCAACGAAGATGTATACAGGTCATGGCTTTATTCCTTTTGAATTTACTTAGCTACATCTGTGACAGTCTTTTATTTAACATAGCTGCATAGCTATAAAATTTTGTTGGACCAATTGAAGATGACAACTTAAATTGCATTTACCATGAATTTCCTTTTCCTTCAGAATCAGTCCCTAACGTCATCATACAGCTCCACACGCTGCAAACTACCAGCAATGTGGTTTCTTCAAATATATTCTTTATTTGGACTATACCGCCGAACCTTCTTGTTGCTTCATATCAACTCTCAGACCGTTTGTAATAATATTTTGATTGTCCTTAGCCATATCCTAATGTCTAAGCGTTGCCTTTTTCCTTTTAATTACTGTCGTTGATTTATCGTTATGGTTCTTTCGCTATTAACAGTCGTTTAACATTCTCGCGCTTCTTTTGCTGTTAACAGTGAGCCTTTCTTCGCTAAGTTACAGTCGCCTAACATTTTCATAACTTTTGCTGTTAACACTCTTTCTCCAAAAGTCTTAGTTGGTGGTTCTGTTATGCGATCGCGGATCTACTATGGCAGATTCGAGTTCAAATCTCCATACTATCTATATAACATTAATAGAATGCCACCTGCAAATGATTTTTCAGTGTATGCTAGAATGTACACCTTGAACTGAGCACTGATTCCGTTGATTATAACTTATAGAGTGGCTGCATGCACCGTTGCCTTAAGGCTTTACCTTCTTCAATTTCAGGCTAAAATGTCTCGGTTCCAGCATAGTACACAGTTTTCTGAACCATTGTCGATATGCACGAAGCAGTGGAGAAATTTTTGTTAACGAATTGTAGACTCGTTTCATACTTTTTAATCTACCATAATAAGTCTTGAAAGCTGAACTATCTGAGCTACAACCTATTTAACCCATTACGTCAGCTAAAGTATTGCTTCAAATTATAAAGCTCACAGCTACTTGCTCTAATGTATTGGACTTTAGAGTTACTACATCTCTTCCAAAAATGGGAGTGGTGCTCTTAGTGTTACTTTCTGAAACCATTTAAAAACAGGCTGCAAAACTTGAGAATCTTGTTAGGTCTACAAACTGTTTTTTTTTTAACTTTGTATTGTTTAAACTTCAAATTCCAATGATTAAAGAATTTAAATCAATTTCGTGTTTTTTTTTAATAAATTCTGACTTATTTAAAAGTTATACAAGTGCAAGAGTCAATGTCATCCAAACAAGTAAGACATTCTTTGGCCTGCTTTAGTGCTTCATCAAAACCATCTCCAGCAGCAGTGTTGCCTACTTCTTCAATTTCTTCAACATCATCGTCAATAAAATCTTCTAAACTTACCAGCGAAGGAACCGGTGCTACAATATCATCCTCACTACTTTGCTTAAAATTAGCTTTGGGATTCATATAAGTTAGCTCAAACTCATGTGCCTCCTCTAAAGCATCGCTTGCTGCTAACTCCTGCTCTTGCTCAAAATAATTCAAGCTGCCCTCTTGTGTTTTATAATTCGCCAATAATATACGCCTTTTCATTGTCAGCTCAATGCTATCAATTGAGCTATTTGAACCATCTTCTGTAGCATAGTATATCGCTTGATCGTAGCGCGCAAAGGGATTTGGACGACTTGTTGCATCATCAATGATGCTCGAAATCTTTTCTTGGCGATTTATAACACTGAGCAGCTTCAACTTGGTTGCCTTGAATTTATTTTGCACCTCGAATGTTTTAGCATACACAGGGTTGGCTGGAACATATGCAAGCGGACGTGCAGCAGTCTTTGGATATCTCCAGTTGACATTGAAACGTGCTGGTTTTCTACCGGAACTGCGAAGTAAATTATTACTGATTATAAAGGAGTTGTTGGAAACTTCAGTTGGTGGCTCTGTCAATGAATTCAATTGATTTGGTAGTTCCGCTGGTAAGTCTGTTGTTGTTGCATCGAGAAGTGCATTAGCTGTGACAAATGTTGGTGGGTCTATTTGTGTATCTTTAGGAAAATTTGACGCTTGTTCATCTTGTGATGCAAAGTCTACTTTGGTAGCAGTTGGTACATCTATGCGTGTATGAGCGGTTGAAAGTATTTGGTTTTGCATTGATTTACTGTCTTGAATATTTTTTGTCGTCATTGAGCCAGGAAGTGATGCATCAACTGAACTATCTGTCATATTATAAGCCTTATCATTTATGCTACCCTTTAAAGCTGTCTCCGGCGTATCTTTGGAGTTACAAATTGGCCAGTTTGTAGAACATTTGATTGATGTTTCCAGCTTTGTTTCTTTAGAACTATTCATAGGCAATGCAGCAACTTCATTTGTATCCATTGGACTTTTCTCTGATGATGGAGAATTTGTAGAACTAACATTTGGAGTAGCAACCACTGAATCAGTATAATTTGATATTGGAGCAACTGGTAAATCATCAATTGAGGAAGCTGAACGAGTATCTCTCGACGAAGTATTTTCAGCAAACTTGAAATCAGTTATTGCAGCAAATGAATCCATTGAAGTTTCAGATGCATCTTTGGGTATTGATGCCTTTGATGATTGTTGGAGACTATGAGCTAAAGTAGTCACAGGCGAATGTGTTGAAAGGGAAGTTTCTGTTTCAATATCAGGATTGATGGCTAAGATTTCCGTTGAAGTAGTCATCGAGATCTTTGATGATGCTGGAGTAGTCTCTGGTGAATCTGTTGTATTCATAAATGTAGCCTCTGTTGCTATTTCGGGATTGATGGCCGGTAACAAATTTGTGGAGTTATACATCAGCGGGACGCCTGTTAATTCATTTGAATTATCCTTAGATAGTCCTACATCTTTGGAACCATGCATTGGAGTAGACTCCAGTGAATCATTGGAGTTAGCCACTAATATTTTTTGGCGATTATCAATGGTTAAATCTTTATTAGATTCAGTCTGCTTTTTCGAAGTTGCAGAGACTGACAAATCTGTAGGAATATAAAAATTGTTGACAACTAAAATATTTATCTGCGTGTTGAAGTACATTATTGAGGTTCATTTCACTTACCATGGTTAATGTTCATTTGACTTTCCGTTGGGCTATTTGTGGGAGTATACATTTGATCAAAGTTTGGTGCATCTATGAGGTTTAGTTGGTTTTTTTTTTAGTTCAACTGCACCAAAATCAATTTAACAAAAATTAAAATAATGAAAATATGACATAAAAGAATTCTCAAAACCATAAAAGACTTTTCAAAGCCAGCTATTTATTTTTGTAAGCCTCTACCAAAATTTTATGAATAAATATAAAAATTATTTTCTGGTACGCCTTGAAATAATGGCAACAAAAAATTATTTATATAAAATTTTCTTTCCAACACAAAATCAGTTCACTACAAAAAAAAAATTATTAAAAAATATTTCAAAATTTCTACAAAAAATTTCTACTTAAATTTCTGCAAAATGTCTACCAACCCAATTGATCGCGCTGTGCATTGTTACAGTAAAGTCAGAACCTCCACGAAAAAGTTGCGTGTCACATTTGAAGATCAGCACGAAAAAGTGGAAGAAGATGCGACGGCGCTGCTTTACCACAACCAGTAAAAACTGTTAGGTCACATATTGGTTACATATTTGGAAAAACGCGACAGAAGTTTGCAAGTTTACTGGATCGCCAAAGGCGTATTAGGAAACATGTCTTCGGAATTATGAAGCAACATACTGGTGGCACTAACGCAGAGCAAGAAAAGCCACAACCAACTGCAATGGCTACTCCAATAAATGAGCCTGAGCGCAGCAAAACTGTCGAAGCTATCAATTGGAGAGAGTTGCGTCGTGCAGATGATACCGAATGCTAAGATTTATGTGTAGAGTTTAGGCAGCTTGATGAAAATTTTTATTTTATTCGATGTTTCGATGTGCATAAATAAATTTGAAGTTTGATTTTTTTTAAATTTTATTTTTGAAGCATTTCAAAAGCAAAACATGGTAAGCTCAAAGAGCAAATATAGGTCTGTGGCAGCCCAGATGTTATCGTAAGAGTTGACTTAGACTTTTTACTAAAACCAAGTTAAGCAAAGCAAATATTGTGGAGGTGGCCATATGTGGAGTCCAAGTCCATCTAATCTTAACATTTGACTTAGGAAATTTTACACAGAGACATACACCATATCTCGTCACCAGTAACAATGTTGAAAAGAAAGTTCTGATCCTTATGGCCATCTTTAATGATGTTTTTTGAATGTTAAATCCGAAGCGCCTTTACTCGTTTTACAATTTATGCAGAGAAAATCGTGCACACACTTTCCTGAAGCCCAAATGATCGACCAAAATCCTCACCTCCTCCAACGCTGGTCCTCCTCGCCACCAGAAAATGCTGTGGAAAAAAAAGAATGGACAATTTTGAAACACTCCTTTTTTGGGTTAGGACAATAATATTCGAGTTTTGTTAAAGTGAGTTTATACTGAAATTTCTTCAAAAGAGGGAGATTTGCATCATCAGCTGTTCTTGCCCTCTCATGCAGACTTCGAAGCGCAACTGTGACTTGCAACCTGCTGACCACAATTAACAATGCTATTCATGGTTCCGCTGCTGATGAACACTGCCGAAAAGAGTTCTCTCCGTTCGACTTACGTAAGAGGTTGTTGTTGAGGGGTTTTCAAATTTCTCGAGGCTGCACATAACTTCATTAACACCCACCCACCCGTTTCTAACACTTTCTAACACTCAAGGGGGAAGGAGGCACCTAAATTTAGCAAGACCACAGAGCGAGATTATTATCTGCACTGCTATAATCAGGACTTTGGTATCTCTCACGTCGCTCCTGGGATCGCTGCAATTATTTGTTCTCTCTCAAAACAATAAGACCCGTGTACCAATAGGTTTAAAGGCAGTGAAAAGTCAGAGTAGTCTTTTAATGTCTAAAGAATATAGAATGACTGAGTCGTGGCAGTGTGGCACAAATGTTTTCCTATACGTCGTCATGGATTCTGACAGTTTCAGTGAGGAAGAAGCTTTTAGTAACAACGAGCCGACACACGTATCCAGAAGGAGTGGGACA
The DNA here is from genome assembly GCA_035044805.1 of Leucophenga maculata. Lineage (NCBI taxonomy): Eukaryota > Metazoa > Arthropoda > Insecta > Diptera > Drosophilidae > Leucophenga > Leucophenga maculata. The sequence continues at coordinate 1,103,346 of JAWNNP010002797.1, read as the reverse complement.
CGCAACCTTCACAGCAAACATCCAAGTTTATGGTTTCGAGTCACTTTTATCCTTGTCTGCATACAATCCTTAAATATGACAGATTGAAACCACGTGAAGCCAGTGTGATGGATAAAATTCCGCGTTATCGGAAAGTCAAGAGCTATGGCATTAAACACTTGTTTGGTGGTTAATTGCGTGGTGATTAATGCTGCTCTTCCCGTTCGAGGAGTGCATTGAAAACTGTATATGTATACGGAAATTTTCCTGCCTTTACCCTGCCAAATTTTTCAAACCATGCAAGTTTTAAACACTTCTTTTGTGGCTGTCCGGTGATCTAGCTACTCCTCTGGAAGGGTTTAAGCAGATGCCTTACGATTTCGTTTGCACATTATTGCAATCCGGCTTCAAGAACAGAAAATGTGCAACCTGTGAGATCTAAGCAGGACTGCCGAAGATCGTCTTGAAAATAGAGTACGGTCACAACGACTTGTGACTTGTCATAGGTGCATATGAGGCTCTATGCATTGTGCAGCGCTTTGAAAGATCTTCTAAGGATGCTAATGCAAGGGGCTTAACAATACCGGAAACGTCTTCGTTTGCTCTCCGGATGCCAAATAATAAAAAAGTCTGAGTGTCTCAGTCACTCAAGTAAAATCTATATACAGAGATACTATGCTTCTACAGACGACTATAGCCAACCACACCAAAGTTGTCAATTCCAAACAATCTACATTTTATGTGTATCTGTGATATATTAAATTGTTAATCGTTAAAGTTTTTTTTATTTGTTCACACTTCGAAATACCTTCTTAAAAGCCTCACTGTACGATGTTCAACTTAGCTAGGCACCACTTTATATATTGATTTATTATATATTTTATTTTAAATTATATACTTTTAAATGCATTTGTGTGCTCAGCTCTTACTTCAACAACTCCTAAGTAAATTCAGAATAATAAGTAATATAAGCAAGCGAGCAGATGCCAAAATAAAACAACAACAATTTTACTTTAAAATAAGTACAACAACAACAACAAAATATAATAACAACAAAAACGACAAATACTAAACTAAAAGCCTAAGCATATGTCACATGCTGCACAAAAACTGCAAGATGCACTTTGCTTCAGATTTCTTCAGATGCAACTTTCTCAAAAATATGTATACAAACTATATAAATAAATGCAAACATATAGACGATATATATATATATATATATATCGTAATATATATCTTTCTGTTTGCTATATATATACAATATAATGCATCAAGGACTAACTTGGCAAAAAGATTTTCTTCAAGATGCCAAGAAACAAAATGAAGTCGAATTAGAAGAAGCAGGTGGAGCAGACAAAGATGTTGACGACCGACGACTTGACCAGAGCAAATCCTTACGCATAAAATAATGAAAATTCAACAATATACAAATACATACAAAAGCAAAATGCAAGATGCACTCACATACACGAGTATAACTTGTATCTAGATACTTCTATTTGTAGCAAGCATATGCGTATATGTGTCTCTTGTGAAGACTTTGCCTACTCATTTACAAAATTTTTGCTAAAATGTAAAATTGAATTATTTAAAATTTAATATAAACCCTTTTTACATATAAGTTATAAAACATATAGCAACATGTTTACTGAGATATTTACAATATATATATATATATATATAGCACTACTACATATATACATTTTATGCTTCACTTGTTTTAATAGAAATACACCTACACATGTGCAACTTTTATGTATTTACATGTGAAAATGTGCATTTTCTTCTACGATGCAAGTCAAGTCGGCATGTTATCATTTCAATAATTGCATTTTTGTGTTTGCTGTTGTTGTTGTTGTTGTTGTTGCTGTTGTTGTTGCTGCACTGCACTGCACTGCACTTTGATTCTTTGCAATTCTCTTAAGGATATTTTGTGAAAATTTCTAAGAAAACTCAAACCAATAAATATAAATGCAGAGCAAAATGCATAGCAAACCACTACTCAACTACTAAACTACTCGAAAGTTTCAAATGCAATTTTGCATACATACACACACACACACACGTATTTGAAATATGTATATGTGTGCGTAACTGTTTGCTTTCTAATTTACCGAAAATTTTCTTCAAAAATACAAACGCACGCACAAATATATACAAAGATGAAATTCATTTAAATTAATACACAAATATATATTGCAAAAGGAGCAGCAAGGAAAGATGCATGAAACCTGTTTATGCAGCTGCTTTGCACAAATTTGTCTTCGAAATGAACAAGAATATTTTGTTGCCTGCATCCTGCAGGACTTTTATGATTTTCTCTTAAGCATTTTACACTGACTTGTTTGTCGAAGTATCTTAAAATTTATTTCGGTGCAACTGTTTGTGTGCGCCTTTCTTAAGAATCCAAAAATAATGAGCTTTTTGCTTGAATGCATTGATTTGAAATTATATATTTTGATTCGTTATATTCGAAGTATTTAGAAATATAATCTATGTATGTGCAGATGTTTTAACTAGCAACAGTCTATATAGTTGGAAAGGGCATTGGAGCGTAATATTGTTTGGTTTGGCAGCCTTTTATTTAGCTTGCATTTAATTTATACTTTTCTAATACGAATATTTTATTACTTATTATTAAAAAAAAAAAAATATAATAGAAAGAAGATAGAATGCTGCAATCGAGTACATACTGTAACAACTTTTAGCCTAAACTAATATGGGAGATCTATTTCGATCTAAATCCATGTGTTAATGTTCTTCTTTAAATAATATCAATGCAGTCGCTTGTCTCTCAGCTTAGCTACAGTCTGACAGTTTCAGAATATTTAAAAATTTGTCTCATCGCCTTCTAGATAGAGTCTACACTAAGTTAATGGCGAAAGCGCTATTTTGATGAGATGTTAGCTCAGTGAATGGTGACCCGTAAGGTCTATTCTACTAAGAAGTGAATTTCTGTTAGAGTTATTGTGTAGCATACGTTTTTTTTTTTTTTTTTTTTGCATGTTGAAGTCCATAATGCCGTGATCAGTACTGAAATGCAGCCATTTTGAAATACTTAGACCGCAAAAGTGTTTTGGTTTGATCTGCAAAAAGTTTATCAGACGACCATTACCAAGTTAAAGGACAATTGTCAGGAGTTAAGTGATTTGATTGACGCTTTGCTGCTTTCGTATATGTAACATTGGCTCCTTTTGAGGCACTCTCCCATAAGTGTCGGGCGCAGAATTCGATGACATGAAGCTCACACTGAAAACTGAAAACTTAGAAGACAATACTGTCGCACCCGGGAACCCAATGTGGATAGAGTCTACTGCAGAATAACAAATATGGTGAAAAAACATCTGGCAATACATAAACAATGCGAAACTGACAGGTTTTTCGCGAATGTCTACCCGGTTGATTCGAAGAAATTATATCTGTGAAATCTGACTCGAATATTAAAAGAGCAAGTGGCCCCTAAGTTCCTAATCAGGATATTTAAGTAAGATCTTATAGCGAACGAGTAGAGGACTAACAAACTAACAAAATCGCTTCAAAAAGTTTGGTTTTACCTCGACAATCAGAGTAGAGTACGTTAGGTTGGTCGGTGTTTAATATACCCGGCCAACTTTGCCTTCCGTTCGCTCCAATAATACTGAAGGAAGTCTCGGCTCACATTAGAGCTGTGAAACCCAAAAAGGCCCTTGAAGAATATGGATTCGATAACTTTTCTTTAAAAGGCATTAAAAGCCGTTCTTTTTTTTTTTTTGTGCTCATCTTTAATGCTGTGCTGAGGCTTGGACACATGCCAAGCAATGAAAGAAGACAAAGATCTGCATGGCAAAAGCACCTTTAACTTGGCATCGTTCAGGCTTATAAGTCTGCTGCCGAACTATTTAAGCACTCTCTATAAGGATACCCGTCTATCAATAACAGATAAATGGTTATGTAAATTTCATTCTAAAAAGATTGGAGACCAACGAGGCCATTTATCAGGCATTTGACCGAGTTCGGCATGATAAGCGGCTAAGTAAGCTCGATTCCAGCGTCAAGGACATCCGTGTGCGAGTTCCACAAGACAGTGAGCTGGGTCCACTATTATACACACTGTTCACCTACGATATGCACTGTGGCTATGGAATACCTCCTGGTCAGAGATAGCTGTGCATATTAAGCCTCTGATATCCTGCAGCAATACATGCGCATATTGTTGTCCGGGAATCTTCATTAATAAACAGCTGATGTGCCAATACTCGGGATATACATAAGTACCTGACATTAATTGATTTAGGAAGTCACATCAACAGCCGAAACAAACTTTTGCTAAGGAATAAAGTTGTCATATATAATAAGCTTGGATTTGCAAGTTTATGGTATCACAGCCAAATCCAACCAAGCTAAAGTTAGGATACTACATTACCGACCTAGAGTGGGACTTGAATATCGACAAAGTTAGCGATGTTAAAATGCGTCATTCAACAGATTATTTTGAACTGGCAAGTCGCCTGCTACAGTAGCACAGACTTGCAGGTGGCAAAAAGTGGCAAGAAGGCTAAGAAGTAATCTAATTTTAATATTAAACCAAAAAAGATAGACATGCCGTGCCATATAAACTTCAGATGTTTAATGATGAGCAGCTTCAGCTCATCTTACAATTTATTGCTAAAGTATAATAATTAGTTAAATGGCTTCACAGTTTAATACGAACACTAAAATCATGTTGTGACATCATTAAAACAAATTTTAAATTAAATAAAACAAAAATCATTTACATCAAACACAATTTGACCAGCAGCAATGCCAGAATTTCGATGAATCTATGCAAAGAAAAAAATCATTTTTTTTTCCGGTTTGTTAAATTACAAGTAAACAAACAACACCCAGTGACAAGACCAACTTAAACAACACAGGCTGGCAACGTCAGCAAATTATAAAAAAAAAAAAATATAAAAAACAAAAAAATTGCAAAAATTACAACAACAGCAAAAAAAGGAAAAAAAGGAAAAAAAGTTAATGAGCAAAAGGGCTCAAACAGTGCTATCAATTATAATGCAACCGACACAACGCGCTACGCGTTACGCAGCAGCGCTACGCCAGAAGGCCTACTATGCGCCTATCACACGCACGCACAGATAGGAGCGCGATTCATACCAATATAAATACTCGTACTATAATGCAATACACATAGATACAGGATATTCGCAGATACTTTTGCTGGACAAACGCTTTGTGCCTGCGTAATTGTATATCTGTATGCGTGCATGTGCGTGTGTGTGCATGCCAGCACTGAGCTTAACAACGGAACATAAATTAACGCATATTTCTGCTGCAATTTAAATACGGCAACATCAAAAGCAACAACAACAACAACAACAACAAAGCTAACTGCAACAACAAAAAAATAAAATAGCGAGCCTGCAACATTTCAATTTATTTTTGTTGTCGCTACTCGATGTTATTACACAGGACTACAAGTGACTAAAAATTGAGTTCACATTTTTTTTTAAGGATTAAAAAAAAAGTATTTTGTTACAGATTTGAGTTGAAAAGGATTTCTAATATTAAGTCTGAACAGTTGATTAAATATGTTTAAAGGGTTTCTAGTGAAACAATATATTACACGTACACTCTTAAAGAAGAGAAGCTGTGAAAGCAGACAGAGTATGAGTACTGGAAAACTTTAACCACTTTTCCAGCGTTGACATGTTGATCACTGTAGCTTCCACAAACTATTCCTGCGGCGCATACAACTTGTTTGCTTTGACTTCACTATATATTCTGTCTTTAGAACTGCAAGATCCTATAAAGCTTTTCTTACCGTATGTTAACAGCGAATGCCTTGTCCTACACTGGCACCGGGTGTAAGTTGACTGCGGCCGCATTGTCGCACACTGGTACCGGTTCCACATCTCTATCCTGTTTCTTGAGTTGAAATATTACAAGCTCGGGATTTTAATCAAACATACTTAAAGATTTTCAAAAGCCTTTTCTCCAATGAACCCTAGGCAAACTTTACATCTTTTTTAAGTCTCGAAGTTGTCGCCTAGATCTGGAATGGTTCTTCCAACATTTGTCGGGGAGAAGAAATGACAAAATAGTTGACATTTTTTTCTGAATCTACCTCGATAACTTTATCCAACAAAATGTGACCCAAGAAAGTTAGCGTTTGCGTGATCCACATACATTTCTTGTCATCTAGCACCAACTGATTCTCCTGAAGTATGTCGCTCAGCTTATTGACATCATGTTCTTTTGTTCATTAGAACAACATCTCTTTGAGTTCTCTGGGGCTGCATTTATACCAAACATCAATCGCTTGTAATAAAACAATCCTCGAGTTATAATGAAGGTTGTGACTACTTGACTTCTGAAGTTTCAATTGGTTTCAAATAATTGGCATCCATCAACTTGGTTTAAAATGATTTAATATAGGCAGGGAGTAGTTTTCTAGTAATAATAAAATAACTGAACTTAATTACAAATGAACTATATGCCCGACTTTATAATCGGTGACAATTGAACTATGGCATTAGAAACTTTATTTAGTTTTGGTTTTTCGCTTTTGGGCTTTTCATAGCTCAATATCGAGAAATATGTGTATAGGAATGTGCATCTTTGGAATTCTTTAACTCCTTAAAAAGCATTTTCCAATACTTCTGCATGATCACAAATCCTTTTAGTACCAAATTTACCGTTACGCAGTGTTGTCATTATCATTATTTGTGTTGTAGTTGTTGCTGTTATTGTTGCTTTTGTTGTTGTCAAAAGTGCCATCGCGGCGCATTTTATTTTATTTTTCCTTTTTCACATTTTTTTTTTCATTTTTTTTTTTTTTTTTGTGCTTATTATTTTTGTTGTTGTCGATTTTTTGTTGTTGCTGGACTCCATACGCACAAAAAATGATGAAAAAAATAAAAACGAGAAGGCATAAATGTGTGGCGGTATTTGGAGTGAGTGGGAGTTAGAGAGAGATAGAACGATGGCAGTCACCAAAAAGTATGCAACAATGTATGCAATATGCACTCACACACACATACACACACACACACGAACATGTACACATACACTCACGCATAAAATGCAAAGCATGCAATTGCAATGATTGTTGTTGTTCTACTGATTGTCACTGCTGCTACTTTTGTTGTTGCAGCTGTTGTTGTTGTTGTTGTTGGCGCTTTTGTTGTATATTATTTACTTCTTTTGCTTAATTTTTCGCCAATATACGCCTTCTCTTTCATACGCACATTTTACGCTTGCTATCTCTATCACGCTTCACCATATAAATGTGCATTTTTTACAAGTCTTTTTTCGTGCGTGCGTGAGTGAAAAATAAAATATATAAAAATATATGCCCCATGTGCGCCTATATGTATGCAACAAAAATTAAGCGCATACACGTACAGTGCGCAGCGGGCGCGGCCGCGGCCGCTTGTAGCGGCATGTGTGTCTCGCTGTATTATGTTAGTGTATATGGCATGGACTCAGTCCAGTTCAATGAAGTCCGCCGGAGATGCATCAGAAGCAATGTGTCGCGCTTGGATTGGGTTGTGTAAAAAACGAAAAACAAAAAGAGATGACCAAATGCAAAAATGTATGCAAACAAACGAGCCGAAACGATTGCACCGCATCCAAGTCCATATAAATATATATGTATCTGATATATATTAATAGGTGTATATATCGGCGCAAAAGGATATGAGGCACTTGGTAGGGCAGCATAAGAAACGGTGCCTGCGTAGCTGCTGCAATGCTTGTACCTAAAACGCAGCTCTACCTAGTATGACAGCGGTCCGGAGCGGCTGTATTTGCTGCAGCGGAACGCTGTGGTCGTCTGCCAGCATGGTGCACTGCAACAAGATTGTACATGACTAGGCGGTAGAGGGGCACGAAGGCGCTTTAAATGCGTACATGTCGCACAAAAAAATATTAAATAAATATTGCAAATGCAAACGTAGATACACATTTATGTATGTACATGCTTATAAATAAATATATGTACGATATATACAGATGAGGGGCTAACAAATCGCTAAATTTTACCATATTTCATAAGAAATTTTAGGGAAAAAAATATCAGTCAATAGGTCATAGTTCAAAAATATTTAATTTACAATTTCCCTTTGAATTTGTGTTAGCACAGCAGAGCTTCTAGGCCAAGGAGTACTTGTTGGCGGCTTAACTTGATATAAGGCAGGACTTTGATAGAGTGTGATATGTTGGTTGGCTTTATAAACTCAAGGGTCTACTGCTGCCTAAGTTGTTTTTGTAAGTGTTAGCGTGACGCACTCACTATGCAGCGATGACTGTCTGCCAAACTGAACTCGAATGCCTGGAGGTCTGTTTGGAAGGTGCTCCCTTTCTAGACTCAAAGTCATGACATCTCTAATCGATAGTTTTTCGTAAATTGAGCTGCAGAAACAAGCTGTCGATGAGAAATTAGGTAAATGCATGGGAATGCAAGTCTATGACTTTGCCGATGGCATGCACCCTACTAAGATCATCAAGCGAAGATCAAATGGCGCCCTTTATTATATTCGAATACATAATCGCAGAACGGACTTAAATGTTTGCAAAATTGTGAATGTTTTTAACCTGAAATCTGCGGCGTACGTAAAGCGACTTAAACCTTAACATCTTAATCAACTAGCTAGATGTCTAGTCAGGAAACGCAGGAAGACAGGAGTTATTACAACCAGACAATTTCGTAGAAGACATCCTTTCATGCAGGCCGACAATAACCGGTAACCTACAACTTGCTAGCAATTGAAGTGCCAAAACTTTAGAAAATTTAACGTAAAAGATCTCTGATCTCTGGCCTTATACCTCTACCCTGTCCAGAATAAGTTGGTCAGTTAATTTGTTTTAAATTTAAATGAAGTTCATTTTCATTTTCTGAAAAAAAAAAAAAAAAATAATTAAATTATTAATTTTTAAATTTAATACAACAAAGGCTTCTACAAAAATTTAAAAATAACACAAAACAGAAAAAATAAAACTTAACGAAAATTCTTAGACCCAGAGAACTTTCGCAGAGGCATTTTTATAAATAAGCCGAATTATAATTTACATTAAATATTTAATTTGTATTAGGATATTTAATTGGGATTAGTGTATAATACATTAATTTGGTCGTTTGAAGATAAACTCAACCATAACAAAATGTTGATTTATTAGGACTCACCACCCCATGGACAAGTCGGCATATTGCAGAGCAACTAACGTTTCGAAGGAGATGCTGCGCTCTAAGAAATCAGCCTTTTTTGAAACCAGACTCCAAAGTATGGACAACACCGCTGACGCGAACTATTCACTGTGGACACTGGCGACAAGCGCTACAAAAAGGCATGTGACAAGGCAAGTCCCTGTTTTAGCCCCTAGCGGTGAGTTGGCTTAGTCGGATAGCGAGCAGGCCAACATATTTGTGACGCACCTATAAACAGGTTCACCCCATTTGAGCTAGCAGATGATGACCAAGTTGTGGACGTGCAGCGATCACTGGAGACTCCACTACAGCTTGATTTTCCCATTAGGGAAGTGCAACCTGCTGAGGTAACATCAGTGATAAAGGAACTTCCTGGTAACAAGGCTCCGGGACACGACCGTATATGCCATAGAACCTTGAAAGCCCTTCCGTTGAGTGCTGTACTTTACATCACGTTAATATTTTACGCGATGCTGAAACTACAGCACTTTCCGGCTAAGTGGAAAATGGCAAGGTTTTCAATGATTCATAAGCCTGGCAAGCCATAGGATCAGCCGAACTCTTATCGACCTATAAGTCTTCGTAGGTATGGGAAAGACTATTCGTGACAAGAGTGGCGGAACTGGAATGTTATAGAGAGGCAACACCAGTTTGGGTTTCGTGTGGGTTAGGGCACAGTGGAGCAGGTGCATAGAGTGGTTAACCACATCCTGTAAGGTTTTTAGGTTTGTCTGATAAGTGCCAAAGTCTATTTGATAGAGGGGCTGGCAAGTATATTAAATACAAGTTAACGAAAGTAGAAATAGGTGAGTCTGCATAGCCTAATTTAAACGCTTTAACTCTATAAGTGTACACAGCTTGACAAACTTTTGTTAAGCCCCTAAGCTAGACATCTATTTATAAAAACAACGACAAATTTTTATTCAAGTGGTTTGAGCGTTGTTGTTTTTTTTTTTATATGTGTATATTGTATAAATATATATATATATGCCGCATGCATTTTATGATTATTTCTCTACACCTTTTTATTATTTTTTTAAATCATATTTTGCCGGATTTTTTTTTTTTGTTGATGCGCTGCTGCTGCGCCTAAAAGCGTACAACGTTTTTTAATTGGGTTAGTAATTGAAATTTATCGAAATCGTTGGCGCAAAAAAAAAACAAAAACAAAAAGAAAGAAAACCAAATTAAATAAATAAAAACAAAATAACCATTTATGCATATGCAATATCTAGTGTGTACATACACATTAAGGGGCTTAGGTTTATATTTTATTGATTTTCTCTTTTTTCAACAATTGAAAATTCTGTAAAACAAAAAAACCAAAAAAAATATGTTTTTAATATTATATAAAATGCCTAAAATCAAATGATTGCGCAGCAGAAATTTTATATGTTAAAGATATAGTTTACAGGATTTGCAATGTTGCTTAGATAAGGTTAGATTATGTTGTTTTAGAAGGACTCAATTAAAAACTGACGCCATTTTGTAACAATTTGCAATAGAGGCTCAATGAATACTAGAAGCATTAGCATTAATTTCTTTTCTGGCATTCGTACGTTACTCCAACGGAATTATTATTATTTTTCTGGCAGTGACCATTCTCCAAATAAAATGAGAAAAAGGCGTAAATACTCCCTTAACGTAAATACTTTCAGTTAGCCAATTGATCAAAATTCCAAACAGAAGATTTTAATGAGGAAGCTATCATCAACATCGAACTCTCTACAGATCACCTACCAAGCCTAGCAACGTTGCACTATGCACCAAAATTTAAGCCGCGAAGACAACGTTCTCTGCCAACTGTCTGCTCATTTGAGACTTTCAAGGCTGAATTAAATAGAAATAATAAGTCTCAACATCCTTAAAAACAACACAGAGAATATTGATGTTGCCATAAATATTTTCATGCATAACTTAAAACAAGGTGCGAAATTTTCTATTCTGAAGACTTTTACTTTCGGGCGGTTCCACAAGTACCAACAATTGCTTCACTTTTACAAGTGTTAGACGAGAGTATTCCAGCACGGGCGATGAACCAAATCTATAAAAGATAAGAACAAAGAAGCGCAGATTGGCAAAATTTGGATCAATGCCGGTTCTTAGCTTACGAGTTGTTTTAGGAAACAAACTGTCCCAAAAGTTCTGCTTATACAGCTATAGATTGCTCAAATTTCTGGGATATAGTCGGATTTTTTTTAAATTAATTTTTTACATAGTCTTCTAGCATTAGTCTACCAAAGAAGCCAACCACTGCTCATCTGCAGTATCATTAATTAACTACACCTTTTGATAAGTCGACTAGTCATCGCATCCAGCGCCAACATACAAATTGAATCGTTTATGCATTGAAATAGCCAGTCATTTGTAAAAAAATCAATGCATGTCTGAGTAAATTGATGTAGCTAATGGAATTTCTAAGCTAATAAGAAGCACACAAGCGGCAAAGCCAGTCAAATGATGGCTGCCAACCAGCCAACCAACCGACCAATCGACCAACCGACGAACCAACCAGCCAACAAAACAACTTAACTCAAATCAATCCGAAATCAAACCGCACCAAATTCAAAACCAAACAAAACTTTGATGCGCCAAAATACAAATTTGTATACTAAATAGCCACGACGAGTTACATCTTAGCAATGCAAAGGTTTAAGTAGAACAAACTTTGACTAGTTAACGTCGCAGGACAATTAGTGACCAAATGCTGCACAAACAAGGAACAGCCAAAAGATGCTTGCGGCCAAATAGACTAAATGGCTGCCCGGCAGCACTGTGTACCCATATAAAATATGCTCAATTCGAAGTGCTAAGTTGTTTGCTTCGTAGCAACAAGAATAATTTGTTGTTGTTGTTGTTTGATGTGCTGCTGCATTTGTAATAATTTTTGTAACGTATTTTTAGCATATAAACTGGTCATTTCAAGGCATCCTTTTTTTCATATTTTTTAAAAAACGAAGTTCAAAGTGCACATTCGCAGCTTCCTTAAGAGCCGACCGAAGCCATAAATAAACATTAAAGCAATTCAGTGCAGTGCAGTAACCGAAAGCTATAGCTCAAAGCAGACTTTCTCACGCTATGCAGCATCTTGCAGGACATACACACAAATTACGAGAAGGGATTGTTGCTTTTTATATCACAAAAATTTCGTGAACTTTCACATCAAAATTTCAACAGAAATTTTCTTAAAAAATCGTCGCAGAGTCCGGTTTTTAAAACTGGACACATTCTCATCAGCATCCGTAAAAGAGTAGCATCAGTAGACGATCCTGTGCATGTCGTTGTCGTCGTCTTGGTCCGAGAGTTTGAACTTTGACACTGCCTTGCAACGGTGCTAAGCTGCAGATGAAGCTGCCTGCAACCCTTAAAACCTGTTTCCTACTCAAATGGTCAGTCTTGCGCTCGAAAGATGCTCATGTTAGATAGCTTTTTATTTTATCTATTTGGTTGAGGGTTGTTCTTTGTCCAGCCAAGATGCTGTACGATCTGTCAAAGTACCCGCATGCGACTGTGCGACTCACCTTGATTTCAGTCTTGATTTTGAGTTGTTAATGTCCAGTTTTATGCATGGAAACTGAATCTGTAATTATTTTGAAAAAATGTGTGCACTTCAAGGATGCTGCTGCCGGCCAAAGGACAGCTATAAAATGTACACACATTCAGTTGCTATTATTTTTCTCAGATATTCTAGATATAAATAACCCTTTAAAACAAGTTTTTTCTAAGTTTTTAATATGTTTTTATTTCAGTGAAATATTCTATAAGAAGTCTTCAAATTTATTGAAATGTTTTAAGTGGACATTTTTATGCTGAAAAAAAAAGAGCAGTCTGAAATATTATTTAGATGGTTTTGAAATACGAAAACGGTTTTTTTTTTATCTATGTTAACTTATAAAAATTTGGTTTTAATAACATTTTTTCGACTCTAGAATAATTCATTAAAACAATTTGGAATACAGAAACAATTTTGACAGAGTTGAATCACAATTTTATACCAGGCACGTTTAGAATGTAAGAGTATGCTTGGCAGCTCTGTGCGACCGACGGCGATGAATGCTGTGAAAACTCGAAACTTGTCGATAGACGGCAGAGTATTTTATGGTCAAGAATTTGAGACTGAAAACTGTTTATGCCGAAGATTTTAAGAACTGAAGGCACATTAGGTGTCGTCGTAATTTTAATAAACGAGATATACTTGTTGCACATTCGCCCTCACACATCCTATGCCGCCATAACACTTTAAGACAGATACGATTGGCATATTTCGAAACAGCCGCATATTCTGCTTACTTGTCGCCTGCAGTATTTTGACTGTTCACCAAATAAGCAGATTTGTATTATTTAAATAAAAATTAAATTTATTTTCAATGACTATCTTTATTATATTTTTTTTAAATCTAATTAATAAATGTTTTACATTGTACTCATGGAATTATGTATTAGCCGTTAGATGCTCAACTATGTGTTAAAATGGCGAAATATCTTCAACCGGTTAGCTAACCCTTCAATAAATTAACTAACCTCAAACAGGACATCACTTCTGAACTTATAATTTCATTAAATATGCTGTTGATGCCACTAAAAACCATGTAAAGCAAAAGGAGTATAATGCGAAACCGGCCAGCCAGACTATCTGAGAATGACAGCAGGCTACATTTTGGCGCCTTAAAATGACTTAAAACAAAAAAACGACAAATTCTATAAAAAAAAAAAAAAAAAAAACTGACCAGTTATTCAGCACATTTTCAAGTCAGGACAATAATTAAAGTGAACCAATGTACTGAAAGAGGTTAAAGAGGAGAATTCTTAAAGAGTAAATAATAAAATACATAGAAGGAAAAAATAAAATGAAAACTGGTTTACCTGGGACATACGAAGAAGAAAATGAACAGCCAAGCGACCAATCAACAAACGCACTAAAGACACATTCAAAGGATGCGTGTTTGTTGTGCAATAACGGTGAACGGCAGGGGGGTTGATGAAGTCAAAGACCAATCTAATATCTAACAATAAGCAAAAATGCCAACACATGACCGGCAAGCAAGCAAGCAAGCAAAGCAAAACAAAACAAAAGGAATAAGAAAAAAAAAACAACCACCACCACTAAACGGTGCTGAGAGTACTTGAAAAGGACACAAAGTGCAGAAATGAAAAAGCAAAAAAAAAAAAATGCAAAGCATGCTTTTGTGCGCGCAAGCAAAATAGAAAGGATAACAAGAGCAATATGTAAACAAAGTCAATGCGCTTAGTCCTTTTTATACTATTATTTTTTTTTTTTAAACACTTTTCTTTTCTTGCTTTGTTTTTTGCGCTGCTGCTGTTGTTGTTGTTTTTGTTGTGACTGCTGTATAGCAACACGTGACATACAAATAACGCGACTCGAGTCGACTGTTTGTATAAAGAAAAATAGAAAAACAAAGCGCATACTTACAGGCGCAACAGGCGGCTTTTTTTCCGAGTCGTCGTCGTCGTCGTCGTTGTCGTTAGCCTCTGAGAAAAATGAGTGTTTAGCTGTTTGCAAATATTGAAAGAGAGCGAGCGTGCGAGCGATGAGTTTATTTCACGCCGAAAAGTATGCTAAGCAAAAAGTATGCAAAAACATGCGTTAAGGGTGGCTGCCTTGAATACGTTCTTAAAAATATTTCTTTTCCTTTTTTTTTTTGTCTTGAGGCAATTTTTAAGCAAAATTTGCTAGAGTAGCGCTTACTATTTGCCGGCTAGTTTACAACCCCCTTTGCCATGCTTCTCCTGCTGCTGCGACAATTGCGCAATTATTGAGGTAGGCAACGCGCTGATTTGTCTGCTCATTTTATTTTATATATATATATTATATATATTATATATTATATGCAGTAAGCAGCAAAATGTCCCTTTACCGTTCGTTGTCTACTTCTAATCTAGTCGTACAAGTTTCTTTACCCCTACTTCCTTGCAGTCCTGGGTGTTAAAGTTCATTTGACTGCTTTTTTTTTTTTTTTTTTTTTGGAACCGGTTCCACATTTTGGTGCTGTTTCGATTCATGTTCCTTGAGCTGGGAAGCTGTGCTGTGCAAATGAACTGTGCTGAACTTGATTGTCCGATCGGTCAACTCAGCACTGAATCAGTTTAATTTTGAACTTTCAAACGTTCGCGTCGCGTTTTCTTTGAGACATTTTTTCCTTGTTTTTAAATGTTGGAATTCGTGTTGCTGTTTAAGGAAAAAAAGCAAAAAAATGTTTTCGTTTTTCTAATTAAACTTTTATTTGGACTCATGTGAAGTTGTGAAGTGAACTTTGTTGTTGTTATTCGATTTGTTGAACTTTTGTTAATTTGTTTAAGTTTGTTGTTTGGTGTTTATCTTTGTGTTTTTATTTAAGTTATTTGCAAGTAAATATTTTTTATATGTTTTTTATAAAATTTTAATTGTATAAACATAACAGATACAGTTAAAATATTTTATATTAAAAAAATATTAAAAACTGTATACTCCTGTGAGTCCTTTTTAGCATTTGAAGTACTGTTTAATACTTTTGCTGAGAAGCATTTATTCTAAACTTTATAAAACAATAAAATGCAATTAAAAGTGCATGGAAAATAAGACAAACTTAAAGGATATCACTTATTTCCGTAATAAAAGTGCTGCAAATTAAGTTTTAAAATATTGCCTTGAATATTTTATATTCTGAAGCAACAAACTCGCTTTTAAATATTGAAGTTCGTAAAGAAAGGTGTTTGTGTAAAGATTCGATCTAATATATATTCGAGTCATAACAAAGAAATAATAAATTAAAGTCAATCATTCATAAAGAAGCATCAGTTTATATTGTGACTATACATATTCTGCATGATTTTTCCTTGTGTTATGTTACGAAATTAATGTTATAACTTTTAACTGAATTAGGCTATCGAGCTCCAATTTCAGAAATACTGTGATCGATACATATAATTGACTTGAAATGTTTGTCTGTTTGTGCGCACATCACTTAAAAACCACTCATTAGATTCAAATCATATTACAGCAATATATGAAGCTTTATTGCGACTAACATTTAGCGTTTATTTCATCAAAGTAGAACAACGGAGTCAAGAGATATTGCATACGAGAGGCAACAAAAAAAAATCATAGCGCAGACAAGGCCTAATTAACGGCTAGTATACAAAAAAAAAAAAAAAAAGTGAAAATTTTTATAGGACCATAACCATTATTACCAATACATCTAATACATTTTGCCACGTATACAAAGCATCGATTGCATTGCTTATTTTTTTTAATGGAGCACTGAGTACTAAGTGCAGTTCATTGCCATCATTTTTTGTCGTGTGACTTAGTGCATCAAAGTTCATTGGCACAAGCTGATGCCGCTACTACAAATAATTATGACCGCGTCTGTTGATAGGTCTATAGTCTACATTGTCGTTGTGTGTGCGTTAAAGGGTATCCTGCCATGAGTAATGGCTACTGCTACTACTGTCACGTCTATTGCATATGCATCTGTCACAAACTCACAATTGACTCTTCACCTTTCTATCTGTCGCGAATGCTGTGCTGTGTCTGCTGTGACTAGCTGGTTGTGCATTTTATTTTAATATTATATAATTTTATTCAATTATTTTGTACATTCACATAATTATTATTGATAACAAAATACCACTACACCGGCACCGTGTATATGCAACAACAAAGAACACTTTAACTATAGATTTTTTTTTTTATAAAGATAAAGGCGAAACGCTTTTAAACAATTGAAAAATAGTTTTGAAAACCTAACAATAGACTTGTCATCGGCCCCAATAATTAAACGAAAAATATGGTCAATCACCATCAGCTGGTGGTAGTTAGAATTAGTTGTATCTAATATTAGACAACATGGGATGGAAATATATGTATACACGAACTTCTTGCCAAAAAATTACCGATTTGCAACTAGTGATGTTACGCATTAGTTTGAACAGTTTTGCTTGAAAAAAGGAGAATGTTTTTGAAAACAGAAGGGAGCGTCGCTAGCCAGTTCAATAAGCTTCTATCTCGATTATTTTAAGTAAAAAGAAGGTTTTGTCTCAAGCTAAAAATTGAACTGTTAAAATTGAAGCTTATTGTTTCTCTGTTTTGAAACAAATTGATCCATCTAAGTTTATACATTAAAGCTTTAGTAATAACGCCGACATTTTAAGTATGTATTGAACTTGCAAAACATCTTTATATTCGAGTGATGGTGACTACAGGTGGAACTATTCTAAAGAAATATAATCATTGCAACACCAGAACGAATACTAAAACCAATTGAAAAAATATGCTGTGCTATATTTCGGTTTTAGGTGAAGCTGATCATTTATTGCCTTTAGATATTCAATTCGTGTTAAATCATGTTTATTATTATAAATTTTCCACCACTTTTCTGCTAACAGTTAAAAATTTTATTTAGCATCATTTTCGCGAACCTTAAGAATTTAATTTGAATTTAAATGCATACAAAAATGGAACAAGCTCGTCGAAACCAAGTCTTTCACAATTTACGCCAGGGAACAAGTTAGATTCAGCTCTATATGTTGCTTTTATTAGTACTTTATAGAATCCTGCAAGAGCAAGGATGTTATAATGACATAAATGAGGATGGAAATGTTAGCCAATAACACAGTCCTACACAGTTTTTTTTTTTTTTTTTTTTTAATATTTTGATAATGAATTGGTTTTTAATATAGTTTTGTTTGCTGAACACTATCCGAAGACTGCTTAAGTTGTCATTATTTAGAGTTTAAAGATAAAGCATTTTGAGAAATATGTGGGTAGCTTCTTCTCTTCACCTTTTCCGGCTGGAACAAATTATATTTTGTTTGGTCTCTACACCCACTTTTCTCCAAATGCTGACGTGATGCGCCATTTTGTGGCATCTCCCATATTTAAACAGAATTTAGTTCTGTTTTGTTATTTAGTGACCCAAAATTTGTTAGATATGAATTTTAGCAGGCTATAAGGTCATTTCATATCCAGAATTTTGTTCTTTTTCTACCCGCTACCTAAGTACCGATTCTCATTTTTCATCCACAGATATATATCAATTAAAATTTATTTCTTCTCGTACCCTTTACATATGTACAAATAAATTATCATCTTTCTACCAAAACAGAAAAAAATATATTATTTTCGATGGTTTTTCTTTAAAGTTGCTATATTGAAGGTTAATTACCACTATTTTCAACTAAAATTTATTTCTTTCATATTTCATTAAGTGTATCAAGTCTTACGCATGAAATTATTAACCGATATTCATAAAAAAAAAAAAAAAAAAATTATTGACATCTAAAAATAAAAAATAAACAATTTTAAATTGTAATTCTTTTTGCATACAAAAATTTTATAACCT
This sequence comes from Leucophenga maculata, assembly GCA_035044805.1. Taxonomy (NCBI): domain Eukaryota; kingdom Metazoa; phylum Arthropoda; class Insecta; order Diptera; family Drosophilidae; genus Leucophenga; species Leucophenga maculata. The sequence continues at coordinate 1,084,842 of JAWNNP010002797.1, read as the reverse complement.
CTTTCTCACAATTATTTACTTTCAGTTCCTCTTTGAATTTTATTTAAATCTTTATTAAACTTTAATTTGTCTAATAAACACTAAAAATAAATCCAAAATAAACAAAAATCATTTCGCAAATCAACTCGATGCGTGCGTTAAAGTTTTGGACTCTGTACTGATTGCCTAATTTATTAAATCCAAAAAATATTAAAATATTTCTTCTGATCATCATTCCAAAATTTTGAAAATTTCTTAAAACAAACATGGAGCATGCTACCAATGGCAATAAGCCACAGACCAACCAAAACGCTGAATTTCTGCGCCAATTACAACAACAACAACTGCAACATCTGCAACAACAAGTGGGTCTAATGCAAAGCGAAACCCAGACATCAGGTTCCACGCATACACACAGCGGCGATACAATAACCAATAAACGCAAACTGTATGCCATTGATGAATGTGAGGAAACTACAACACCCTCGTCTGTGGGCGTTATGGGCATGGCTGCAACTGATGTAGCATATGATGCAGATGTTGATGATGTTATGGAACCAGCAGCGGTTGGTACTGTGGACTTAGAGCGGCCAGGGGCAAGCGTTTGCTTTGGTTACTCAGCGCTACACAGCGCTAAGATACAAAGTGAACGTGAGCTAATCTATGAAATGTTTCAGCCCTGGGCTTTAAAAACCTATGGCGATCAGGCAAAGACCAAAACTATAACGCTACGCAAGAAGGCGCGCATACTGAAAGCGCTCGAGGGCAAAGAGCACAGCAGACCGGATAGTTCGAAGTTTCGCTTTTGGGTGAAGACAAAAGGTGAGGTTAAACATAAAAATTTATTTAAATATTTTATAATATTTATTTTTTTTTTCTTTAGGTTTTACCACAAAACGTCCTGATGGCTATGAGGAAGCAGCTGGCAGTCAGCATCCGAAAATGCCGCTACCACCGGATGCTGTGCTCTCTGATCATGCGAGCGCTGTTGATTTGTATGCTGCCTCAACGAGTAAGGATTTTGGTAGACGTGTCTATCGTAAGGTAGCCTGCGTCGAAGAATTCTTCGATATCATCTATAATGTGCACATGGAACTGGGCGGACGCAGTGGCATGCATGCAGGACAGAAGCGTACCTATCGCATAGTGAGTGGAGCATGTTGCATGCTGGCGAAGGAAATTAATAAATTTATTATTTAAATGCGTTGAATTTACTTACAGATCACCGAAACGTATGCCTTTCTGCCACGTGAGGCAGTTACACGTTTTCTGACCATATGTCCTGAGTGCAAAAAGAATCTACGTCCTTCATCACCGAACGCTTCTAGTCTCAAAGAAGAGCTTGCTGCCGGCAACGAAAGCAGCTCTGAAGTTGAGGCTTTGAATTACTCTTCACATACGGAGAGTTCACTTGAAGCAGGGCCGACCGCCAAAAAACGGCGACATTCAAATGCTGAGTGTGGTGTGGTTGCACAGAAATCCTCCACACTAGCTTCGCTAGTAACTCAAATGGATGTAGCTGAAGCCACAACTTTAGCTACACGCCAAGCGAGTCCCATCGCTATGTTGGCACCCACAGTGGAGACAGCCAAACAGTCGGCGGCGAGTGTGCCCAAGATACGTGTTAAGCCACAGCTACAACGTCCGATTACACCGGTTTCCAATACCCCGGCTGCGCAATTACCGGCACCCATACATATACAAGTACCCGATTTGGCGCAAAGGTCCTCAATACAAATACCAACACCATCATTGCCCAATCCGAACTGCTTTGATATGCAATTACTTAAGTCGCGGGATAGCTTCTTGCGTTATTATGAGTTCATGCGGCGTTTCTATGCCGGCGGTAATGGGCTTGATTTTATGCTCACGCAACCGGTTTTAGCACCGCCCCTTTATGGTAGTAGCCTACTGCAGAGTCTTAGCTATCCAACAACCACCACCAGCAGCACGAGCAGCTCTGCAAATATTGCTACTTCAAGCACTTCTACGCCGAAGACACAGTCACAGCCAAGCAAAGTAACATCCCCTAAAGAAGCTACACGCTTTGTCCGCTCGTTGTCCGTTGAAGATCCGCCTGCATCAAAGAAGTTTAAAACTTCACCTGACAATCAGCTTAAGCAAATGAAGCATGCACACTCGCCGCCGTCAGCAGGCAGCACATATACGCCGACCGCAATGAATCTCAGTAAAGAACTTTTTTCCAGAAAAAATGGTACACCACCACCCTCAACGGCACCGGTGACAACAACAGCTTCAGTGGCAGCGCCAACTGCTGCTGCTGATACTGCCCCATTTGAACCACTCACGCCGAAACCTGTGCGTCAGACCTCACCCATAACTTCAACACCACATTCGAACATCAAATTGGAGCAAATCAGTCCACCAAAGCTGCCATTGCCTTTGCCAGAGTTGCGCATACCAGTTGTGCGTGCGCATGCGCCGCCACAGGTATTGCCGCCACTGGATTTGGAACGTTTGAAACCGATAACATCGACCTATTTGCAGTTGACACGCAGTATGGGTCTCAGCGATGAGGATGCGCTGAGGTTCGATAATTTGGTGAGTAATGATTTTAAATTTTCACTTTAGATTTAAGTGTTTAAGCAAGTTGAAAATAAAATCGATAAATATAATTGATTATCGATAAACGATAACAAAAACGATAAACAAAAAATTTAAACTTGTGCAAAAAAATTATTAATTCTCACAGTTTAAGTTACTTACAAAAAAAAAATATTTCGATAATAAGTTTATCGATAACACATCATACCCATTTTATAATTACCTTTTTTAATTAGTAAATATTGCTTAGTAATTTATGGCAGGCAGATCTCACATCATTACAGACAAATAGCCCAAAAATAATTAGCACACATTTCTTAGTTAGATATACACTCGATAACCGATAGCATTTAATTAACTGTCATGCGTCTACAATTGTGGAACATTGTCAGTTATTATAGCCTATATTGATCTCATATAAAAACTTTTGTTAGACAAGCAAGCGTTTGAAGATTTTGTGGCACATATACATCGATAACAGTTTATCGCTAACTATCGAACTCAATTCAAATTAGGATTATGTTCAACATACATAGCACTTTATGAAAAAATTTTCAGTTAAAATTCCGAGATCATATTTTTTAGTTAATAATTCAAACAGCAAATCCATTTACTATTAGTAAATCCAATAAAATATCGATAAAATTTTAAAATTCATTAAAATTTTTATAGAAGCACCATATGCTATACTATATGCCAATTCACTCAGCAAATTAAAAAACAATTAAAATTGTTTAAAATAATTTTAGCACTTTCGATATGCAAATTTATCGATAACTTTTAAATATTATAAATAAAGCATTAAAGAAATTTTTAATACACAATTAGTTATTAGCGTTTATGCCTAAATTATATATCCATAAAAAAAATTTTTAAAGTTAAGTAACATAGTTATCGATAACTAAGGGGTCACTTGGAAACACCAATAATTAGTATAATTAAATATTAATAAAAAGAAAACCCAAAATATATCCAGAACGCAAAAAAGGTTTTTTGGAAATAATTTTTATCGATAACTTAAAGATCAGTTGGAAAGACAAGTCCACAGAATTACTAAAATTCGATTCAAACCAAACCCAAACCAAATACAATATTAGAAAAATACATAAAAAATTTTTGCGTTATCGATATAGTTTTTATCGATAACATAACACCACACTAATAATTAGAATAATTGAAAATCTATAGAAGTAAAGGTTTTATTATAAATCCTAAAACAATTTTTCAGAAAATAGAAACAACTTTGGGTGATATAATATTTATCGATAACTTATCGATACCTTGGAAGTTCAAATAATTTAAATAATCTAATATCAATTTAAAAAAAAATCCAAAAATATCACGAAATCATAAAAGTGTTTTCGATTTAATATTTATCGATAACTTATCGAACACACAAAAAATCAGAATAATTAGAAATCAACAAAAAATCAAAGTAGTTCGAAATCGAAAAAATTAATGTTTAATCATGAGTTTAGTGGTGTGTAATCAAGCTGTTGCTTAATTAATTAGCAGAAAAGATAGATCCATTTTATTACGTATAGTAGATCAAGATGAAACCTATAAATATGAATAGCAAATATATGAACTTAACTTAAAAACAATTATCGAGTTAAAAAAGATCAGTTCGAAAAAAATACATTAAAATCTGATCCACCATTGTGTTTACTTTTTTTTTTTTCTTATGCCCCACGTTGGGCGCCAGAAATGTTTAATCAATAGTTCTGAAAGTACAATTTATATCTTCAAATACTGAAGCAGTTCGTTACGATGCGTAGATTAAGACCTAAAATACTAGACCGCTGTGTTTTCAATATACATACATATGTATGAACTTATGAATACCCTACGCATGGTTGTGCATAAGTGTGGCATTTAACAAAGCTTTGCCACAAATGCGCATAAAAAAATATTAGTTTTATTGCACTAAATATTTTTTCGAAGCACATTTTTAATTCCAAATGACCGATAACACAAATAATCGAAGACCGATAACAAATAATTTTTATATTATAAACAAAATTTTTAGCAAAATAATTTTTAAACATATTTTAACCATCAAAAGTTTATTTATTCAGTTCTTATTATTACCAACTGAAATTGAAGTTTTTGAAATTAAATTTTTTACCTACTTATGTTTCATATTTCATTTAATATACTCAACAACAACATATTTTTCCACGAAATATTTAAATACTAACGTTTAAATTTATTAAACTTTCGTTCATGTTTTTGTTTATTATGCACAAAATACATAGAATATTTTTTACGCATTGCTTAAATGCCTAAGAGTAGGCAATGCTTTTTTTTAATTAGTTAAAAACAGCCGCGAGTTGCAGCGTTTTTTCTCTTTGTTATTATTAGTGAAATAATTGCAATTTTTTAACAAATATTTTTAAATGCTTTTTTACTATGCAAATTTATTAAACTAGTTATAAAAAAAAGAAATACATATATATATGTATATATTATTCTCTATAAAATATTTTTAATAAAACAATTTTTTACTAATCTAGTTTCTCTTTTCTCTGACATGCTTGGCTTATACTGCAACTCATGCTATCGCAATGCTTTGAAAAAATAATAAATAATAAAAAAAAATTACTTGAGGAATTTGAGCTGCAACAACAACTACAACAAATATCTCGGCCCGTTCAGCTGCTGTTGCCATAAAAAACAAACAAGGCACAGCGCGCAAAATTATGCAATAGTTTTATACAATTTTTTTTTTTTTTATTATTATTTTCGCTTATTTTTTTTTGCTTTAAATCAATGAATGATCTCTTATTGCTTTTTTGTTTTAATACTGTATGCGCTTTAATTGCTCTTATTATAATTTAAATTTATGCTTAAGTTGTTAATGATTTATTAGTTCGTATTTATTATTGATTAATTTATTTTGTTAAATTTGTTTTTCTTAATTTTTTTTACAGCTCAGTTACTAATGTCAAAATTTTTTTTCTGAAATAAAAGTGTTGTACGAAGCCAAAACAAAAAAAAAATTATGTTGTTTATTAAATTAGTTAAATAAATTTTTAATGCTTTTAATTATGCAAAAAAAAAAAAAAAAAAGAATTTACTTGTTACTGATTTAGTTTTGCATTTGAAGTATTTGCTATAATTGTCATGAAACAATTAAATTAATGTCTATGCAAATGTGAGTAGTATCAAAAAATGTAGTTTGATGTCACATTTTATGTAGTAAATTATTTTAGGTACTTGGAAAATACAAAAAAAAAAAAATTTTTAAGGTAAGTAATAGCTTTAAATATTGGGCGATATAAACCTAAACTATATTTTATTAATTTATGATGAATTTTTATTATATTTAATGATTATTTTTATATAAACAATAATACTTAGTGATGATGCACGGAAGTGTATAGTTCTGCAATAGTTAACATTGAGATTAAATGATCCACCAACAAATTATTGACCAAAAGTGGAGATATATAATTTCTAGTGCAAAAAAAATTTAAAAAAAAGTTGAGTTGAAGAAATAATACAGTTTCTCTGTTTGTATTACTTTATAAAATACAAAAAGAAGTTTTTAATTTAAGGAGTTATTAGAAGATCTCTTTGATACTTGTTAGACACAATCTGATATATATTTCCTTCTGCGTTTTACATAGAGATATCTCCGTATATAGTTGAAGTCCAGCCCATTCTAGAAGCCATACTAGCATGAATAAGGTTTAATCTCACAGTAGAGTTCAAATAAAAGTATAAACTAAATAATATCAATTCTAAGACTAATCTTAAATGGAATAAAAATATTCCATAAGATAAACATTAAGGTAAGATGAAGAAAATTGAAAGACATTCAAGATCCAAACGCATTAAGTTGATAACATTTATCAAACTACACGAGCCTCCACATAATCGCCTTGAATTGCATTTAAGAACTACAACAAACGAACGGTTATCTAAAAATCATTCGAAAAATATGAAAAATATGAAAACGAATCGAAATCGAGTAAAACTAACTTTTATTTTTTTCTATAATAATTTTGAGCTTTCGTGTCCACTAACTGAGTTCAATAGAAATATTTCAAAAAATAATTCTTTGTTTTTATAAAAAATGTCTCTGTTATCTGGCTGAGATCTGCATAAACTCTTATTTTTGCTGTTAGACATTAAGTTTTTATACATATTCCACGCCTACTCTCTGTAGTCCTTTCCCTTTTAACCCATGTATGAAAACTTTTATTATTTATATCAATGTTTGCTTAAAAATCCTAAATGGTTAGTTTTTATTAACGTTCGTTCATATGTACAACCTATATTACTTTACATTACTTCTTACAAAATATTTTTTTTAGATTAAAATAGATTCATTGGAAGAGTTGGCCTCCATATCAATCTATCTCACCTTTCAGCATTTTTTTTATTGAATAAAATTTGTTGCTGTTAGTAATTCAGCCGATTTTATTTTATTTAGTATCAATCTTAATAAAATGTTTCACAAAAGTCCAAATCAGACTACTATAAGAGGTAGGCCCTCAAGAAATAGTCAAGTCAAGTCAATATAGACATATGTGTGTGTCTGGCTATGAACAACAAGAACTTGTGACTTGGTGACTATAAATGATAGAGTCTTCAAATTTGAATATCTAATGTGATGTACTCCCTCTTCAGGTGAGTATACATAAATATCTTGATCTCTTTTTTAAGTTTTTACAATTAAAAATTGTTGTTTTGTTTGATATTTTTTTACTTCAAATGCCAAAATTTGGTGTATTTTATTTTAATTCCAATGAAATATATATGTTGAGGGATATACACACATAAGGCAGAACTATACCAGGTGTAAAAGCGAATTTAATCGCTGTTGATGTACTGAGAAAAGCACATGGAAATCTTTAAAATAATTTATTCAAAGTACTTGCCCTCGCTAGCTATACATTATGCCCATCTCTAGCACAATTTGTGTATACTAAGACAATAGAATTCTTGTCTTTCGAGGCAAACCATGCAACAAGCCCATTTCGAATCAGGTGGTAATCAGTAGCGTCCAGGTCTGGTGTATAAGCGGTATGGGTTACCTCCAAGTAGTATTCAACAAAACTTGACGCGTGGCAAATCAAAATCCCATGCCGGAACGACTTTCTTTTTTGTGTGGCGTGCAAGATTTCGCATGTGTGTTCATGGAGTTGCTCAATCTGACTATCATCAAATTCATGAGGTACCCATTTTCCAATACTTTGAACTTTTTCCATGGCATGTAAACAAATGAAAATGTATGTGTCCAAAAGTTTCTGCAAGTTCCTGAATCGATTCTCTTCTCACATCAAAATTGCCGCCTTTGATGTGACATAAACAATCTTTGTACGTTTTATTCGATAAAGCGCTGTCCCCATTGGTCTTCACAAGCATTCGAAACAAATTTAAGCTTAAACACCTGGTATACATATATAAAGCTGATCAATGTTGATGATAAGAATTGATTTAAATATATATGTAAGTCCATCCATCTCTTAATATGTCTGAGTCTTTATTTCCGATACAAATATAACAAAATCCGGAAATTTCTAGATTTTAATCACAAATTTCTCAAACTTTCTATTCTTGCTTCTCTTGTTCTTACTGCCTGTGCAGACTGTGCAGTTTATAGCAATTAATTAATTATCAACTACAACTCTTACTTCTGGCATCATTAGCTGAATTCTAATTAATCTGTATCCACACTGTTCTATCAAATATAATTTAATAACAACGAATTTTGATTATCTGCTAATCTTCTATTTTGTAGGGTTTTTAATATTTTCAAAATTTTTACACACACTTTTTTTTAAAAATATTTTATTTCTGTTTTTTAAACAAGAAAAAAAATGTTTACAATATTTATTTTTCTATTTAACTGGTTCCTCTTCCTCTGCTTGTTGTGTGACATCACCCTTCACATCACTAAGCACAAGTGTCATGCTTAGTATGCGTCCATTGTCATCAATAAAATTCTGCACTAATTCACCCTTCTTTGCAATAATATCCTCAGCACTTAAAGCTAATTTAGCTAGAATTCTATCAATAGAACTCTCGTTGGCAGTTGAAACTTCATCCAATTCATTAGTGTACACTGAACGTTCCTGTTTGTGTGCGTTGCCATGATTTTCTACAGTTTGCTGTACACTGGGTTCTTGTACTTCAAAATGACGATTCACTGTATAACTTCTGGTATTCGTAATGGGTTGTGTTTCATAGGTATTTGTAGTTTCTGCGGCAGTTGTTAAAGTGGGTACAGACTGTACACGATAGGTGGTCTTGATGACACGTCCATCTGGTGTCACTCTCGATTTGGTAATGCTTTGTCCATTGGAATTGCGTAGATCTTCATCGGTAATACCAGCACGCAACAACGCCTGCTGCATATTAGCATCCAAATCGGCTAAATGCGGTTGACTGGCGCTTGTCACAGTACTCGATAAGGTGCTGACCTTGGTGCCACTTTGTGTATTAAGTTCGAAGTTGTCGGCATCGGGTTTGTTTATATCATGCAACCAGCCATCTTCGATAAGTGGTTTAATTTCTTGCGTATGCTCTGTATTTATGCTGGTTGTGGGTAGATTATCGACATTGATGACATGTGAGTTGTTGGCCAGATTGTTCAGATCGTATTTATATATTGCGGTATTTGGACCGAAACGACTTTTTAGAAATTCATCCAATGGCGGCAATGGTGTTGTGGTCAAAGTTTCTGGTGTAGGCTGTAGGTAGGTGGGCAGCACAACATTAACGCGCGGTGTGGGACGTGGTGTAGTGCTGGTTGTACCAAAACGCGAAGCACGCCACTCGTTAAAACTGGGTAATATGGGACCTTGTCCGCTATCTGTAACAGTGGGGTTCTGCGCATCGAAGTTGGTGTATGTTCTTGGTGTAGTGCTGCTTGGAAAAGGTAGACGCTCAGTTGCTGTGCGCGTATGCCAAAAATTGTCGAAATTATTTACTGTTGTGTGTGGTCTATTGAAATCTGCATCGAAATCGTTTTTGTTATTAAATAAACTGGGAAAGTCTTCATCGAATGTAGACGTGCTGGTACTAGTCGTAGTAGCGGTAGTGGATGGTGTTCTTGGTAGCTGACCACCGCTTTGTGTGTTTGTTGGAAAACCACCAAAGCGTGTATGCCAGCTATCATCCTTACCGAATAAACTAGGCCATTGATCTGTTGGCGCAGAACTATAAAAAGTTCTGGTGCTGGTTACAGTACGTCCTTGATCATCAACTTCTGTTTTGGTTTCCGTTCTTGGTGTTACACCCGGTGGTGGCTCAAATTTGGGAAAATCGTGATTATGCCAAGTATTTGGTACATTACCAAAAGTTGTTGTTGTGCCTGTGCCTGTAACTCCACCTTGTGGCCTGTGACGTCCAAAGAAATCATCGAAATTTGTATCGAAAGGACTTGACCCGCTGTAGGTGGTGGTGGTGCGTGTATTTGTCTTGGGCACTTGCGAAGCCCATTCCCAATCACCCTCCAGCTTACGCTGTGTTGTTGTGGGCTGTGCTTCCACATTTGTAGACCGTTGCTGCTGTTGCTGGTGCTGTTGGTGCTGTGCAGTGGCAAACTGTGTCGCTGGTAACTCAAAATTGCTACGCAAATTCGTAGTCGTGTGTCCTTCCGTTACTGTTTGACTTGTTATGCTGCCATCCGCTGTCAGTTTATAGGTTGTTGTGCGTAGACGTCCCTCTGCATCGGGATTTGTGACAATTACTGGTTGTCTGCTGCGCAATAGTTCGGTAACAGCAGCCACATTCATGCCCACATCGCCGGCTTGTTTGATAAGCTCAGCTTCGGGTAGATTGGAGCCACCAACTTCAATGGTCTCCGTATCGGGCAATGTTTGTGCAAGCTGTGTACGTGAGAGTAAAAATTGTGGCTCAGCATCGCTGCTACTTGACCAGGTTTGATGTTGCGTCACAGTACGCGCCGAGGAGTGCTGCTTTATATAGAAATTTTTTTTTTTTCATTAAACTTGTAGAAACAACATAAAAAAAGTTAACCCACCTCCATGCTGAGTATTACTCCTATCAGCGCCAAAATTATATTTCGCCGCATCGTTTTAATTCAGAACCTTACAGCACAATTGCTAAAACTAAACTGTTTCGATTTATTTGCACAAACTTATTTCGTAAGATCTTTTGATACTTTGTCAATTTGTCTGTCTACAATTGAAACGCTGATAAACACATCTCATCTATATATTTCTATATAATTCTTTAATTCGAGGTGAATAGCGAGGTTATCACTGCGAGTGTATATACATATATGGACAGTATATAGTATTATAGTGCTACTAAAAAGTGTTTTCAACCGCTTTTATTATTGTAAATATTTTTGTTTAATTTTTTACACTAGACAACAATTTATTTGCTTTCAACTAAGTTGTTTGTTGTGAACATGAATAAGAAAATAAATAATAAAAAAATAAATAAGAATTCATTGTGATTCGTGATTTTATTGGAATAAAAATAGCGATATTTCGGTAAAAAAAAGAAGATATTTTAAAAAATCTAAAAAAGTTTGAAAGGGTAATTTCAATTGCCATTCAACGTTTTTTGATAATAATTTTTTTCCTTCCGTCGCGTAACCGCCAAAATCTGTACATCCAGGCATGTCAAATAGAAATTTGTTTGCTCTATGGTTGCTATCTACCCATAGATGTCGCTTGTCTAATTAGTCGCTTGCTTGGCTAACATAACTCCATTGGTATAATACCTGCTTGGTCCCAAAACTCCATGTGCTCTCTTTAACAGTTTATAGTGTTCAGAGAAACGCCAATGTATATAATTACTTTCTTGAGACTAAGACATTGTTCAGACGGTAGAATTTATTCTTCAACGCATTGCTTGAGACATAGACAACAACATTATTTGGTTGCTAAAGCCACACAGTAGAGGGATCACCCGGATTAGCACATACCATACAAATCTACTCCTCATTCTGCGATTTGATATGAAAAACAAATCATGTTGATGATGTTACTTATGTTACTAATGTTCTGATAGGTTCACCAGAAAAGGTAGATCCATTCTAAAATGTTCCAACTTTTTGGTTTTGGTATGCAATAGTTTTGTTGTTTGTGGTTAGTTCAGCTAAAAACGATGAATTTTGTGTATTTTTAGTAAATCTTAAAAATAAGTTTCATTAGGAATCAAATTGGACCACTAAAAGAGGTTGCCTCCTACAAATTCGATGTAGAGATGTGCGTCTTTCTGGTTAGGAACAATAAGAACTTGGAGAATATAAAAGATGGAAGCTTCAAGTTTGAATATTTAAAGTTTTATATTCCTTCTTCAGATAGGTAGTATTTAATGGACATGCCTACCCCTCTCTAAGATGTACCCATAGAAATGTTTCCTTTTTTTCTGAGTTTTGGTATGGACAAATATTATTTTTCTTATTGTTTTAACAGTGAAATATTCTATAAGGTTCATATTGGACCACCAGATAGTTTAGTCTCCCTAACAATCTTTCCCAATTTTTATGGTTTTGTAAGAAAAACAGTTTAGCTTGAAAGGACCAATTTGCTGAATAGAGCAAATGATCAAGATATGAATATATAGGCCACTCATAAATTGGCTTCAATGAGGGTACAAGGTATCTTAAAGTAAAGCATACTTGTCTTCAGAGTTCTTTCATGACTTATATTTTATTCACCTTATTCAAAAGAAATATTGGCCTTCCATTTTATTTATTCCACCGTTTTGAAAAAGAATGCTCCACCAGGCAGTAGGAGGCGTGGCGGAATCCATTATATAATCCTGTATAAAAAGTATATACATACTTCATCATCATTGAAAGCTGTGACCTTATAGTTAGATTTGCAAAAAAGTTGGACTTCAGACTTAATCACGAAGAAATTCAAAACATTTTGTTTTTATTTGTTGACCAGTGTTATTTATTATTTTGTTTATTATTATTAATTCTATTTTATTTTGTTCATCTATTTCAAATTTTTATTTTTTGTTTTCCAAATTTTTTATTTATTTTTATTTTCTACACAAAAAAAGAAAAAAAAAATATTTAATCTAAATATTGTTTAGCCTTGTTCAAGAATTCAAGTAAATATTTTCGTTTCTCGCTAAAATCAGCGGCTTCTAGAAATTTTTCAACAATTTCTTTAAAATCGTGGATTTTTGTTTCATTTAACTGCGGACGTTTCATAATGAGAAATAATTTGATGCCATTTCCTGCATGCTCGACAAACGCATGCAGCTGCTGCTGTTCTACATAGTAGAGTAATTCTTCAACACCCAGATCGACATAAAGTGTATTAAACTCTTCTGGACTCAGTGCCACTTCCTTTGCTTCATAGATGAATATTGCGTCGAATAGTTGACCAAATTGTTGCATGAATTTTTCATATTTTTGCAATTTTTGTTGCTCATTTTGATGTCGTAGAAACTTATACATTTCAAGCACAATCAGCTGCAACTGCAATCTACGCTCACCCAATGGCAACTCCGCCAGCAAACGATAGAAGAAACGTTCATAGGCATGATAGGCATTATCTATATAGATGACACTTTGCAGCTCAAATAATTCTTGTAACTCAGAGATGCTTGTTATATTGGAGATATCTGTTATATAGGCTTGTTCATCCAGTGAGACTTTAACGGATTGAGATGGCTGTAATTGAATTTCTTCTCTGTGATTTTTTGATTGATAGATTAATCATGTATAATATTTTACTAATACCTTAAAATTTAGTAGCAATAGAAAGATGCCAAGTAGATAAGATTTCATTTTAATTGAAATATTTCAAATTATTTTGTCACTTGTGATGAGTATTAATGGAAAATGGAATAATAATATTCGAAGAAGCACTCCTATGCACTGAAACATGCATATGGCATAGATTTACTAAAAATGTGCTTCAGCTGTTCGCTTTATATTGATAACGACTTGGTTTTTTTTCGAGCTGACTAATGCTGATCTCATTGCACTGGCTTATCACTTAAATTTAGTATATAACGAATGCTTGATAATATTTTGGTATAAATAATATGGAAATATATAGAATGTTTGATTAAATAATAATAAAATGGCAAAACAAATACTCTACATATTATGCATAATAAGGTTATTAAGTTTTAGCTGAGAGTGTGTAACATATAAAGAAATTTTGTTGATATTAAAGTTTAGCTAGAAAAAGAAAAATTTTAGTTTTATTACGTGAATCTTTAACAAGTATTCTATTTAGATGCAGATCGGACCACTAGAAGGAGTAGCCGCCATACAAATCTGTCCAAACTTTCTAAGTTTTTGTATGAAAAATTTATAATTGTTTTTGTTTATTTAACTAGAAACAACAATTTTTTATTTGTCTTACATGAGTCCTAAGACAATATTCAATATAGGCTATGATGGGACTACTAGAAAGTGTTAACCACATACAAGTTGTTAGGAACAGGTTATCTCGTAGCCAAGCACACTCGACTGCAGCATTTTTTCTGAATGTATTACAAAAGAAAGTTGGAAAAGTCGGATCAGGAGTTAAAATTTCGATTAAAACTGATGATACACAGTTTTGGTGTATTGTAATACCAGGATGCAAACATTTAATATTAAACAAGTAAGAAAATCACAGTCGGGCGTAACCGACTGTAAGAGGCCCTGTACCAGCACAGGTCACCTAACAAACACACTAAATGTTCCCCTAGCTTATGACCAAACACATGACCACTTCTCACTGCACAACTAAGTGCCTTATAAAACATTTTTTTATGTATGAAACGAAAAGGGGGGTCGCTCAAATTCAATTGCTTATAAAATCGTCATTTATTATCCGATTTTGATGAACTTTTTGGATTTTGGCTTAGAAAGACGATATCTTTATACTGGCATACTTACTTTTTTTTGTTCCGAGGAAATTTTTAGCCTTGGGGGTGATTTTATGGGGAAGGGGGGGGGGGAGGGGCAAGATTTCAAAATAAACTTGTAAAATTCCGGAGCAGTCCTAGTCGAATGCAAAAAACACGAAGTCTCTATCTATTACCGTTTCCGAGATCCTTTCGTTCATACGGACGGCCAGACGGACAGACGGACAGACGGACATGGCTATATCGACTCCTCTATCACTCCTGACCATAATGGGGGTAACTTTGGGGGGTCTCCGACCATTATTTCTACCTGTTACATACATTTGCACAAACCCAATAGGCTCTTGTACCTTCGGTACAGGGCCTAAAAATCAGAGAAGATCTATACAAAACTAAGAAATATTTTGTCTCTTAAAACTGTTAACGGTATTTTACTGGATGAACATTATATTTTAGGTAAATTAGATGCGTTTATTGTAAACCAAATAGTGAAGTTGGAAGTTGGAAAGGTTTGATATATGCAAATAGTATTCGGAAATATATGTTCCAGGAATGCTAGTTGGTTCAGCAGTTGTTGTGATGGAGGACTTTGTTTCATCTCTTGCAAATCTATTTTGATACTGCAGCTCTGCATCTGTATGTCAAGTTGAAAATGAATTTAGCTAAGATGTTTATTTGTGGACCCATTAGCCTTCTGTAGGAGTGCCTTTGAGGCATGACTATGGGCGAATTCACACACTGTCTTCTCGTAAACAATCTGTTGATCTTAGATAATTCAGAGGGAATATTTTAAAAAGTTGCTGCGCTGATACAGTAGCGGCATCTGTATAAATTCGATTCGATGCATTTGAACTCAGTTTAGTGCCTTCTCAGTGCTATGGTCTAAGTTTGTAGAGTCTTAATTGCACCCTGAATGTCGTCGACGTGGACTGATATGTTCCGTAGAGATTCCTTTAGAACATGCTACTTAGCTAAGCCAAATGCTATAGGAACGTATGTCTGGCGATATAAAAGCAGTATTGATTAAAATCAGTGCCACTTCCTGAGGGTTCAATGGTTTTTCTTTCTTCAGACAATATTCTTCTCTGAAACATAGTCAAGCTATATGAAATCAACCACGTTCTCTCTAAGTGTTGAATGGTGTAGATTTGTCTCCCGAAATCCAGCTACGCTTCTGGTTGCCAAGTACTTTTTGAATCGTTTATTATGATATATGAAGCTGCTTGGGATGGACCGCAAACATCCAGTCAAGCATTTTCCAAATTATGGAGATGAAGTAGCTAAGCTTTGATATCAGTCTTCTTCCAAAGGACCAAAGCTGTTTACAAAGCGCAACTTGACGTGTGTCATATGTTTATGAATTTTTTTTTTAACGTCACAAAGCAGAGGTTAAGAAGTTCCCCTTTATAATTTTTTTAAAATTAACCAAAAACTGACTTTGCCGCCTTAGCATTGTTGGTTTTGGTTCCGTGGTTCGGTCTGAGGGAAAATTTTTGATTTTTGAAGATTAGAATGTCAGGCCTATGAGTCGATTGCATTTTTGTTTCGTTGTTTTTTGCTGTTGGGATGGTCTAAACTAACTTCACATTGCGACGAATTTCTAAACAATTATTTTCATCGAATTCCTAAGCACTGCTTAGTAAAATTGGAAAGAACTCTTCGCTGAATTTAATATTTTAAGATATCACAATCGATAGTTTAGACATATGGGACCTTCCAAGTAGCAACGCTGTATCGCTATAAATTTCATTGATAGATCTTCATATTAGTCACATTGAAATATGTTTTAATAAATTTGGAACCTATTGTTGTCTGCAAAAAGTAGTCATTCGAAGAATTACTTCATGTTCAATTGTGACCAACAAAAAACTAAACATTTCAAAAATTATAT
Organism: Leucophenga maculata; assembly: GCA_035044805.1. Taxonomy (NCBI): domain Eukaryota; kingdom Metazoa; phylum Arthropoda; class Insecta; order Diptera; family Drosophilidae; genus Leucophenga; species Leucophenga maculata. The sequence goes on along the minus strand of JAWNNP010002797.1, from coordinate 1,068,590 downwards.
TATCACTCTTCACTTTCCATTCCCTTTGAGCAGACGCATTATTATCCAAATTAGGTTTGGTGACCTTGTTACATTCAATGAAACCGCTCGAATTTGGTTTATAAGTCGATGTCATCTTAAGTTCTGCTGTATTTGCTTCTGTAATAATTACCGCTGGTCTAGTATGTAGCAAGTCTTTAACAGGCTCCTGTTTATACCTGCATTGACGGATTGTCTAATAAATCTCCAACCATTATAGTCTCAATTTCTGTATTATGGCACCGAATTTTTTATACGCTTGAATCTACTCCAACTTTTCAGTTTTAGAACAGTTGCTTCTGGTTAGAGTTGTGGTAGAAATAAAACGTTTGAATGAGAGAAGGAAATAAAGGACGAAAACATGCTTGGTTATTGTACATTTTTGTGAGTAAAAATTTTAAATTTCTTTTACTACCAAAATTCCTAACTGATTTTAATGAAATATAGTTCACAGTATCTCTGAAACATATTAAAAAACAATAAAAAATCAAGCTTAATTGTATAGAAAACTTTTACTGATAAGCATTCTCAGAAAAAATGTCATTTCATTTGAAAAACAAAATCTGATAATGCGTCACTTACATCAATTAATGAAGATGCTATCAATTTCTAAAAAAAATCATTCGTCTCACAAAGTGCATATAAAAGCAATTTCGCATTTCAATCGAGCAGTTTAGTTCCAGGCAGTGTAAACTTCTACATAAACTAATAATGGAATCGCGCAATAAAATTTTAATCCTTTTCGGCATACTACTCTGCATGCAGGTCAGTCTAAAAATCAAAACAAAGGAACTTTTAGTGCTTAATCCTGCAACTTTCAACAGTTCACCACTGCATACAATTATTATTCTTTCCGACATTCGGTTAGAAGAGATTCTGACACTGAAACTGAGGTCATTTTAGTCGGAGACTCTGAGGCAACTGAAGAGCAGCTTATCAAGAGAGCAGTCAATGCTGGTATGAAAGAGGAGCCTGTTAAGGAGTTGTTGCGTACTAGAGAAACGGTTATTATCACAGAGCAAAATGCAGCAGGACGTAAGACAACATCGACTTACAAACTGACTTCGAGAGGTGGCATCGAATGCAACAAGGTCACAGATCTACGTAAGGAAAGTAATCTCTCTGATGAGGTTGCATCAAGCAGTGAAAATGAAGTCTCATTGGGTAATAAGCAACAAAAACCTTTGTCTGATAGTCACGATGAACCACTTCCCATACCGTCGGTAGGTAGACCGGAAAAGTTATTGGTACAACTAAATAAAGTAAGACAAGGGTAGTATAAAAAAGGATATTTTAAATGTGAATGTACTTATTAAAATACTTATTCCAAAAGAAAATATTTCCATAATACATTTAACGCTTTAAACGCTTTTGGAAGACAATAAAGGACTTGCTTGTCCCAAAGGTCTTTAAAGCAGTTTTGTTGGTCGAGCAAGCAGTCATTATATTTGCTAGAAAAGAGCAAATCTGATCATTCAGATGAGCAGTAGTTTTTCTAAGCACCTGGTTTGACATAAATTATATACTGTTGTGTATGCCTTATCTCCAAATGGGTCTGATTAGTTTTACACAAATCGTGTGCTTGTCTCACATAGCAATTCTATTATTCCATCCACTTCAAAAAATCAGTGAATCAGTGGCATGAAGAATATAAAATTCATTCAGCCAATTCCAAGTACATTGTAGCAGCGATGTGTGAAAGTGAAAGTGGAAGCAAATCCGAATCTTTTTAACAATTCGGAATGTAGGTAATAGACTTAGAATTTAAATGAGACCTTCGGTGCGCATTTAGTCACAATAGAAGATTTTGAAGACTTCATTATAATTGTCAGGTCTCCTTCATTTCTATGAACAAATAGCAAAATAGTTGAAGACCAATCATAATAGATTTTATTCAATTTGGATAACATTTCACGTTCATGGAGGAACATGTGTTCATTTCCATGCAAGGCCTAAGGAATTACTTTTTTCAAATTAAAAATAATCAACGTAGGAATTATCCTGTTTTCAATAATTAAACATTTTTTATTTTTAGGCCCTGTACCGAAAGTACAAGAGCCTATTGGTTTTGTGCAAATGTATGTAACAGATAGAAATAATCGTCGGAGACCCCCCAAAGTTACTCCCATTATGGTCAGGAGTGATAGAGGAGTCGATATAGCCATGTCCGTCTGTCCGTCTGTCCGTCCGTCCGTCTGTCCGTCTGTATGAACGAAAGGATCTCGGAAACGGTAATAGATAGAGACTTCGTGTTTTTTGCATTCGTCTAGGACTGCTCCGGAATTTTACAAGTTTATTTTGAAATTTTGCCCCTCCCCCCCCACCACTTCCCCATAAAATCACCCCCAAGGAAAAATATTTCTTCGGCACAAAAAAAATTGAGTATGCCAGTATAAAGTTAACGTCCCTCTTATACAAAATCCAAAAAGTTCATCAAAATCGGATAATAAATAACGATTTTATAAGCAATTGCATTTGAACGACCCCCCTTTTCTTTTCATTCATATTCGCGCAGTGAGAAGTGGTCATGTGTTTGGTCATATGCTCGGGAAACATTTAATGTTTTTGTTAGGCGACCTGAACTGGTACAGGGCCTCTTACAGTCGGTTACGCCCGACTGAAATTTCCTTACTTGTTTTTACTGTGCTTCCCCATATTAAATTATATGCATTGGCATCACATCCAATTTTGGGTTCACAAGCACTTCTATATTTTATTGCTCTATTGGAAGAATAGAGTTCCAACGAGAACCAGAGATGTTCTGATAGGCACCAATATTTCTGTTAAGAGACAAGAACAAAGACTATAAATATATTTGGGACAATAAGTTCTCAAATACCATGAATCTCAAACCTGTTCATACTCAATGACAAATGAAGCGCAGAAGTTCAAGGCTAATTCTTTACTTAAACTAGATAAACTTAATCGCTCTGGATATTGTTATCGAAAACTCCAACATCACCGAACGCTTCGGCATACTCTTCTGAACATCTATTCTATTGATAACTGGCGCAGAGTCTGCCAATACATAATACATGCAATTGACTTCTATTATTGAACTGGAAATCTCTTTGTTAAGAAATCATAGCTGAGCAGCTTCGATGGTACTAAAATAAAATGGAAATACACATCACAGCAGGCAGAACTTAAAATAGCAAATCTGCTACTTGACAGGTCTTCACCGACTGAGCTACAATGTTATTAAAATGCGTCACTCTCAACAATGCATTTGTTAAAGTTAACATTTTCAAGTTAAATACATACATATTTCTGTGCATTCCTCCAACTGCCATGCCATCACTCACCATTTGCAATTTGTCATAATCGCAACACCCATTAGTTTCAGTTAATCCAGCTACCTTTGGGAACTCACTTCATACAAAAAAATAATATATATCTCTATTCAATTGTGCGCTCTGATTGCTGACAAAGCCAATCATTCGCTTGCAAACGAGAAAAAAAATACAAATAAAAAAATAAAAAATATATTTGTAAAAAAATAGAAAATTTATGCATAAAAAATGGTTCTGCATATTACAACAATTTTTGATGTAAATATTACATTTTTCGCGCAATATTATTTCATTTTGATATTTATTTTATAGAATATATATAAAAATTCGCAGTGCTTATATGGAAAAGGCTAAAATACAAAGTAAATAGGGGCATATAATGGTGAAGGACCCATGCAGTGCCAAGCCCATGTACAAGTTTGAACGCATCCTACACAACACACTTAAACGCCAGATACAATACGCAGCTAAGCAACCTACAAAAAAAAAAAAAAAGAAACATAGAAAAACTTTAGAACACGTAAAACCCCAAAAAATGCTGAAAAACTTTTTGACGAATTCAAATAAAAAAAAAAACTTTTAACAAGCGGCGGCAGTCTGAATTTGAGTGAAAAACTGAATATCAGCCACGACCACAAAAGGATAGCTTGATGTGTCTAAAAATGCTTGCTGCCACAAAAAGGACAAACAGCATAGCCAAAGATGCAGCAATAGGTGCGCATAAAAAGGATGTTTCACTGGAAACGAATATACGAGACTCGTATAATAAAAGGCATCAACTAGAAGATAGGCTCAACAATGCAGTGTGACTGTACTACGTAGATGTAGGGAGTGTAGCCAACCCACGCAGCAATCAGACAAAAGAAATGTTATAAACTCTTTTTTGTACACTACACATGCACTGTGAAAGAGCATTTGTTTGTGTGCTGGAAATTTTTTTTTCAAAATATTGAAGAAGATGTTGCAGTTTAGATGAAGTATAAATGTTGGAGAAGAGTTTAAAGTTGAAAATATGGAAGCCTTAAATTTTCTGAAGCTTTAGTCTGCATATTGAACATAGTTCTAGCCTTCCAATAATGCCTAATGATTCGTTAAGTCCAAAGTAACTAGGTAAGCTTGTAATTTTTAAACTTTGTGTGTAGGGTATTTAAGCTTCGTTGTCAATAAAACTAACTTACACTCTTCAGTTCCTTTTTTTTTCTTCATCTTTTTTTTTGTTTACGACAGAATACGATTTTGATAGATTTTGTTTTTCTTGTTGCCGCCTGGCTTGGTTTTGGTTTGGCACTTAACAGAAAGGTGCAGCACAGACTCAGCACAGGCGCAAGGATCCAAGGACTGAGGACTCCGTTTGCAAAGCACAAAAAGCAGTATTGACGACTTTTTAAAAGGGTCGTTGGCGTTGGCGTTGGCGTGTTCAATTCGCTTGGGTTGCGCGTGCCATAAACCAAATGATTTTAGCGCTTTAGCGTGTTACGCTCACAGAAGCCGTAGATGGAGGTGTATTAAAGGGCAACGTAGTTGGCGCCTGTGGAGGAGGGTAGTACGCACTGAGCTGAATAGTAGGGTAGTGTGTGTGCTAGCTGTGTGGGTGTGCTATTTCGTTTTTACTTTTATTTTTATTTTTGGTGGGGTTAAAGGTATAAACTTTTACGGTTAACTAGGCTTGGCAATCAAGCTAAAAGCAGCGGCGACTCAACGCTCTCGCCATGTTGGCTCCGTGTACTATGCAAGACTATGGAATATGGCGCCACCTAACAAGGCAAGGTGTAACGTACTCCTAAACTCATACTCTCGCAAGTGAAACATTTCCCCAACTCCTCTAGTCAGACGCTGTCGCGCGTATAGAGGTCAACACCCACTTGACCGCTGCTGCTGACTACAGTACAGCCGTCTAGTCGGCGAATTTAGTTCCTCACAGCATAATGGCATGGAATAGTTGCTGTACTCGTCGTCGTCGTCGTCGTCGACATCATCGTCGTCTGCAGAGTTCCCTCAAGGGTTTGGCTTTGGCTCACCAAAAGCATTTGAACGCCAAGTTATATAGGCACTGTTGTTGGGCATGGGTGGGGGGTATATGTGGAATGTGGGTGTTTGCTGCAAGTACAACTCGTTTGTTATATCCTGTTGGTTGGTGTATGTATAGTGTGCCATGCCAGGCATTGTAAACTAAGCATTGTCAGTCTCGTTAGTTGACATGTGAAGGGGGGCATGAGTTGCAGAGTAAGCCAAACAGTTTTAAATATTATAATGAGTAGCAGCGAAGTTTTTAAGCGTACGAGTGAGTATATTTCATATTGTTAGCATGGATGAACACAAATTTCCACAAAAGTTTGAACTTTTCTAATAAGTATTTCTTTTTAAATAGTATTTAATCTTCTATTATACAATGTGTGGCTTAAAAAAAAAAAAAAATAAGCGCATAAATGCTAGGAAATTTTTCAAATAGTTTCTTTCTACTTTATTATATTTGTTTGTTAGTCAATATGCAAGTTGGATCTGAAATCGCCGCAGAAACCATAAAAGATGCGGAAAAAAAAAAACTCTTAGCATATATAAAAAGGAAAACAAAGCCAAAAATTGCGACACGCTTCTCTTATTTGTAGGTTTAAGAAATTTGTTTGTGTGTAACATAAATATTTGAATTAAAATAAAGTTGGTCTCTATGAGAGAAGGACGGTTAGGTATTCAAGACTGTACGAAGATATCTAAAGTATTTGCTTTTCACGCCTGTATGCATGTGAACGAAACAAAAAATTCTTCTTTAAAATTTCCAAATTATTAGCTGCAGTGGATGCATAGACCCAAGAATGACACTTTTATATTATCTGGGACTATTTGTTTATTACATTTGATAGCTATTTGAATTTTTCAATATGCACTCTCTCTTAGGAGGGGCAATTAGTTCCCATTTTTAATGAGATCAGCTGAATTAATCCGGTTCAGTTTGGTCACAATCAGAGGGAACTCTGCACTGCTCCCATGTAAGTGGCATATCTTTGAATTCATTCCGGATGCAGAGTTCAAATTTGATATACATGTTAATGGGATCGAGAGAACTTAGATTCATTCGAAAAAAAGGCGACAGCTTGACTTCACTACGCACAGCAGAGCATGCCGGATAAAACTAGTAAAGAACTAAAATGCGCTGCTCTATTTGACAATCTTCCTTTTGTTAAAGTTTTTTTTTCCGAAATCCATGAAAAAATCTAGCAAGAGAGATGATTTCTTGAGCGAAGTATCCATCTACGATAAAATTGAGCAATAAGAAATGTGTTCTAAGGGTCAAACCAACTTGGGTCCTACACTGCACAAAGTCAACGATTTAAAACCTTTTTCATTATTTTGGAAAAAAAATTACACTTAATGGTTATATAGGCGAAAATATCTGTTATGAAAAATTTCAAGGGAAGACTTTAAAATACGTTTTCCGTACAAAGCACAGTGGACGAAATAGTCAAAATAACTGAACAAAATTTTGTAACATGGTGGAAGTGCTTCGAAAATATAAATTTATAAATTGAGACGAGTGTACAATGGCTCACAAAAGATATCTTGTGATATAAAACGCTCCAAGACATTTGAAGCTGGAACCAATTTATAGCAGTTTTTACTGCTGCAGTAATATAGGAATCCGTGAACACTGTTTTGCAAGTTGATGATGTTATAAATTATCCAGTAGTGTACCATCCAATTCAATCCATTTTTAATAAAATTTTAAAGTTGAATATTTCAATTAAATTATCAATTTTGCCCACTGTGGATTAACTGCTTTGACAATATTTATTAGAGTGCGTCACCCTCTCACTTTTAAGGGTAATATCCATACGATTACACAATTTATAAGTTTAAGAGTTCTTCTCTTATGAATGTATATTAGAACATTTTAAAGAGGTTCTCAAATGACCCAAGGTTCCTAAATGAGAGGTTTCTAAGTGACACAATATGCTTTGGGTGTTTTTATTTTCAAGCCTATATGTTTCGAACTGGCTAGATCAGCCTACCTATATATGGTTTCCTAAGTCTGTCACAGTGCGGAGAACTTCGGTTTTCCATGTTTCAAATAGAGCTTGTGCTGTGGCCATGCTGAGGTAAGCCTTCATTACAAGCATGAACTATATAACACTGTCTTAAGGTAGATAACTGCAAACCTATTCAATCGATTTCTATTACAATCCCTGTGGAATGATCTCCAGAGTATTAAATAAATTTATTCTCATATTTATTTAAAAATTAAAACGAGCGGCCGTGTCCATTACCAAATTATACAAACCCAAAATCCCACAAAAATTTAAACGTTCCTCAGCAAAACTTTGACATACAAATGCAAATAAGGGCAACAACTTTTCAAATATTTCTAATCACTGCGATTTGAAAGAAATTTTTGTGCCGAAAATAAAACTCAGCAAAATTTTCAAAAGACGACGACGACGACGAAGCCGGCGACTTTAAGTAAGGCAAAAGCTTAAATCTGCAGCGCAACAATGTGAGTAAGACCCAAAAAACTTTGGCACCGAAAACCCAACCCGTGCCAACATTTTATAATACGCGCGGCACAAGTAAATTCACTGCCGGCAAAAACAAAAAAACAAAAAAAAAAAAAACACAAAAAAAAAGGTAGAGCGTAACCAAGTTTGTGACGCCTAAGCTGGGGAGTCGAACATGTAAGGCTGTCAGATTGAAGATAGTTGATGGAGCAGCCGACGCAGAAGGTGCAAACGGGCAAACGGTCTTCCGTATGGGCTAAAGGACGGACATTTGGACGATGGATGAATGCGCTACACGCTTCCTGCCGCTGTCTTGCCTTTAGAATACGTGTGTGTCTGTGCGTGGGTGTGTAGCCATGGGTCGGGCACTTCTTCATTAATTTTCATGGCGGCGGCACAGAACAAAAACAACAGCAGCAAGGAACAGAACAACAAGCTTTGAAAACGAAAACGAACAAAAAAAAAAAAAAAAAAAATCGTAAAAAAAGAAGAAGAAGAAGAAAAAAAAAATAAATGGAGAATAGGAAAAATTTTTTTTTTTTTTTCGTCTTTTTTGCGCCCCATCGTTAGACAAGCAAAACGCGCGCCCTTAGTACACTTGCCTTCAATTCGTTTGCTTTTTTCGTGCTTTTTTACATTTTTTGGTCTAGTTGCTACAGGAAAAGGACTTCACATAGGTGTGGGTAACTCAAGGCTGTGCTTGGTCGTCTGCGTCGTCAACGTTGCAAATGAGTAAAGCGCTGCTCAATGGTTGCGGCACAGGAAGCAAGCGGGTACAAGTCCTTTTTTGCCTTTTTTCCATTATTACTTCACTTCTTTTTAGCTATATTTTTTTTCTATATTTTTGTGCGCCAAGTTCCTGCTTTGCGTTGGAGAAGGACGCATTTTTATATGTTGCCAGCGGACTTATTTTTATCTGAGGAAATGTTACACTACGGTTGCTACATCAATGTTGCACATCGCAGCGGCAGCGGCAACAACGGTATCGAAGGACCCTTTTTTCCTTGATTTTCGCTTACCTCCAATGTACCACTTGCACCCGTGTCTCAGTAAAAATTGCACGCAGGAAAAACAAGTTACTTTTGCGGCGCCAAATGCCACTCCCATTTTTTGCAATACCCACCCACAAAACGGGAGGAAGGACGCTGTTGTTGATGATGATGATGATGATGATGACTAGGACGACGACAATGAGCGCTAGACGCATAGTACTCTGTCGAAGGCATATACAAACAGTTCTACAACTAGTTGTACCGTTAGAAAATGAAAGACTGAAGAGTACTACAGCCCCCCAAAAAGTAGCAGACTTTGTTCTGTAATCGAAATAGTCAAAGAACAGTGAGAGCGAAGTGCTCGAGTAAAACAACTAACAGAAAAGTCGCAGTAGGCGGCTATGCGTCTAGAAGCAGGCATGACAATTTTTTTTTTCTAGCTGGATATTCTTTATATAAAATGAGATGTTGGCTATGTTAAGTTGCGCCTGCGGTTTGTCATGTACTGCAGGGGAGTTTGTATTTTCTTTCGATTTTTTTATGGCGCCCGAGTAGGGATAATAATTTAATTCATATTTTTTCAATGCAACGGCAACGTTAATAATAAAAATTAGAACCTCGAAAAAGCATTCCTTTTAAATGCATTCATGATCAGATTGATATAAAGTTCTTGAACCTATAGTATGGGTATAGTTCTAAGCTCATAAGTCCCTGAAAAATCTTCCTAGCCTGATAAGTTATGAGTGCCAATATTTTACGCGTAATATTATTCAGCATTAATTTGTATGCAGGGTATCAATAATTCAGTTACCCTAAACTTAATTTCAGTCCTTCATTCAATCCAACTAAAAACATAATGCAAGGGAAAAAAACCATAAGAAACCATTCGAAGACTATTTGACATTTAAGTGTGTGTGTGTGTGTGTGTGTGTAGCTGTGTGGGACCAACTCCCAGTTGCTTGCCGCTCTAATGAATTTCCGCAAAATAGAGAAAAAGCGTGTGGTACGAGACGGGAACGAAGCCAAGTTGAGTCTCTTGAAAAAAGAAAAAAAAAAAAAACAATTAATGTTGGCAAAAATACTTTTTTCCAAAGCCCAGCTGGCGGACAGGCAACACAACGCTTCGTTGGATTCGAGCGTCCGTCTAGTAATACTGGCGCACACCAATTTAGTTACACACACACACACACACACACACGTACACAAACTGCCCTTCCATTTGGCTGTAATCATAATTTTTCGAAAAAGGTAGCGTCTGCCAATTTCTTTTGAATTTTTATCTTTCTGCTACTCATTTCGAATGTATCGGCTACATCCTGTTTCTCTAACTCCTTGCGCTGTGCATTGCTACCCCTTTTTTTTTTTTGAGATTTTTCTTGTGTACATTTTTTTCTTCTTACTGCTTGCTGCTTGCAAATGAAAATCCCAACTTGCTTAATTGTGCAATGTAGTCATTGCGTGGGCTTCCCATCGAAGCGACCCTGCTTGCTTTCCTTTTTATTAGAATTTTTCGTTATTTTTTTCTATTTATATATTCTCCGACTCACATTTTTAATTTGTCAATTTCTTTTTTCGGTCATTTTTCTTCAACTTCATTTTTAATTGCTGATGAGTCTTTGGCTGTTCCATAACATGCTGGCAATTACTTAGTTCCATTTGCTTATATTGGTATGAGTAGTAAGGCTCATTGTTTTTTATTGGAATTTTTTTGCATAACTTTGTATAAGGGTATTTTTTTTTTTGTTTTTGGCTTAGCAATATACACAGATCTCTTTTTTTTTGGTTGATTTTTATATAAATGAAATAAAATGTTTTTCAGGATTTATGAAATTGAGTCGTTTATTTAAAATTTATTTTATTTATAAGTTTTTTGTTGTATTGTTGTGAAATCCTTTTAGAAGATATTTTTAATGGAATTTATTTACAATTTATTCTTTTTTTCAAATGGTAGTTTAAATTTGGAGTTCACTGTGCTTAATGGAAACATATGTAATATATTGCATGGCTAGGAGCTAACATTCCTTGATTTAACAGCGCTGAGCCATTTTATTATGTTAGCAACATAACTTCGTTGATTTTAACAGTGCTGCGTTTATCTAATCATGTTAGTAACATCTAACATGTTGCATTTCTGTATAGATATGTAGATACGAAGTAGATATGTCCGAACCGGTTATCTGCCAGCTGTTGTATATCATTTATTCGACAAGATCCGCTTAGTTTATTATGACATTGGTAGGCCGCTCTCATTCCTTACCATGTTAGTATTGATTGTAATGCATTTGTGATCCGAAATTTATGTAAAAGTAATTTTCCGGAGAGTCAGCAAAATACTCCTCCACGGCGTCGATGATCTCCTCGCTCGAGCTGAATTTATTATTGTTGAGCCATCTTTTGACAATAGTCCGAGAGAGCAAAATTGGCGGATAAGGTGGATGAGTAAGCAACTGGAGACCTAAATCGTTGATTTTAGCCATGATTGCGATGCTCTTGTGTGCCGGCGCATTGTCTTGCAAAAACAACATTTTCAATCTCAGACACAGATAGGAATATATCGCTTATACAAATTTAAGATCGCGAGCTTAACAGCAGTCACGCATGCCTATTGGCATAATGGTAGGACGGACGGTGAAGCGTATGTTTCTGGCGTGTAGCTTCACGTTTCACCTGTTGGCCCAGTCTGCGAGAGCATCTAGGTATGCCTATACGACATCGACGCCTATATATGGCGATCATCTACATATAATGCTACGAGCACAGATATTTCTCGAGCTTTAAGCTTAGCGAAATAAAGACCCGGTGTGACTGATGCAAATAAGAAAATAACCTAGGGTGCTTTCTTATGGTGCTCATTCGATTGCTGTTTTAGGATGGGACAAACTCGTCCATAGTTTTATTCAAATACGACCTATCAGGGCAAAGTCGAGATCAGCCTTTACTTGAACTCTTGCAGAAGACCTGGATGCCAAACTCGACTAAAAGCCTATTCGATGTCTACTCCTTGCAGTACTGCTCCCGGTCACGTGCTCACAATGTATGGTCGATGATCCCATGGAGTTGCTCTACCGCGCCATGGTCAGCGCAGAATGCAAAAGTGATGGTTCAGGAGCAGTCTTCGGGTTTCCGCAATGATCGCAAGCCTAGCAATGACCAGTCTGTCCCAAACTTGCGATATTGAGAGCAGGAGACTAATTGGCCGTTGGGATCCAGAGCCCATTTCTTGTTTGGCAGGCTTGGGCATCATTGCGATAACTGTTAGCTACCTTACCCTCGGAGAAAACTGCAACTTCAACATCGCCAACAAAGTAAGGATAGCACTCTCCAGTAGCGACTTCAACATGCGGTTACAAATGTTATCTTATCCCGGGGCTTCAAACGTTCACTTTAACAAGTTCGGGACCACAGGGGTCTTCAATCTGGTCGAGCTGGACTGTTGTTGACAGCGAAGTTTCGTTTCATCTGCCTCTTTTTTTGAAGCTATCCGAAGGGCGGGAATTGGTATTCAAGATGGAATGCAAAAGCAAAAGCAGCACCAGTTGCCGAGAATATTTAGGAAGGCACACAAGCTGATATGTGCTTGTGCGCGCTGGACCCAATTGTTTTGAATGTATGCAAATGAGTTCTTACCTTGTGCTGATCCTGGACAAAAGGGTGACGTTCGCGCTGAACAAACGAATAGAATAAGGCAGCTGTACTAGCTTGTAAACAGATGAAACAAACTGGCCCTGCACTGCAAGAGAGCTGTCTACACACTTGCCGTTGCTCCCATCTGGAGGTTCGGAGCGCAGCTGTGGGGTAATTGTGCCAAAACATTCCGCAATCGGACCCAGGTGATGCAAGACAGAGCCCTACGGATGATTAGCCATTTCCCATAGTTCGTTCGGTACAGCACGCTCCACAGGGATCTCCGCGTGGAGACAATTGAAGAGCAAATTGCTCGCCACTCCAGTTTGTATTGCGCAAGACTGACAACGCGCTGCAAGAGATTGGCTCGCACTCTGCCAAACACGCGGCCGATCAGAGGGCTAAGAAGGCGTAATGTCTTCGTTGATGGCTTAAGGCCTTCAGACAGATTATTCTCTAAAGAATCGGCGATTATTCCTTAAATTTATGGTGCAGAAGTATTTATTGTAGGAATTCAATGTGAATCAATCACTCCATACCTGGCCGTTTCAACGCATACCCGGTCGTCTTACTGGAGCTCTTTCGTCCATTCGATGAGGTGACCAACCCAGTCTCTGGCATTTTATGGAATGCACTATCTAAACGGAGAATCCACCTCTCGAACACATCCATTTAACTCAATCTCTTTCCATGCCTCTGCACCATGCAATAGGACCGTGAGTATCAGTGTCTTTTAGATCTTGATTCTCTCTGTTCGACTTCTAATTTGCTTGCTAAGCCCAAAAACTCATGCATATGCAAATGTAATTCTTCTTCTGATCTTTAAACTGACTTTATTGTTGCTGGTCATTTCGGATGCAAGAGAGACGATGTTTTCTACCACACTGAAGTTGAAATTCTCCATTGTCACTGACCGTCCAAGACGCGATGGCGGAGTGCGAAAAGACATCAAGTACTTCATCCATAAACCAAAGTTGGCGTCTGATTCAGTGCCCATGTTTTCCAACATATATATGTCGAATATCTGCGTGCGTTGCCGATTGAGTTCATACTTGTGTCGGTTGGCTGCAAGGTGCAATCCCCGTTATCTGGAGCATAAATCTGCTTCGGATTCTAACTTTTTCTGGAGGCGCATTTTGAAGAGGTTCATATCAATTTTCGAGTTGATTAGCCTCATTGCCTGAGAACAACTTATGGTAGTGGCGTCAAAAGTGGCAATTTGTTCAATGAAGTCGGACCAAATCTTTATGTCTGCTAAGATAATTAAGCTTTACTGTTCCGACACTGTTCTATATCTTTCAAAATAAAGCTTTACTATGAACTACTGTAGTGGCACGTTCACAATTCCAACTAACACAGTGAGTATAGTTTGATTACATTTTTGTCGATAAGGTGTAACTATTGAGTGACCCACGTAAATCGGCCGACCAGCCCCTTCCACGCTATAATTTCTATAAACAAAGTGAAATGTCTGCAAGTTGGGCAACTTATTCTGCAACTTAATACACCACCGGCGCGTCACCGAGGTTAATTAACTACTTAATTGACAACAACATACAAAACGAAGTGTTTCAGGCGCTTCCAACGTCTTCATTGCTTGGCAGTGTATAAGTTTAATTTATTTAACAGAAAACTTTCTGCTATTTAGTCTACCTTTCTCTTAAAACAACTTAAGCACATAAATTATGATACATTGTCTACCAAAAATAACTTCTTTTCTTCTCTTCTTCTCTCCCATGTTAAAACTTTTTTACAAGTCGAAAACAACCTTCTACACCCTTTAAATATCACAACCCTTCGAAAAAAAAAATGCTATTAACACCAAATAAAAATAAATTTGCTTTAAAACTGCTATTTAAACTTTTGATAAGCCTTATTTAAAAATACTTGAAGCATAAAACAAAAAGTATTGCATACTTCAAGGCAGCATGCAAACGAACAAATTAACTTGTTCAATTTTATAAATGACACTCAGTCAATTGTTTTACATTGTGCGTACAATGCATAAAAAAAAAACAACAAAAAGAAAAAGAAAAACAAAAATAACAAACAAAACAAAACAAAAACAAAAAAAAAGTCAAACAAGTTAAGTGAGAAAGTATAAACAAAACACAGAAAAAAACTATAGTCTACTTTTCGGTGATTTAACAGATATGCTTGACAAGCGTGTCTGTGTGTGTGTGTGTGTCTGATTGAGTTATTTTTTGGCAACCATAAAAAAGAGTAGCACACACACACACACACACACACACAGACATACACATACAAATAAATCAAAAAGAAACAACAAAATACATTGGCGACAATCACAACAAATGGCGACGGCGACGATGACGACGACGACATACTTATAAAAATTCATTCACACTTATAAATACAACAACAACAACAACAAAAACAATAAAAATAACAACAACAATAAAAAGATTAAAAATAAAAAAATCAAAAAACTACGACAAGACTATTTCTTTTTGTTTGAAGTCGTTTGTATGTCCTTACGTCTGTCTGTCCGGCTATATATATGTCATAAAGTTTTGGTTTTTTTAAATGTTTAACAAAAGTAAGCGGCATTGCTCGGGTAAGGCATATACTGCTGCATATTTCTCTAACCAGACTCAAAGTTTTAATAGTCCCTTCAAACCGATTTATAGTACATAATTACAAGCTTGAGTTGCAGAGTACCGTTATGCCACTTAAAATTCACGTACAAACGTACAAAATATCTTTTACGCCTATACAGCATTTCTATATTTTTTGTTTAATTTTTTGTTGTTGAAGAGAGAAAAAAATTGTTAAGCAAATAAAAATGAATACAAAATAACTAAAAAATGTTTCGACTGCCTGCAAGTATATGTGTGTACGTGTGTACATATTTGTGCGCGCGTGTCTGAGGTCCTTTATGCATTTGCAAACACTTCGTATGGCACTCGTATAACCATCGTTCTTCGTCTCGTACATCGTGCATATTTCGTGAACTGTTTATTCTTCAGCTTTCTTTTACAACGCATGCCGCATACAAAAAGCCGAAGCCGAGGATAAGCAGGACGAGACGGCACCGAAACAACATTGATGGCGGCGGTGGCGGTGGCGGCGGCGTTGAACATTCAACGCCATGTTTGTTTATTTGCATTTCCGCTTGAGTTGCAGGCACGACGCTCTCAGCTCGGCTTACTGTTAGTCCTTTCGTCCATCCGTCCATCCGTCCGTTCGTCCGTCCGTCCTTGTGTGTCTGCGTAGCGCAACAGGTTGTTGTAGTCGCTGCTTTTGTTGCTTTCATTGTATACGTTTCTCGTCGTCGTCGTCGTCGTCGACGTCGTCCTTGTTGTTGTTTTTATTTTATTTGGTTTGGTTTTTTGTGTTTTTTTTTTTTCGTTTTGCTTTCGGCATACTTCAGCTGGCGAATTTTCTTGCATATCTTTGGGCGTTTTTTGCATGCTCGCATGCTCTTTCGCTCTCGCTTATTAATTCGCATTCGCTGTGCACCTTTTTAACTCCTCGTTTCTTTGCGTTTCACGTGTTTGCATCGTTTTCTTTCTGTACGGTTTTTTTTTGCACTTTTATCCGCCATTTTTTGTTTGTGTTGTTTTTCTTTTATTTTTTTAGTCTTTCTTATTTTTTGGCATAAAAGTTTTTTGACTTATTTTTTTCTTTGCGCTTAACGTGAAAATAAAAAATGAAGATGAGTGAAAAACTTTCGCAAGGACGTTAATTGTTTTGCTTCTATTTTTTAGCGCGACGCGCACGTGTGTGTGTTTTTGTCTGCTCGCATATGTGTGTGTTTTTTTTTTTTTGTTTTTGTTTTTATTTTATTTTTATTTTTTATTTGTATATGTCTGTGCGTGTGTTTTTAATTTTTAACGTCGCGTCAACGCTTCCTGATTTTTATTTTTTCTTCTTCGTGTTTTTTTTATGACTTTTTCCTGTTGTTCTTTTTTCCTTTTAAAAATTTTATTTGATTTTTATTGCTTTCGCATGCTGGTTTTTCTTCGTTTTTTATTTTTGTTTTGCATGCTTGTTTTTTTATTATTATTAAATTTGCGTTCATTTTGTCGTTGTTGTTGTTGTTGTCTTTGTCTGCTCCTGTGACGTGTCCTTGTTAATGCTGCATTTTCTTTTATTTTGTTTTGTTTTCTATTTTTTCTTATTGTTGTTGTTGTTGTTTTTATTTGGCATCTTCTGTCATGTTTACTCTTTCTTGTGTCGTTGTTGATTGTTGTTGTTGTTGTTGCTCCGGAAAACATTCGCGTTAAGTGACATTTAATTTACCAATTTGTGTTTGGCAAATGAATTTCTTTACATTCTCAATGAATGTCCTTGTTGATTATTAAGGATTATTGAACAGTCATTTGTGTGTGAATATGTGTGTGTGTGTATGTGTATGTAATATGGCTTATTGGGCTCTTAATACTTGTATGAATTGAATATCTAAATTAAGCTGTATGGAATATTTAAGAATTATTAAAGGACATTTGAGGAAATGTATTGAAAAAATATTGTAATTTTTTGTAAGATATTTTTCGTGAAATTAAGTGAAGGATTAAGAAAGTATAAACCGATATAAGCAAATACTTCCTATAAGCATTCTAATAGAGCATGCAGTTGACATGTATGTATAGCTTAGTACGCATCAGTAAGCTATCATACGCAAGCTTTAGTATTTCTCTACTTTATGATATGCAATTCATTCATCAAATTCTCAGAGTTGTTTAACTCAGAGCAACTATAAATTATTAGTACATTAACCAGACGGTATAGGCGTGTATACATGATTTTTTTTCTTCCCAATAGGTCTTCCCAATAATAATGTCCACATTTAGATCTATTGGCTTTGGCGAATATCCATAAATTTCTGTTGTTGCCAAATTGCGCTCCGGTTTGTCCTCTTCATCAAATTGTTCACATCCAGAGCGCACCTCAGCAGAACTTAAAAATTCATTTCACAGTCCTTTTGAATTGACGATGTCTCTGAGGCTTCTGATGAAACCTGTTTTACATTATTTGGCTTCTCCTGTTAAACGAGTTATTTGTCATGTAAATATGCAAAGAGTTATTAACTTGCTTAGATCAATTATTTGGAGCATCAATCCCACTGAATGGCTGCCTGCTGAAGCGGATTATTAAGTAGAATCAGCCGAATTCTGGAATCCAAATAAGAGATTACAGAGATAATAACTTCATTAGTTGTAATTATCTTCTCTGGATTCTCAAAGCTATTAGCTAGATCCTCACTAAAAATATTGCTAGTCATAGATTTAATCAATTATTTGCTTTCTAATAAAAGCTTGTAAAAGTCACAAAAAAAAAAAAAAAATTACCTCCAGCACAGACAGCAGCACTTTGCTGTTAGCTCATTGCTTAACTATTAGCTGAGAATTTGTAGGCAAGTGTTGCTGGATATATAAACCTGTGTATGATCTAGCACTCTCGGTCCAAAAGATGTTTTAATTCAATTTTTATTTTTAATTAAAAAACGATAAACAAAACTCATCATATCTTTGCATCCATTTGTGGTGGAGGGATGTCTATGAAGAACATATATTGTAAATATAGACAATATGTATATCAATATTTATTAGCTGAAGGCCTCAGTAGCCATTGTTATTTCTATAAGCTAGATTTCTAGATTAATCTAAGATTTCGGTGTATATAATAGTAAAAATATTTCTTATGTCTTAAAATTTTTAATAAAAATTATAATCGTTTAAAAAGATTTTCGGTATATTTAAATTCGATGCGCCCTACTTCTATTTCAACAAGTGGAAAATTTAAAACTCTGAGGATATTTCCGTTGCGGATATATCATTGAGTTCATATGATTATCCGAAAGATTTTTGATGCAACCGTTCAAAAATTTGAATATTGCATTTTCTATCTTTACCCCAGAGTTGAGAGCTGTATGTCTATATTAGTTTTATTCTGCTTTTGAAAAAAAAAATTAAAAATTATTAATTAATTCTTCAGGTCATTTGTATTCGATGTGGACTCTAACCTTAACTCACCCTTCTTAGATAGGGGCTGCCTAATTACCATGAATAGGTTCCCGAGATTTACTATACAACCCACTTATTTATTTCGAACTAACCAATTATTTTATATTGGAATTATATTAAAATATATACTTCGCTCCTTTCACCTACACTACAACTAATGAGTATTACTGAAATTAAAGAAATTACCACAAGTTTGATGTCATAAGCCAGAGCAGCAAAGCGCTACGACATAAAATTTGTGGTCAGTGACTGTACTGATTATTTCTTAAAATATATACAAACACACACACACATACACACATACACAACTACATTAAAACAAATGCAAGACACAAATACTAAACTAGATACTCCTCGTATGCGCTACAACTACAAAAAATTACAATTTCTTCAAAAGGAAGGAATAAGTGGTACTGTGTACTAGCAGCAAAGTAGCTGCTTATGTCTAATAAATCTATGCGCATGTATTAGTGCAACTTTTGAAATATATTTGAATGTGTGTGTGTGTGTGTGTATGTTTGTGGTTTAAGATACACACACACGCAATGATAAAGAAAGAGTAAAACACTTGAAAAGACGTTGGTTGACTGGTTTGGGTGCTGACAAAAACTCATTTTGCAAGTGACTTGGTCAGTTTCTTGCAAGAAAATCTAATCAGCACCCACAGTCGAACACACACACACACACACACACACACTTAGACGCACACAATGGCACTTGCAATTGAACAGTGAGAGAGATACTTATTAGAACATATACATTTAGGCAAGACTGTGCTATGTTGTTGCATAATTTTAAGCAAAAGCTGCCCCCCCGAGGGAGTTACGCACACGAATTGCAAAATTTCAAAATAATTTTAAATACACACACGCGCACACACACACATGCAAATGTACTTGAAGCAAATTTACTCGAGCTGAAGACTTTGAAGTCCTTTTTGCATATACGCACACAATTATATAGCAACACACACACACACTTAGACAAGTGAGCACAGCTCCTTTCAATTTTCATAGCATTTTGTAAAATTTTCAAGAAAATTCAAACACACACACACACACACACAGTTGCACACACAGTACACTCTATCTACAATGCTGCCTACTACAACTACTTATGCCACAGCCTGTGTAGCCTCTTGCATGCCCTTCTGCCAGCATCATTTTGTAGCAACCAAATTTGAAAATGCAGCAAATGAAAATTTTTTTTATTTTGGGGTTTGAGTAAATCTTGGGACAGTTTTTGGTTTTTGGTTAGAAAATAGGCAATGTCTGCTGAGCTGCTGCCTTGACAATTCTGAGTGTGTGTGTGTGTGTGTGTGTGCGTGTGTGTGTGTGTATGAGTGCTCTTCTTTATACAGCATTATCCTTGTAAATATATCTGTGCATGTGTATGCGTAAGTGTTTCTTATCTTTCTGACCCGTTGATCCTAGTTGCTTGGCCGTGTGGTGTACTGAATTGCAACTTGGACACTGCATGCATAATCAATGCAGTACTTTGGGTTCGCAGGTTTGAGTCGAAAGTAGATTTTAATATAAGTATATGCCATGTATCCTGCATGCATTGTTGTGTTGGTATGGGTTGCAATTAGTATCAAGTGTATAAATTTCAAGCTTTTGCCAAAGAATACGACGTATGCGTCCGTGTGTTGGGTAGAATTTTTAATCTTTTTCTTAGCTATGCGGAATTAAGTTGTGGATGAACTCGGAACGTAAGCTTGAAATAAAACTAAGCTAGTGACAGAATTTTACTATTAAAATGCTTGTAAAATATTTTTATTTTTAACTTTGAAGAATAGAAGGAGTTAATCAAACAATTTGTTAAACATTTACATGAAGTCTGTCTCCAATTAATATTAATTTTAATTTAATATTGTAATCCAACCTGGAGTTATAACGACTGGAAATTTATCTGGTTCCAGACTGTGTCCAGATTCAGGTCTTTGTGCAGCAGAGTGTTTCGAATAAACCTAACAGGTGCTATATGGCCAGCAAATGCATGCCTGCGGGTCAGGATATTGCCAAGGTATTTGACAGTATCAGTCCGCTAGACTGGCATCTCTTCGACGAATACTGCTGGCGGTGTGTTGCGTCTTCGCGCGAAGCAGACATTGGCCGACTTGTGTCTGTTTGTACGTATTCTTGGATGCCGTCGGCTGCTTCGTACTCGCAAAATAATCTGTATGACTCAGAGGCATCATCTGCTAATATAGCCAACATCATTCATTCTGAATCGACACCCAAGCTGTCGACTGTATGCCGCATGCCAGTCGTGTACAGGCAGTACAGTAGCGGGCCCAACAGACTTCCTTATGGCACAAAATTGCCGAGTTAAAGTGCTCCCCTTTTAGGTACGACTTCAGTAGTCTAAAGTAGGGCACAGGCAGAGGCAGTTTCTCCTTTATTTTTGCCAGTAGGCCTATATGCCACACCCGGTCAAATGCTTCTTTAATAATCAAGAATAGTGAGTTGCAATACTCCTTGTTGTTGAATGCCTGCAGAATTAAACAAAAGTTCTGGAAGAATCTCCTGAGTTTTCTTAGTTTGGCAACCGTAAAGAGCCAATTTTCGTTCATCTCCAATATGTATAAGAATCACCAGTCCAATTGCTATTGCAGTTCCTATAAGGAGGTTAAAACGTCATCATCCCCGCGCAAGTATCTTTACCTATGGTGCCCGGAAGTTGCAGCCAAGAACGTCAATAAACTCTTATTCAACCTCCGCAAGCAGTCTCTGGAGTAGTTCCTTGAAGAAGTTGAACCAGGCGACCTACAGCACAACCTGTGGCATTCAAAGACCTATAATGAGGAAGGAGTCTGTGAAGAATGCCACTGGAATCTACTGTTGATCGGATGCAGAAAGAGCTACAGCCTTCGCGGCTATTTTCACGCTTCGAAAGATGCTTCCAACACGAGATAGAGGAAACTTTTACATTTCTAGACGTGATTTACAGTTAAGACGGATGAACTGATTTGTGGAATTTGCGAACTAAAAGCATCCAAATCACCTGGGTAGGATAATATTGATGTCCCTATCATTAAAGCCTTGCCTTCAGTTAATCTTCAAGAGAAATGCTTCCAGCTAAATGTGTCAGAATAAACATTTTTCGCAAACTTGGGAAGCCTGCAGCCCGATCGCCCCATAAATTTATTGACGGCACTCTCCGGAATAGTCAAAAGACCACTACGTAGACTCTGAACAATACTGAAAGACACTGGTTCGATCCCTGGCTATCAGTTTTACTTCAGAGAATGCCATGGCATGCCTGAATAGTGCCATAGACTAGTCGAGAGGATACAGCAGACGCTTGAGGAGAAGTACGTTCGGCAGTGTTTCTGTATGTAAAGCCTTCGACAGGCATGCCGGCCTGCTGCCCAAGCTAAAAAATCTCTGCCAAACCGCACTACCACTTTATCTGGTCCTACATTGAGCACAAGATCTTCTCTGTGAGATGTGTAGAAGAGAGTTCTGAAAAAACAAAAGACAGTACTGGAGTCCCCCACAAGGGAAATATAATTGGACTCAGCCTTTATAAGCTCTGTACAGCTGTCATGGCGATCATTGAGGAAGAAAAGCTGATGGATGCTATGTCGACGATACAGCTTTGCTGGCATCCGACGTTTCCCCACAGGTGGCTTCAGCCGTACTTTAAAGGCAGCTCGACACCACCAATACTTGGTATAAGAGGTGTAGAGTCCATTAAAATGAATTTCTCGCTGAGAAAAGGAGACTGTATCCAGGTTGTGTGTGTGTTGTGGTGACGGTTGATTGTTTCCCTTCACTTGGATGCTATCAGACTAAGCAGATCCTACTTTAAACTACTCAACAGGGCACACCAAAACTCTTGCCATCAACCTACTCGATAACATCTCGACTACAAGAAGTCTCAAAAGGTGTTATCTCATTTATTTTTTGTACTTCCTTTTCACCACCCCTTTGTCTTCTCAAATTATAATGATCGAGTTTTCTTCTCACTATTTTATTAAACTAAAAACTTCAAGAAAAAAATGTGAAAATAAATGAAAGAAATCTTCACACCAAGAACATAAAACCCAACACATTAAATAAAAATCTATATTAATTGGCCTTTCTCAACTGACAATTAAAATGCTCAGCCTACGATTTACACTTCAAAGGTTTCAATTAAAAAATTTTACTTGTAAAGAACTCTTCCACCCCAAACAATTACTTATGCCAATGCATCATCAATATTTTCCGGTCTATTCCCAAACAATAAATTTGTCGAAAAATTTTAAATATTTTAATATATGCATTAAAATTGGCCAAGAAAAACAAGGCAAGATGACATTTGACATTTTCGAAGGAACGGAACGGAACGGAAGTAACGAACGAACCGTGCAAGGCGTTAAGTGTGCGGGGAAATGGACAAACCAAGGCAATGCGCCTAAAAGACAACAAAATGCAATTAAATAATTTCTTAAGACATATTTTTGCAGGACGTCTTTGCAATTACCACAAAAGAAAACAATATCAAACACACACACGACTTTATATATGTATATAAGCATACAAAAATGTCTTAAGAAAAATCGGATAGAGTTTATTTTAGCATATAAATTTCTATTGCCTACTTGTAGGCGCTTTGCATTTGCATACATGCGGGCAACAAGCCACAAGTTTGAGTTGCAAAATAATAATAATAATAATTATTATAATAGAAAATAATGCAAAGTTTACTTGGGCAGCATTTGATTTAATATTTTTAATTGATGCGGCATGAGGCAGGAAGCTGACAGCATAGTCTCTCTCTCTCTCTCTCTCTCTCTCTTTCTTGCGTTCTTTTCGAATATTTAAGTGCTTTGTTTGGTCTAACGCATTGTAAAATACATAATTATGAGCCAAGTATGAGAGGGCAAACATATATGGGCCTAAGGTCCTTAACATTGTCGTCAGAATCGTCAGCAGCATCGGCGTCAATGCAGTGCAGTTTTAGTAGCTGTTCCACAGTATGTAGTATGTAGTATGCAGTGCCTATCGTAGGTGCATTTGTATGTTTTGTCTATAAACCTAAAGGACACACACTATTGCTTATTATTCTTACTCTGCTTGTTGTTGCTGTTGTTGTTGTTCTTGCATGGTGTGTGCATTGATTTTACAGCCCTTAAATGCCTCAAAATAGTTTAACACTCACACCTTGTCGCAGGTACTTATGCATGTTCATATATATGTGTGTGTGTGTGTGTGTGTGTATTGCTATTCTTGTATCTGTGACCTATGTGGGCGGCAGCTTAATAGGCATGGCTCGTTGCCTATAAATATGCAGCATCATAGTTATATAAATTTGTTTGTATGCGTAATTATGCGTGTTGTTTTTCTTATTGTTGTTGTTGTTGTTGTTAGTCATCTACTTAATGTGGTTGTTGTTGACTTTTTTTTTTTTTTAACTCTGTTGGAAGTTTCGAAGTTTACAAAGTAGTCATACAGCATACGAGTATGCATTGCGTTTAGGTATGCCCAATATTTATTTAAATTTATTAAGTTTCAGGCATATTGAATTATCTTACATTTTTTTTTTTTTTTTTTGAAGAAAACTTCTTTTTCCATTGAAGCTTCTTTTAGTAGCTATGCAAAAGTTTCTAATACAATTAATGCTCAAGTTTTTATGCAACGCATTGTGTAAAGGATTTTTTTTTTTTTTTTGTAGTAAAGAAACATATTCTGTTATTTGTCAAGAAACTAATCCGCAAGTTGAACTTTTTCAACACTTTTTTTTTTTTTGCATTGAAGAATTTATGAAAAAAAAGATATCTTATTGTAGCAAGCTCTGGCTTGCTTAGTTTGTGCAAATAAATATAACAGGCAGAAGGTAACATGGAACACCCCACATTTAGATTCTAGAGCAGCAACAAAAATATTGTCTCTATAAAGGAGTTTCTCCGACAAAATGAACTTAATATATTGAACGTAGGCGATACAATTACCATTGTTAAGAGGTGACATCATCTTCCACAACGCTCTTCTGTCAAATTTTGGTTCACAATTGAAGGATATTAGATAAACCATCTATGTCGGATCATAGGCACATAATACTCGACATAGCAAGGGCATCGAGCTTCAAGAAACTTATTAGAAATGCTAAAGGCACCAACTGAGAAATGTACGAAAGATGACTTAAGAGTACCACACCATTCAGCCTGGAAATAATGGTTGATAGTTTCAATGCAGCAGTCATTCATGCATACCATCAAAGCTGTAAACAAAATAAAATTAAGTCTGCCCAAGACACTTCTTGGTGGAACAAGTATTTAGAAATACTCTTTAATAAATCTAATAGCACTAAAGACTGACTAGACACATGCAAATCGAGTTATTTTTCAAAAATTGGTTCATTCCCACCCCCCGGTGTCGACGAAATGTTTCCAACATTACTGCAGAGGGCCTAGTTCTTTCAATAGGCCTAAAAATGTTTAGTAGTCTGACACACGACTATACAACGATGTGCTGGAGGGCAGCAAAGGAAGCATTAGTTGCGAAGGCAGAAAAGAAATACCACTTCCACGATAAATCCTTGAAGAAAATGGTGCAAAACCACATTAGGACTAAATTCTTAATGAATAAACCACTTCATGACAAATAATATACATATAGATCTGGCAGATCAACTGAAACTGCCCTATATCAACTCAATACTCCAATTCAAAAGGCCATAGGTGCCAAAGAGTCAGTCGTTTGTGAATTATGATCAAAGAAAGTACCTTTGACAAAGTATCTCACAAAGTTGCAAGGACACTCTACAAGCGAAATATAAATCTAGACGTGACTAGTCTACTTGATAAAAAATATCACAGTTGAAACCACAAAAGGATGCCCACAGTGGAACGTACTATTCCTTCTCCTGCACAGCCTACTAGTTTGGCCTTCTCTAACACAAAATGGCATCGAAAGCCAAGACTATGCAGACGACGGGATATACAAAGACACACAATATGTTCTATGATTAAAATGGGCATCAATGCCAAATGATCTGAGTGTTCCAAAGTAGGACTGAGTATCAACAAAGCTAACAAGTAAGGAAATTTCAGTCGGGCGTAACCGACTGTAAGAGGCCCTGTACCAGTTCAGTGCGCCTAACAAACACATTAAATGTTTCCCGAGCTTATGACCAAACACATGACCACTTCTCACTGCGCGAATATGAATGAAAAGAAAAGGGGGGTCGTTCAAATTCAATTGATTATAAAATCGTCATTTATTAACCGATTTTGATGAACTTTTTAGATTTTTGCTTAGAGGGATGACATCTTTATACTGCTATACTCAATTACATATGTTCATTCCAATTTGAAGCATGGATAAGCAGCTGATTTTAAAATGTCTTTCATTTTACAAATACTTAAAGAATATACATATATGTTCTGAGGCCACTTATGTAAGAAATATATTAAAAGCATTTCTGTTAAATGTATCAATTAACAAACCCCAAATTGTTTAGTTTTCAATGCGCTTCCTTATTAAATACGCTCGAAGGTAGCTCAAATGCAAAGTTCTTATCATTCCCAACTAGGGTGGCATTAAATTACAAATAACAAGCACTCTGTTAACTTGAAACAACCCTTCTACGCTCTGCGACAATTATACAATAACACCCCTCTGCAAGAAAATTATACAAAATCAGACTCGAAAAATGCCACCACTTTTCTTTAAAAAAAATCTATTTTAAAACTCTTTCCATCCAAAACTTTAGCTTAATTACGTAAGCAAAATTAACCGAAATTAAAAAGTGTAAGGAATTTAGAAACGCAGAAAGGATTTCACCTGCGCGCAACCCTTGCATATAAATATATGAGATGTAACAACCACCCACACTCGAGATAGTCAGATAAACGTAATCTCATATCCGTTGCAAAGCAAGAAACCCCTTTTCAAATCATCAGAAAACAAACGAAATGTCGTTGACAAAAACCGAGTAGCAAGTGACAACGTCAAAGTCGAAGTCGAAGTCGCAGTCGAAGTGGATGGCATCTTCCTATCAGTCGCACAGCAGCAGAAGTTTAAGCCTGCCTGCGAAATACTCCTTCCAAGTAGCTACGCTAAATTTAACAGAAATGCAAATCAGATGGTTTCATACCCAAAAAAAAACAAAAAACCAAACTGTGTACGAATTCCAACCTTTTACATTTTTTCCTCTTTTTTTCTTTTTTTTTTTGGGTGCAAAGTAAAAGTGTGGAGAAAAATGCGATGCTGTGGCAAAAAAAAAAGTTATTTTTGAAACGAGAAATTTATTTTTGATTAGAAAGGAACATACACAGCTACACCCACCACTGCGCAATGCACCTCAACGAACGTCGTAGCCCATGGCAGGGCACAATGGGAGGTAAAAGTTTCAGCAACGACCCATCCGGTGCTGTGACGTTCCCATTTTATAAGTTACGTACTCAGCGCGCACGAGGAATTACGTAGTACCACAAAACGGGTGTGCAACATACACAACCCCAACCACTATGGTCTGTACTCGTCCTCAATGTCCTTGCTGTGCTCAACGGCAGCATCGGCGGCGTTGATTGTCGCGCTGTGCTCTGCTGTGCGCTTCTCATGTCGCGTCACAATTCCGTGCTGTTTCGTGCTAGGGCAGGGGGGGAAAGTTATACTGTTACCATAGCATACAGCGTCGTTATACCCATCATCATCATCATCACCATCGTCGTCGTCGTCGTCGTCGTCGTCGTCGTCAGCAAGTTTGTGGGTGGGTGACTGCCAGCAACAATATCGTCCACATCGTCGCTGTATCCTTGCGTTTCACTTCTAAGCAGCGCACATGTTGTGCCTTGCTTCCTTTTGCCTTCAACCAACTTTCTTTACTACCATTTCATTCTACTTGTTTTTTCGGTCTGTTTCTGTCCTGAATGTCGTCGCATTTATTTCTCCAACCACTCGTTCATGGGTTATCCTGTACGATTTTCCCTGCTTACTCGTTTTGTCGCCCGAAAGGACATCTTTGTATTATTTTCAGCATTTAATTTGTTGCTGGCGACAATGTCGCCATTTCTTGTTTCACGTTTGCCCAACAGCTGAAGATCTTTTATTGGTATTGAGAGGGGGAGGGAGTGAGATACATCATGTAGTCACTATGCCTAAATGTTCTGCGCTCAAGTTTTCTAGATTATATTTCATTTTTTTTTTTTATATGTTCCACGCGTTTCTACATAATAACCTCGATTCTAATTACTTTTTGACGACTATTCTGTGCCCATCTATTGAGTCGTGCGCAGACATGCTTTGACCGTATATGTTGTTATGACAATTATGAAGGCAGTTTGCTTTGGGTGCGCCGAACTAAAATTCCCAACCAGCAACACCAGCTACAGCAGCTTCAGCAGCAGTTGCGGCAACAACTGGAACGGAGGGTTCCAATTAATTAAAAGTATACATTTTCATTGCAGTTTATTATTATTTTTATGTGCCTACATTGAATTCTAAAAAGACGAAAAAAGAAAATGAGGGCTAAATGAAACTCTGCAAAGCATCTTAAGCTTAAATGAGGGTCAATTGCTGTTTGGAGTTTTGGTTGAAAACGTTTGTCAGTGTGCATACATTTTGATTTGACTTCATTTAAAACTTCTGCTTTAAATTGGAGTGAGATGTTTTGAAATGATGTCACATTGTATTATCTTAAAGAAAAAAAAGAAAACAAATAATGAACTCATTTGGACCATGGTAGAATAACATAAGGTGATATATGTCATTTCGAAGGAGAAAGAAAACATTTAAAACCCTTCTAATCTATAAATGCCACTCGGCTTGTAGGGATGCTACTTAACCTACGATCAATCGAGCATCAATACAAATTGTAGACCAACACGAATTAATGGTTTTGGACTTAAATTGTGTTATTCTAGTAGCTATGGAGTCAATCATCCTGAAAAGAAGATTTATCGCTGTTCACAAACCTCTTTCATCAGAAATACAGCAACTAAATCAATTACTCGACTTAACTGGCCACAATTTGGAATAATCAAGTTGAATTAAACCGACTGGATTTATGCATTTAAACTGAATTGCCAAAACTTTGTAATAAGTCTTGGTATACTTCTCTTGCAACAATAATTAGAAGGTCTTTTGGAACAGATTTAAATCTTGAAAGTTAATCAATCTCACTAAATACTGCAAGCGAAACATCTACAGTCCTCGGCCACTGCTTCAAAACAAATCATCTAAGCAATTCGTATAATATTCTACATAAGCGAAGATCCTCAACCAGCAGACTTCTACAACAGAATGCAACATATATTTCTTCAATTTAAACTTTTTCATTTAATTTACTCCGTTCTTTCCAGAAAATCGATGCTCATTGTAAGATTCAACAGCGGGCATTTTATGAAAATTATCGGCTTAGATACTTGGGGAAGTCCCAAGCTCTGGAGGAGACTTCGAAAAGATTTGAGATTTTTTTTTTTACTTGGGTGTTTAAAGTTGGCTAGATTCTGGCTAAGATGATGAAGAATAGTACTTTTTGGATGGAGTTTAAGCCAGTTTCTGCACTGACATAGGTCCGCCTTTTTGGGGATAGTGACGATCACCCCCTCCTCCCTACAGTCATCTGGAATGGTCACAGTTATCCATGCCGTACGGATAATGCGGTTTAGGGCACGTGAGTTTTTGCTTGCGCTGCACTTAAGCATTTCGGCCGGTAAACCATCTGGCCCAGGAGCTTTGTTGTTTTTTAGCTTGCTTAAGGCCAGGATTATCTCGTTCCCAGTAGGTGGATCAGTAGAAATACTTCTGTTGGGGTTTCGACGCTGCTCGGTGTTGGGAATTGTTGGAGTTTCTGACTCTGTGTGCTCGATTTAAAAGAACTCCTTCCAGCGTGTCAGTTGGCCTTCGACTGATGATAGACTGGACACGTTACTAGCCTTGATAGGTGAAATATTTGGCTTAATGTTTCCTAGTTCCTTTACCGCTATGTAGACACCGCGAAAATTGTTGCAGTTCGCTGCCTGTTCTGCCTTACTGGCTATGCTTTTCACATAAGCCCTCTTATCCAAACGGACTGATTTTTTTGTTATATGATCTACGAAGGTTGCTGCGGTCGTTCCTTGGACATGCATTTAGCTATGCTTTCAATCTGAGTCCAGGTGGTGTTTCTTATCCATCTGAAGTGCAGCAAGCCGACCGTTTTCTCCGCAGCTTGAGAGCACGCTGTTTGGATTTGCTTTCAAGTTGGTAAGGAACTATGACGCGAGAGGACAAAGGATAGTTCTTCGTAATACCGTTGGAGCATGCTGGCGTTTTCAGGCCATCCAGGTTGAAGATCTGTTTGCGTTTCTGTTGCCTGATAATTCCTTCTGGACGTAGACGTAACCGTCCAACAATCAGTTTGTGATCGCTGTACATATCAGCTACTCTATACGCACGTACGTCCATCGAACAATTTGATTCACTGGCTCATAGCTTATAATTCCTGCAAAGAACTTTTTCCAGCCTTATCAAATACAGTTATTAAGAGAAGCTACGAAGCATCAAACATGGAAGTACTGGAATTCGAATTGATTCCAGATGAGCTGACCATAATGATGATGGACGTATAGTGCCTTGCTCCCAGGGCGAAGTTTTTAACACGGTAACTTTTACGAAATCCCAACTGCCACTTTGCGATTCTCTGGGTAACGCTTTCTAGTTGCAGATTTCGGCTCTAAATTACCGTTATGAGTCAGCTACTGTATATTGCTTTCTGGCCTAGGGATCATTGTAATGGCTTCGGATTTCCACACCTTTGAAAAATGTCCCAGTCTTAGGTTGCTGTTAAAGAGGAAGAATATAAATAATAGTGCTCTGTTTGAAAAAGTTCCGGCGTTTTGTTTCCCAAAAGATCTTCAGCTGGTTATTTCCTAGCCTTTAACATTCTAAACAGCTGCCTTAACTCCTGCAGGGTGACAGGATTTGTCGGCAGGGACATTTGATGCACAGACTTCACTCTAGTGTCGCCTGATGTACAATTCTGCTGCACCAAATTATCGGCAATTATCGACCTTTGCCTTCTTGATTGGAATTTCCGGGATAGCATGTTTCTTAAATCGATTCGTAAGCTTCCAGAGAAAGTTGGATAAGATTTATACAGAACGGTTAAATCACGAAGGCAGACAATGAGACTAACTTCTGTTTCTTTGATTTTATAATTCATTTTGGTTTTAAACTGCTTAAATTTGACCATCAAAAAATTTTTAATATTGTAAACTCATCGAGTCCACTCATTCTTAGCTTAATTCGATCTACAGAAGTCGGATCTATAGAAGTCGGAAAATTGGGAACGAGCATGTTGGCCGAATTGGTATTTTTGTAAGTTAAGCGATTCACTAAGATACAAAAAATGGACAGAAGGCTTGTGTTACTTTAAGAAATACCTACAAAGGGGTAACCCTATACCCTATACCCAAAAATAAATAAAAAATATTGTTGACAATATTTCAAACTTATCGAACAACACTCGCGGCTTAATGGTATCAGAAAGTAATTTTACTCATTTGTAGTACAACATTTTAGGCTTGCAGGCAGCATGGGAAGGATCGTATCGAATACAGACGCATTATGTAAAGCAGCAAGGATAACTAAAAAAAAAAAGTTGACAAAGTAAAGAAGGTGCCTTTACGGACTGACAAAATTTTACCCTTATAAAAGCATAAAAAAAAAGTAAAGTAAAGCAGAAATAAAAATGCGTAGCAGCTCTTTAGGCGCAGGCAAGAGGTAACTTTCTACTTGAAAACCCATTTGTGACGCATTTAGACAGCTAAAGGAGGAAAAGCAAACCGACTAAACGAATGAATGAACGAACCAAAAAAAAAAAAAAAAAAAAAATGAAGAAGAAATATTAGATGAGAAAAAAAAGTTAAAGGATATGCCGCATATATCCTTCATTAAATCGAAGTAGCAGACAAAGTTGACGCTGACGAAGAGCAGCCAGTAGATGCCGGTCGTCGAACGTTATTGCGGCTGCTGGCGTCTACTCTAAGCAATGAGGCGAAGACGAAGAAATATAGGGCTTAAGTTGGTGCACAGGACAGCGTACACGGAGAACACACGAAGGCAGCAGCACATTTTGGCAGTTGGCGTCTAAGCCAAGCACACACATGTCCTTTTACACTGCCGGATTTCTTACGTTCTACAAGTATATGTGAGCTTATTTTTCTTCTGCTGGTTTTACTGCTGCTGCTGCTGCTGCTACTTCAACTCCTGCTTTGGCGCATTTCAAATGTGCCACAGCGCACCGCGTTTGCAAGAAGCCATCAAGCAGCTCATGGCACCCCGCATACACACACACAGACACATGCGAACTAAGTGTAAGAAAAGCACATATCGGACGGACATAGTGCCAATGTGACCCTCTTCAAATGCGCCATTGTGTGTATGCTGTGTGTTCAATACTGTTGCCAAGCATATGGGGGGGAGGGCGTGTGGGGGGTGTATGCTACATCTCTGAAGCTCTAAACAGCGAAAGGACGAACATTGGAGCAACGGACCAGCGTCATCGTCGTCGTCGAGAACGTCGCTCAAGTAAAAGCACAAAAATAAAAAAAAATAAAAATACAACTTTTCTTGGCATTTGTTGAACAGGAAACGAGAAAAAAAAAACCATCAAGGAAAATCCAAGCTAGACGTCTGGAGGCAGAGTGTGTGTGTGTGTGGGTGAGTGTTAGCAAATGATTGGAGTGAGTGCAAACCCAATCCAAAAAACCCACACCAACTCGCAAGCAAGAAAGGACAAATGTACAATGAAGGACCGAACGAGTGAACCAGCAACCAACATTCTGACGAGTGCTCAAACTGTGTGCGTTTTATTTTTGGACAGTTTGCCATGCGAGCATGCTATACGTGTAAGTGGAGTGGAGTGGAGTGGAGTGTTGTATTCATGGGGGCCAAGCGTTCGCTTAATACCGCAAGGATATGCCAAGGGATTCGCGCGTCAGAGGGTTCTTCAGTTTTCTAGCATATATGTCGTGTCTGTCGTTTGATATGTCCCTTTTTATATTTCATTCGAGTTAGAACATTTCTTTTTTTATTTTCATTTTCATTTTCATTTCCATTTTTTTTTTATTATTCTCTCCATTTCGTCCTTTTTAGGGTTTGTGTTTCAGTTCAGCGCGCGCTTCGCATGTTAGACTTCTTCAAACAATTGCTTCTGCACACATGAGCGTCATGGTTTAGTTAGATGGAGGTAACATTCATCGTCGTCGTCGTCGTCGTCGTTCTCGTTGTCCTTGTGTATCCTGAGACTAGTATACTAGGTGTGCCTTTGGCTTGGGTAACCATGTCGTTTGATAAGACAGACACAATGGACACATCAAATTGTGGCTTAGTTAGATGTGTGGTACAATCAAACTAAGCAAAAGGCGGTGAAGAAGTTTTTGTGGAG
This sequence comes from Leucophenga maculata, assembly GCA_035044805.1. Taxonomy (NCBI): domain Eukaryota; kingdom Metazoa; phylum Arthropoda; class Insecta; order Diptera; family Drosophilidae; genus Leucophenga; species Leucophenga maculata. Next base: position 1,035,822 of record JAWNNP010002797.1, on the reverse strand, counting down.
TTGGAGCGAAAGTCGCACATTAGGACAGAAGGTTTAGCAATAGTTTTTGACTGTTATAAGTTTTTGTTCGAATTAAAATTAAATTTATGTGCTGCACTATTTTGAGTTCGATTTGAATTGCTAAATTTTGCGGCGAAAATTTTTAATAATTTAATCTTAAAATAAAGTAAAAAAAATCTAACATTCCACATGACTAAGTGTCCACTTTCCTAGCACTCTACACACATATTAGCCGCTTACTCCACATCGTCTTGGACAAACATGACTGGGAGCAACATATAACTTACAATTAACCTCACAAGCTACGCTTAGTGTTTTGCCGCAAATGTATATATGTATTAGTATATGCACACACACACACACACACACACTTATACCATATATAAAACCACATAAACGCTGACACCCATCAGCTGTCATTCAGCACAACTGACTATACGAAAGGATAATACGCTGCGATATGAGTTTCGTTTCGTTTCTTTTCGTGGTAGGAGAGTGCGAGAGGCGTGCTGCGTGGGTGTTATAAAAGTACTTTCAGTTCGACTGGCATGAGCACGCGAAGTCGTTGTCCTGTAGTATTTCAATGTGTTGAGTTAAGTAGTTTGAGATGATGTTTTTGTTGGACTACGCGCAACGTGCACCATGCACCGTAAACTATGTTGCCGCTGTATGTGTTTACTGTTGAAATCAGCGCCACGTAGGGTAGGGTCTTCTGTATTAAGAACTAGGGTAATGATAATGGCATTCAGTTGTTTATGGAAAAGCATCTCTCGACGTAGTGCATAGCTGGCTGGGGTTGCGTTTGTTTTCATTTGAAAAGCGCATAAAACAAGAAGAAATAAATTCAACTCGCAGAAAAATAAAAAAGAAGCAAGGAGAAGGAGGAAATTGAGCGCTGCTAAACCAATCGTTCAAAACTAAAATTTTCCCTCTATAGCTGCCTAAATTAGAGTCTTCAAATTTTCGAGTATATTCATGCTTATATTTAGAGGGGAACTGCGTACCACTTTCATATTCAAGCAGTGTTCGTATGACATTCAGTTGCCACATATACCGTAGAAGTGTTGCTTCTGCACTAGTTGGCTGTGCATCTATTGATGCATTCAAATCTGTTTAGCAAGAGGTTAATCTTGCTATTGTAGGGTATTGTAAGCGTTTTATATCAACTGAAAATATTGATATAAAGTCTTAAAGTTTTGGGTGCCAATATTAACAAATTCTTATAACTCTTCATTAAGAAAAAAATTATAACCGCGCAGCTGTACGTACCCACTACAACACTCAAAAGGTCAATTACCTTTTGTACAAGGCTTCTGCTGCTATGTCCCATTCTTTTATTTATAACCTAGACACATACCATGTATATAAAATTTTATCTCCGTATCTAAATGCTCCTAATCACTCAGCTGTTCGAGCTCATAAGCAGCTTCTTAACGAAAAGGACATTCAATATTGTTTTTGATGGTGCAAAATCTACGCGGAAGTATTCCAGGGCAGTAGACATGCCTACAGACAGCTCATTTACAGCAGTTGATGAAGACAGCGGACGACACTGCTGTGCTAGCAAGAAGACCTCATATAGTTATTGCCACACCTGCGGAGTTTTGAGCAGTGGGTCTTAATATTAAATATAGACATATAATGTTTGCAACAACATGAAGTTCTTGCGCTGGAGTAACGTTCCTAGATTCTATCTTGAAATATCTGGGTGTCATACTCGATATAAGGCTTAAGTTAGCGAGACACTGCAGAATGATGCATGAACAAAATCTTGACTGTTTGGCCCAAGAAATAAGCTATCTCTATCCAATAATGTGACTTTATACAAGTCCATTCTGAGTTTTAAATGTAAGTATGTACTTCATTTATATGGAATTGCCGCCAAGTCTAAACCAATTTCGAAACGCTCAAAGCAAACTACTAAGAACGATGTACAATGCTCCATGGTACACACAAGCGAGCCACAAGCGAGGAGGTATAAAGAGCTCCTTGGAGCCCAACCGAATCCACTGGCTGGACGACTGAAAGCGGAAACACCAAGTTCCACAGCCAAAAAGAGAAGATTAAATCGGTGTCATCCACAGAACCTACCCAGTAGGGCTCTTTTTTTAATGTATTAATGTTTTAATATATGTATGTGCTATATAATCCAATCCGATTTGGCTCAAAATTAAAAGAGTTGCTTCCGCTGATTCCAATACCATGTATACCAAATATCTTTGCTGTATCTCAAATGGTTGCAAATCTACATGGAATATTTTTATCGCTTATATGATTAGAGAGCATCGAGCCCCCTCCTCTGATTTTATCAGAAATTAGCATATGTTTCAGATCAGAACCATCTAATGGGGTGGACCTAACTTTTTTAGGCCCTGTACCGAAGGTACAAGAGCCTATTGGGTTTGTGCAAATGTATGTAACAGGTAGAAATAATGGTCGGAGACCCCCCAAAGTTACCCCCATTATGGTCAGGAGTGATAGAGGAGTCGATATAGCCATGTCCGTCTGTCCGTCTGTCCGTCTGTCCGTCCGTCCGTCCGTATGAACGAAAGGATCTCGGAAACGGTAATAGATAGAGACTTCGTGTTTTTTGCATTCGTCTAGGACTGCTCCGGAATTTCACAAGTTTATTTTGAAATTTTGCCCCTCCCCCCCCTTCCCCATAAAATCACCCCCAAGGAGAAATATTTCTTCGGCATAAAAAAAATTGAGTATACCAGTATAAAGTTAACGTCCCTCTTAGTCAAAATCCAAAAAGTTCATCAAAATCGGATTATAAATAACGATTTTATAACCAATTGAAGTTGAATGACCCCCCTTTTCTTTTCATTCATATTCGCGCAGTGAGAAGTGGTCATGTGTTTGGTCATAAGCTCGGGAAACATTTAATATGTTTGTTAGGCGACCTGAACTGGTACAGGGCCTCTTACAGTCGGTTACGCCCGACTGTATTTCCTTACTTGTTTTTAAGTTTTATATAAAAAAAAGTTTTGTGATTGCTATTAATTCAACTAGAAATGCCAAAATTGGTATAGTTTGCATTAATCCTTTTAAAAAATTATATTAGGGCTTACATTGGACCACTAAAAGAGGTTGGTAGACACCCCTACAGCCCTCAGTATAGATTTGTCCGTCTGTCTGTTTATAAACAAAAAGAACTTGGAGACTATAAACGGCAGAGCCGTCCTGTTTGGATAATTAATGTCAATTTTTAGACAGTGCCGACCACTGCCTTAGGGAAAGTACCTATAATAAGCTGCCCATTGTTTCTGAGGGGAATTTTTCAGCCCGTATTCGTATTCAGCACACGAAAAAATTCCATTCAGAAAAAGTATGTCCTATTTCATCTGCAAAAATCAAATAGAGATTTGCAAGGCAGTGCAATTCAACGAAAATTCTTTGAGTCTAATTCTGGCCAGATATCTGGCATCTGTGAACATACTTTTACTCTTGTAATAGTGCAACACATAAAATGTATTATTCTGTGAGTTTAGTTTCTCTAAGTTTCTGATGAAAGGACATGGCTGATTCGTCTCGAGGTGCTTATCACGATTACAAACACTTTATGGTGACTCAGATGCTTGCTCGCTATTTTACGAATAAAATGAGAATGAACAGACATTTGGACGGACGGACATTTGGAGTGTTATATCGACTTGATTTTAGGTGTTGATCAAATGTTTGCACCTCTTACTGCCTCTTAAACCAAAAATAGAAAAATCTTTAGACGAAAATTTTTCAAAGCCAAAGCAAAAAAAAAAAAAAAGGAAAGAAGTACGCACAACCCACTTTGCTGCCACCCAATCACATTTCCTACAGCAAAATGTTGGTCAACGTCATCAGTAAAACAAGCAACTTCTCCACACCCAATTTCTTGTCACTCTTCGGTCGGTCGGTCGGTCGGTCATTATATTTTATTTCGGTGCTCATCTTTCTACGCTTTGGCGTTTTTATTATGGCACTTGCTTTACGCTTGCACGGCTTTGATTTTGGCAATGGTTTTGCGACGGCCACAGAGCTCATGCCTTAACGACAATCTATTTAGCAAGCCAGCCCACTGTTTGGGGCGTAAAGTGAGAAAGCGAGACAATAACAGCGCTGCTGGTGCCTCCGCCTCCGCCACTGCTGCTGCTGCTTCTTTAATTCGAATCATTCCCATTTTTTTCTTGTGCTTTGGCTTAGTATAGAATGAAAAAGGATATTTTTTTCTTCTACTGTCAGATTCTTGCATTGTGCCTGCAAATCGACTCTCCGACTGCCTGTCAGTTTGTGCACGCTACTTGCTCGCCCGAAAACCCTGCCTCCAAAAGCTGAAACTGTCCATTATAGCAAGCAAACAAATGGTGGAACAAATGGAGAAACAAATGAACGAGCGAAATTTAACGTTTATTACGGCACCAAGATATGCTCAAAGTTGGAAAGCCTGCCACTCACTTGGGTTACTAAAAGCTACACCCACAAAGGGCTGAGCTTCTTGGCTGCTAGACTACCAGCCTGCCGGCCGGTTGGACTGACTGGCTTACGTTATCCTTATAACATTTTTCTACGTTACTCAGCTTTCTTCAACGATTGCTGTTTTCCTCCCACACTCTTATTTGTTCTACTGCCAAATGCGAAGGACATTTGATGTAATGATGCCTTAAGGCTGCCTTGCCTGCCTTGCCTGCCTGCCTGCCTGCATGCCTGCCTGCTTATTGCTTGGTTGGTTGGGGTACAAGTCCTATTAGATATTGCCTCAGCTTTAGCTTCAATTTCTACAATACTCCCGCCGCTGTACGACTTTGTCCTTTGTTTGAGTTCACTTAAGTTCAGAACGTTGGCACAAAGTTTTACGTCTCCGCTTTATATTGCTGCAAATGCTGTTCCTTCTAAGTCTCCTTCACCAACAACTTTCATTATCCTTTTTGCCTTAGCCAAAGCTCAAGGCATACATATGTGGGCGTCCATTTTCGGTTCGGTACACACGAAACACTCACACTTCTGCCCCATATCCCATGCTCCATATTGTTCTCGTCTACTCTTCTGTTCAGTTCTGTTCAGTTCGGTGCACGTTCCGTTCGCGTTGCTGGCTTGGCTTAGGCATCGAGCGCACAAAAACAACTTGGAATCTGTAGCTAAGAACGAGACAGGCAGGCAGTCGGGCAACAAATGTGTAAAGAAGAAACCTAACAAAAAAAAAAACAAACAAAAAAATAGAAAAAAAGAAGATGAATTACTTCTTTTGGCCACTATGCCAATGACCAATGAACGACTGTGCATGAAGGCACATCCAGCGGTGGAACGTATGTGACTATGCGCGCAGTACGTTGGTCATCAATTTTGTGTGCTTGTATTAAATGAAAGAAAAATTCCAAGAAATTCTTGTAGTTGGGCGTCGCTGCATGTGCTGGGGGCAACTGTCGCTGAAGGCCGTCCAACTGTATGGTCTTAGCAACCAGCAAGCCATAGCGTCGACTCGACTCGACTCGACTAGAGAAGAGTAGAAAATTGCTATAAACTTAAGTTTGATGAGATGTTTGTTGCCACTAAGATACATTTATATATACACGTAGAAGGTGGGAGCGATTGATTTTACTTTCTTATATTTTTTTTTGTATTATAAGTCGAGTCGGCATCTTACTTGGACTTGTCGATTTGGCATTGAATTCTTTGACTCTGTATGATAAGATTCGTGCATTTCATTTATTATGACAAACTCTGAAATGAAGTTTTAAAGGCTATCTTTGCGCTAGGGCAGCTGGAGCTCAAAGAACTCACCGTTGATCGCGAATGCTGGAAGGAATTGCAGTTTAGTTTGTAGTAAAGTCCCATTGTGAACAATGAGACCATATGCTCCATTTGGAATCAAGGACAAATCTTCATAGCTTTCTGGCCGCATATACTTTTATTGATCGACAATTCAACTACATCCTTAAAGGGATATACGGCGCCAGGCAGAAATATTCTTTCAACATCTAAGATATATTTTAATGAATTGCAGACAAATTTTTAGCAAACTGTTTCATTAATTTTGAGTTTGCAGACGAACATAAATCAGAAGGTGTTCGGCCGAACATAAAGAAATTCTTTAGTTTGGCTACTGTTTGTGTCTGTGGCTTATTCGATCAATTCATATAGATCTAAGGTTAAGAAAAGGTCAAAAAATTTACGGAATACCCTTCTGGAGTTGGTAACTGAAAAGTCACTCAATTATACTCCTTGTCATGTTCCAACCACAATTCAAACCACGCACGTTTAAAATTGATCAAAGGCCCAATGCTAAAAGTGTTTAAAAATAGCCTGACACTAGGCTAAATACTGATGTGCTGGAAGAATGCAAAGGTAGCTTCATTCTAAAAGCAGGTTAGAAGTACCTATTCGGCTTTGGCTCATTCGTATTGGGCACACAACATCATGAACAAATATTTCATTGATGAATGATGATCTGGAAGATTCACTGGAACTGTCCCATTCCAACTCAATACCTCAATTCAAAACGCTATAAGAGCAAAAAATCCAGAGAATTAGAATATCTTACTAGATGGCTAATACAACTACTAGACTCAAGGATAATTGTGACTTAATTTCTTGATTAAAGTTTTGTAGTTAAGATCAGAAAAAGAGGACCACAGTAGGGCGTACTAACCACGGTTACGCGGGCATACGACTAAAACGAGCGAGCATTCGACTTGGCAAGGAGAGAAGTTGCAACTCCATTAACTGGTTCAGAGCCGATCTACGTACTCGCATCAGGTAGATTGAAAATACTGGAAAAAGAGAAAGAGAGTAAAATCACGGACTATTTCTGGGGAAACAACGGAATTTTACGGCGGACTCAAGAAGAACGAACTAAAAATGGTTTGGTGACTGGACACTGCATATTATTAGACAGTTAAGTTGAAATGAAGAGTGACAGCACTTGTAAGTTCTGTTCAGAAGCTGACTATACTGCAGAGCATATTTTGGGAGAATGTCCAGCTTCATTGCCTGTATGAGGGCGGTGTTGTTCAGCCCGACATTGGGAGTTGATGCACTTGTCCGGATTTATTTTGATGTTTCACTTCCAGGCACAGTGCATGTTGGATAGCTCATTTCGCAGTTTCACCTGAAAGCGGCGTTCCTTCAGATAAGATCGGACCATAAAAAAAAAAGTGTGCTGGGAGAAGCGCTTTTATCTTAGCCAGGAGTCCAGCGTGCCAGACTATACCGGAGGCATCTTGCTCATCGACAAATATTCCATTGTAGTACTCCTTGTCGTTGAACGCCTTCAAGACATGGTGAACCACACTGTAGACTTGCTCTATTGTGTCATGACCACAACTAAAACCGAATTCGGCAGGGCTTTTTGATAGCCTACCACCTCTAAAAGTATATAAGTAGTCATGAAGCTTCAATATAATGTCAAACCAAAGAACAAAAAATAACAAAAAAAAAGTAAACTTTCAGCTTATTACAGCCCGAAACCAAACTGTCCAATCGCTTTTAATCAAACAGACAGAGAAAACGCAAACTACTTAAGACTGTATAAATATATAAACTGAAATGCGCACCTAACCCAACATATAAGCAAGGATATACAAATGCTCAAACACACACACACACACAAAGCAATGTATCTACATAATTTAAGTTGACTACAAGCAACGTCTTCGACTCTAAGACGCTGAGTCGCAGAATGACAGCTAAGCAGAAGAGGAGTTGAGTAGTCAATAGTGGGTGTGTGTGTGTGTGTGTGTGTGTGTGTATATATATATGTGTGTTCGAGCCGCACCGCTGAGTGTAACAACAAAATAATGCATTAAAGACATTTTGACCAGCAGCAGCAATGAATGGCAACAGAAAAACGGAGGGACAGACACGCACACACAAACAACAATTGAGGGTAGCAGATTTCAAAAGCAAAATCTAACAAAGTAAACGAAAAGAGGCACTGACAGCGCCTGCCATTTAATATAAATTGTTGTGGGACAAAATGGAGTTTTGGTTAAAGTTTTGTATCTGCTGAGATTTTCGACTGCAACGTCTTTCATTTTCGGCAACGAGTAAAAATCCCATTTGCTGCAAAGATACGCAGAGTTTGAGTTTTCTTGGGCGGCATAAAGCAGTAAAGCAACACACACACGCGCAATGCACACATACATATATTAGTTGCAATGCATTGCACCAGCTTCATACACACGCCTAAAAGTCGGCAATAATAACTACAACAAATTCTATGTATTCTATTTTTGCTGACCAATGCAAAATGCATACGAAACTCAAACTCTTTCTTTCTTTCTTACGCACACACACGTAGCAGAGACAGACAGACAGACACACTTACTTGCTTGCTCACTTACTCGCACTGTCGTATGCTTTTGAGCCTAAATTCAAACGCCTCAATGCCGCACACTACAAAAACGTTTTGCACAAAAACATTTGCATACTTTTCGGCATGCAGCTTGCACTTTTGTGCAAGATCTTAAATTTTAATGAAAATCTTGAGGCATGCAATACAGCACACATTGTCTTGCATTTACAGCAAGTATCAGTATGGTGTGTGCGTGTGTGTAGAACCTCATCCATTAGTTGCACGCATACAGCTAGAGTTGCACACATACACAGTTATTTCGTACTTCTTGTGAGATTTTGTTGTTGCTGTTGTTGTTTTGCATCGTCGTCGTCGTTTGCATCGGCTACAACAACTTCGGCTTGTCAGGCTGCATAATAAGTTTTCTATACACTTAATGTCAAACGCCTCATATGCAGCAAGCGTACTACAAACTACTACTCTTCTATGAGTTATACACACACACACACACACACACAACTCTTTTTGATGCATTTTCTCAGTCTTCCAATAGTAAAATCTGACTTGCATTTTGTTTTAAGTGCATTCGTTGCAGTAAAACGTATACTTTTGCATAGTTTAAGGCGCACAAAATTTTAGCTACACCTAACACACATATATAAAGACACACACACACACACACACACACATGCACACAGTTATAGGCCCAAAATGTATTTGCAATGCAACTTTCTTGTACAATTTCTTAAGATGTTTTCTGCTCTGTCTCTTTTCATTGCATACTTTCAGGTCTTCAGCGCCTGTTGACGTCTTAAATGTGCACATTTTCTTAGAATTTTATACAAATATGTGAATAATTACTTTACAGACATACTGTACACTAACTCTTTATAAGTATATAAAGCTTAGGCGTCGCATACTCCCAGGCAAAATATATATTTTGTGGTATTAAATATCTAGCCGCCTAGCCTAGCTGGGGTCTGAGGTTGACTTGAATTATACACCATTGTAGTATGCAGCTGATTGAGCACTTCAGTTGCATTGTCATTGTATATTTTGTGGTATATAAATATATACATATATACTAAATATTTGCATTATATATATATATAATGAAAACTTAAATGCAACTTTGCATTTGTTGTTCTTTCAATTATATGCCTCCTCCTCCTCCTCCTCCTGCCCAGTCATCATCATCATCATCATCATCTTCATCAACTCTTATCGAACATAGTCTTTTGAGATTTACATAAATAAGTAAAATTTTAATATATGATTATATTTTATATATTTTATGTATTTATTTGCGCACACGCACACATATGCAAATTTTACTCATTTCCAGTTAAATATTTCCTTTATGGCTTTTTGCATGTGGGTTTCACAAATTTTTTGCTGGTCAACGCCTAAGCGTATGCTCTAATAAGTTGCATTAAAATTTTAATAGCAGTTGATGCGCAAAATTTCTGGCATACCAAATTAATAATAAAATTCTCAACCGAAAACACACTAAGTTGCCTGGATTTGTTTGTTGCATACTATCGGTCAACTCTAAAATATGCATAGAATTTTTCTTTTCTTTCTTATTGCAAATAGAAATTAATTAAAGAAAGTAGCAGTTTAAGTCGTTTGATATCTGTGTGATATAAAGTTGGTAATTTGGCTTTTCAATAAATTTAGTTGCATAGATTTGTGTTCAAGCTGTAAGTTTCTATTCAAGAAATATGCAAAGCGCTTAAGCTTGCAGAGAAACACGCTCAGATTTATTGCATTGAAAAGGTCTCACTCAAGTTAAAATTTTCAAGTATGGAAGGCTTCATTCAGTGGTCCAAAAAACTGTAAAAATGAGCTCCAGACAAGGACATACAGTGTTGATCTGTTGTACGAAGGTATATTGCATACATTGATGTATATGTACAGCATCCGTCCATACAGTTGAAGTACGCCGATGTAGTTCTTATCCGTACATTGCCTATGTACAAAGGAGCTACCATTTTTAATTCAGGCGCAAGCAATGTCACCTCTGTACAATGTGACTGGCCTGCTGTCGAATGTATATTATAAAGCCTTGAGTGCAAAACGTACTTCTAAGCTGAGTTCTTGGACGTAAAACAGAAACTACTCAGAAACTACCTTTACTGCTGGTCCTTCTATGTAGGAAATAGAGTTTATCGGTAGTCTGTGATATAAGGGCTCGGGTTCCACAGGGTAGTGGGCCTGGGCCCATTTTATATAATATATATATCGCGAATATGACGGACATTAATCACCCGTACATACTTAAGCCGCCTGCGCAGATGACACTGCCTTCTTGGCGTCGGACTGCTGCAGCCAGTGAAGTATCAGCGATACTGGAGAGACAGAATGATGCGCTCAAGTACCAACAATCCCTGTCGAATATTAATATTTAATGCTGTGCGGTGGTCTTATGCCCGCTGTAGAGTGTATAGCATTTCCTGGACATACACACCAAGAGGCCACTACTCAATTAAATGCTTCATCAAATGTATTGTCACATTGGCGACAGAAATAAGTTGCGTATGGAAAACTAGTTTATGCTGTACAGAATAGAATATTAACTTCAGCTTGAATCTACGGTATCCTGCTGTGGGGATCAATCAGCTGCACCACAATGGAGATGTTGCAGTGCTTCCAATCAAAAGTGCTGCGTGTCACAATGGGCGCACCATATTATGTGCTGTCGTAGTCGTACACAGAGACCTACTGTTTGACACTTTACATGTCTTCAAGTTGGCAGTTCATGATAATCTACAGTCTACATGGACCCTCTGGAACTGCTATTCCGGCACCAATAAACAGTCTATTAAACTATTGTGAATATTTCCTTTATTTAAATTTACGCTGGCCTTTATGGTTCTTTATTATTGATATTGTAGTGGTTTCTAATGATCGCTGCACAAGATCTTGAGTCCCAAAATTTCCTATCACGTCAGGATTTTTAAACAAGTAAGGAAATTACAGTCGGGCGTAACCGACTGTAAGAGGCCCTGTACCAGTTCAAGTCACCTAACAAACACATTAAATGTTTTCCGAGCTTATGACCAAACACATGACCACTTCTCACTGCACGAATATGAATGAAAAGAAAAGGGGGGAAGTTCAAATTCAATTGCTTATAAAATCGTCATTTATTATCCGATTTTGATGAACTTTTTGGATTTTGGCTTAGAGAGGCGTTATCTCTATACTGGAGCACTCAATTTTTTTTGTGCCGAAGAAATTTTTAGCCTTGGGGGTGATGTTATGGTGAAGGGGGGGAGGGGCAAAATTTTAAAATAAACTTGTAAAATTCCGGAGCAGTCCTAGTCGAAAGCAAAAAACACGAAGTCTCTATCTATTACCGTTTCCGATATCCTTTCGTTCATACAGACGGACAGACGGAAGGACGGACAGACGGACATGTCTATATCGACTCCTCTATCTCTCCTGACCATAATGGGGGTAACTTTGGGCCGTCTCCGACCATTATTTCTATCTGTTACATACATTTGCACAAAACCAATAGGCTCTTGTACCTTCGGTACAGGGCCTAAAAACGCCCGGATTTGTAGCAAAACAATTTTTAGATTTTGCATCACGCTAAAGCAGCTGCCGGAATAAAGTGTTGAGACTCGACGATGTTCTTACCTTTGAATCTTTCTCATACCTTTGATATAAGAGATAAGAAGCCTGAACTACCGATAGGCTTTAGGGTTCTACTCATCCTTGCTGGGCTTGTGAATCATCATCAACTGTATACTGCCACATCTCCGGTAAATATGGTATATCGCAACTGTATGATTGAAAACAATATACAGATGGAGAGTGCTTCTTCTGGCGGAGCCTTAAGTGTGCGATTGCTTTGCAACTGCGGTTTGCTTCGCAGTGTATGGTGAGGATGAGCAGTGACGGCCGTAAAGCGTTGTTACAAAGTCGTGTGGCTCTGTCATTATGTCTACCCGGCTGTGTGTTTCGGCATCGTGGGTGTAAAACTTCAACGTTGAGAACTTTGGTATTTAGTTGAATTCGGGATAAGTAATTTTCTATGGAATACCATCTCCAGCAACACTTCATGAGCTGCTTTGTTCTTGTTTTGTTTGTCCACACTTTTTATTTCGCTCTTGCACTTACGAATGAAGCTGCTTATGTTAAGTATTGAGCTTCACTTGCAGCTTACGAATACAATGGAAATAAAAAAAAAAAACAATTCAAAACCTTTGCAACTTTTAACTTTAAGCATTTCTCGAATTTTACAAGCTTAGACAAAGGAAAAACATAAAAATAACGAATAAGTCTTTAATAGAAAATAAAAATGAAAATAGAAAAAAAAAGAAATGTTCTCATTGAGCCACAAAACTAAATGTGTATACCGCAAAAGCAAATTAAGTGTTCCATCATAGCACCAACGTCAACAGCACAGTGCACCGATGCCGCACACGCCTGCTCATCATACACAACAAGGACATGCAGTGAGTTGTAGCCTTAAAACTAGAAAAACTGACTGACTGAGTGAGTGAGTGAGTGAGTGAACGAATGGATGGATGAATGAGTGAGGCAAGGCACCAAAAATAAAATAAAAAAGGAAAAAAAAAATAAAAAATATCGATGCTAAGCTGCACTGAACTGCGCTGCGCTACAGGATACCAAAGGCAATGGCAACAGTACAGCACCATAAAAGGATACGCGGACCCTATGTTGCTGTAGTTTTGTATTGCATAAGCTCAGGCGCACACAGCACAGCACAGCACAACGTCAAAAGTGAGCGTTAAGCGCAGCTGAGCAGACAATTTTACCCCACTCCGCCTCATACACCTCGCCATAAACTGACCAAAATAGACATGAAATAACAACAGAGCAGTACCCAGCCCCGAGCACAACTGCATACGGGATAACTAAGCGGTATGAGCGCTCGCTGCAAACTACCCTCGTCCCGACACAGCAACAACTATGTCGTATTTGTAGTCGTGGGCATTAGTACGCCAAAGGCAGCATTGGGGGTTGGGTGGTTGAAGCGTGGCGTTTGTTTGAGCGACGGCAATCATAAAAATTGAAATAAAATAGCGAAAAATGTGTAAACTAGCATGAGAGACCGACCGAGCACTGTCGGCTGACGTTTAGATGAGTTTGGAAATAGTTGGGTTACTGTGGGACAATTGCGCTGGACTGAGGCGACATGCGTGCCAAAAAAAAAAAAAAAAGATGAAAAAAAAATAATATTAAAAGGGGTTAACGCTGCATGATGGCATGATGAAATTTATAAAAGAATAGAATACGAACGAACGAAAACTATTTCACTTCATTTGCTGTGGTTTTTCACAAAATGAATTTCGTTTAATTTTTCGGCTATTTCATAGCTTTTGAAAAGGAAGCCAGTGAAAGTATCCTGCGAGGGCGGTGAGCTGCGTCAAGTAACGCGCTCTCTGTGCTAATAGCACTTCAGCGTGCGAGCAGCCACGCCGCATTGTTCCAAATTATTTGGTGTGAATTGTTGATTTGTAAACCCAAAGGACTGTTCTGCGTTACGCAGCTGCCCTGTGCTCTTTCACTAATTTCTTATGCCCATCATTCTATTACATCTTTGTTTACGGTTTCTGTGGACTTTGAGTGACATGATTGACTCATACCTTAGAATCGTCTCTTCCCCACCACTTTCGACGCTTTAACCCACACACACACACACACACACACAAACACACAACGCCTGTTCTTGTCTATTGTCCTTCTTCGTCTTCAATATTGTATTGTATCTATTTCTCACTCCAAATGTTCTGCTATTGTTCACATCTTCCAGTCCCTTAACTCTCTTCGTGTCCTTTGACATTGCGACCCATGTTCTCTTTATCATTATGATTACACTATATAATGTTGATTATCCTTATATAAGCACATTGAACTTGGCTTGTCCGAAGTTGAATATTTTTGTGTGTAAGGTTTTCAACACGTTCTTGCCGGCGTGAAGCAAATATGCGAGTCCTTTTAAGTGGTATCTGAACGAGCATACTTTAAACGTTTACAGTGACTGTGTTAATTGTTTAAAATTGTAATCGATTTTGCATGTATTGATTAGGAAAGAAATGTCCTTTTGCTTGTAAAATGAAGTAAGTCACTAAACTAAGGCAAGAAGTTTCTGTAGTATGAAGAAATTTAACTTGTACCTGCAGATATTAATAAAATGAAAAAAAAAAAAATGAAAAGAGGGAAGTAGAAAATAGCCTTTGGGTCGGTTGAGGACATGGCAGGTCTAAAAAATGGATTGAAGCTGGTGAGAAAACGAAGGATATTTAAACATAGTATGAATTGCTTTTTTTGTACCCTTGTGTATGTGTTCTTTATGTCGAGAAAATGTAAGGAAGGTCCAGCATGCAGGTCCTTGGAAAACTGGGATTACTGAGTAAGAAACATTTAACATTCAACTTCGCTAGAACTTAAATAATTCTCACACATACACTTGGCTTGGAAATGGTTCAGTTTATTCAGCACGGAATTCAAGGTGACTAAAATGTTCAATTCGCGTGGCACAACAGTGGCTCACTCCATTCTGTTCTGGTGTGAAGGAAGTGGAAGATGCACATCGCTCTGGAAGAGCGGTCGTCGAAGAAGTCGATAAAATCAAGGAACTGATCGAGATAGACAGCCATTGTAGCAGCCGTACCATCGCCAGGGAGCTGCACATCAGTCATATGACTCTTCAAAGGCATTTCTGAAGCGAATGCTGACTGCCGATGAAAAGCCGATGAAGCGGTTTGTAAATAACCACAACATTACATGGAGTTATCAATGTTCCCTACATAAAGGAACAGGTTTGATGCATTCGAGTACTTCCAGCGTTTAATCCATCATCGATATATAACGTTTAAAGACATATTCAATGCCATCGATGGCGACTGTATCTCGTTCAGAATAATTTCACGAAGTAACGTCTTGACAAGATTAAGAACGGATCTTAGTTGATAAAGTATGATTTTCAAATTTTCAGTATCGCTTTCCGAGATGAGCCACCGACAGACAATAGTTCTCATTAGTAATAAATTCTTTTCGAACAGCAGCACTGACAAATATATTTGAAATGTTTTGCTGGCAATGCATATCGAGAGGCGGATTCAACATAAAACTTCCGAGAAATTTCGTTGTGAATGAATGTTCACCACGCTGTGGAATGTAAAATTTAACAAGGTATAGGCGCCGGATTTTTCGCCAAAAACAAATCGTGCCCATGAATAGACTGTGCTGAAATCATTTATAATGAAAGCCATACCCTTATGATAGCGTTGTGATGTTGCCGCATAAAATCGTTGCAAATATAGTCCTTATCGCAACCGTCTACTGTAAGACGTGCCTTCACAGAAATCAGTGAAACAGTGGCGATTCTTAAAAGTAAAATGACAAACATCTTCTAACGATGAATGATAATTGATCGATATAAAATTCTCATTGAAAATAACCTTATTCAATAAGAAGTTTGTATTGGTCAATTGTCGCTAATCGTTGCAAGGTGTTTTGGAATTTAGTTATCAGATCATACTGGCTTAAAACCGTTCGTCACCGTAGGTTCAACTCCAACTGGCAGTGAATCACAAGACATTTCAAGTTTAAAATGTTACGCACAAAGTGATCAAGCATCAACTTTATTCTCACGGGCTACAAATGAATACGCATCGCCGTGATGCTGCCGGAAGTTAATGCAATAAGCACGCTTTGTCATGGCAGTTGCGTTGATGACGTTGACTGCTGGACACTCTCTTGAGAACCAAGAACCCTGCAGCATTTTTGTTTTAAAGTACTTGCATTCCTCCAACTGATTATGAAAACTTGAAAGCGACTAAAATTATATGCGGAAGGAAAACAGAGAAGAGTACATATCACCAATGTCGCATAGATTTGTCTCCCGCGTTTCATTTTGATAATTCATTTTTGAAACGATTTTGCTTTTTAGGCCCTGTACCGAAGGTATGTAACAGGTAGAAATAATTGTCGGAGAGCCGCCAAAGTTAGTCCCATTATGGTCAGGAGTGATAGAGGAGTTGATATAGCCATGTCCGTCCGTATGAACAAAAGGATCTCGGAAACGGTAATAGATAGAGACTTCGCGTTTTTTGCATTCGACTAGGACTGCTCCGGAATTTTAAAAGTTTATTTTAAAATTTTGCAGCAATTTTGCAAATGGTCCTAAGACGCTACGTTGAGCAAACTAAGTGCGTACGGGAGAATTTGGGGAGGCACTTGCACATATTTTTACGAAAAACTTTCTTCCCTCCAGATAGGAACGCAGCTTTAAGAAAAATGAAGCAGGGATACTGTCCTTCATTTTTGAAAGCAGACCGTTGTGCCATATTATATCGAAAGCTTGCTGAATATCAACAAAGACAGCAATAAAATATGCTTTGTATTCAAATGCCTCTAGAATATTATTTTTTTTTATTTAATTGTCCGGCACAAATATTTTCTAAACGAAGTTCGAACTGGTGATCTGGAAATAGGACTTTAGAATTTCTTATGTCGAATAATCTGTTGGCGAATAGCCTCTCCCAAATTTTCGAAAACTACATAAGACTGATCGGTCGGCATGATTCTGGTTTGCCGGACTTGTGGGTCATTGTTATCATCGCCGTTTTGCAAGCCGTAGGAAAGTATTGCAGTTGTATCACTATTCAACATCCAGTCAAAGCGTCTCTTCTATGCTGACGAGTGTCCAGAGTGACTCCGAGAAATGAAGTTTCATTTTTCTGTTCAAGGGCAGAGCCATTTAACCTTTTGGGTGCATAAAGTTCTTATTTTTAGCATGAAACATACATTTACAGACTTTGATAAGTTGAGCTTAACATTCCATCTTCTGGCCCACTTCGCAAGTTAATCTAGATAGTCCTGCATATTATAACGCATAAACCATTTGAGTAGGCAGCAGTAAGGGTTAAGCGAGATGATAACATCGGCAGTGAACAGAGTAAACAGAAAGGGGCCAAGTACCCTGAGGTACTCCAGCATAAAAGGCTGGATGGAGTACAGCTCTTTCCAGTCTTTGACTCTGAAGCAAAGTCCTTCCAGAAAAGATTGCATCAGTGCGAAATAAGGCGAAGGCAATTTTGACTCCTAGATGTTACACTCGACCGAAAATTTGACCAACGTCACAAATGTAGCTGTACATTATATTTTTTGCTAAAGTGCGTGGTTTACAACTCTGTTCAATGGTGCCATGGCCAGTGCGAAATACTAACTGAAGGACCGGTATGATATGACTAGACTCGGCGGTGTTCTTGTGAATAGCAATCAGTCGTTCCCATTCCTTCGAAAGCGTGGGTAGTAGGCTGATTGGCCTGTCAGATTCGGGGTCTCTCCGGCTTAACCGGTTTAAGCATCATCGGCACAATTGCTTGCTTTCACATCACCGGAAATTGATGTCATTGAATATCAATGTTAAGTGCTGGAGCGCGCTTTTTTTCTCGGACATTTTCTACTTCCTTACGATTTTCAGTATCTATCAATTTAGATTACACTAGGCAGGTATTCTAATTCAGACTATTATAGAACATCTACAACAGCAAGTTAAACGTTGCACATTTAATACAAATCTTCAGAATACTCTTCCTTTAAATTATTCATTCTGAACGAATATTTTTTTGTTGAATTTTATGGAGATAGTATTTTTGTATTGAAGGCATACTTGAGTCGGAGCAAGGTGTTGTGGTGTGCAGTACATCTCTGTAAAAAGCAATGAAGGACTATTTTAACCGACATGGAAGTGAGTCAATTTCAAAAATTTATTCAATTGATATAAATTTTTGTGAAAACAGCAAATTATTGACATTTGTTCTTTACTAAAAATTTTTATTTATTTATTTTATGGCTTTCTCAACTTCTAATTAAAATTATATTCAGTAATCGAACAAAAATTGCAAACAGTAGCAGCTCCGCCGTTGTCACGCTAGTAAAGAGCAAACATTCACCTAAACTTTAAACCACAAAGAAATTAAAGGATTGCCGTAAGTTTTTTTTTTTTTTTTTTTGACGATTACTTTATTTTTTTGTAATTTAAAAATTAAATACAATTCATTCATAGCCCGAAATCAATTGGCACAAATTGCAAACAATTTATTTGAAAGCACTTTGAATTGAATTAACATAAAAAATTGAGTTTGAATATAATTTTATGTTTACAAAACAAGCATTCAGCAGATTTTCTACTACTGTTTATTTTTTTATTTTATTTTATTTAATTTTATTATTACTTTTAGGTATGTTTTCTATTAATTTTTTTTTTTTTTTGATAAATTAAATCCATGAATGAAAAAAATTTTAAATTAAATATTATAAATCATAGCAGTTGATTTTTTTTTTCGTTTTTGTTTCGTGTAAGCATATTAAATTCATATGAATTAAGCCCAGGGCAACTAAAATTTTTATTAGCCTAGGACATGTACAACCACCAATAGAAACGTTTAACGTGAAAAAAAATTGATTTAAAATAATTCCATCAAAAATGCATAACTGACCAAAAAGAATACAAAAGAAAAAAATTAAAAACCTAAAAAAAAAAAAAAAAAAACAAAGCAGAAATATATATAAATATAAAATTAATAAATAAAATATAAATTTATAAATTTCTACGCCCCTAAATGTATGCAATGGACATTTACCTATGTACAACGCCATATGTAAAGCCAGCATATACAAAGGCTATGTGCTATATAATTGCTAACCAAAAAACTAATGCAAAATTGTAAAAGAAGAAGAAGAAAAAACGTGACAGCAAAATGCAACGAGTTGCAATACCCTGACATTTTAGTTAGAGTCTACCGCTGGGGCGCTAAAAGCGCACCATAGAACCTGTCGCGCTGGGCTGGGCCGTGCTGGACCCATCATTTCAATTAAAAATCTGCCACTTAAGCTCGAATAAAAACACGCCACGAAAAAACACGACTGCCTAGGTAGGTAGATAGGTAGGTGACTGTTGCAAACGTTGAGTTTGTTGAGTATGGTTTGAGTTATTTTATATATTTGCATTTGGCTGAGTGTATGCGCTACATCGAACGCATAAAACTAAAGTGGACAAACCAATACTCACACACACACACACACGCACATACACACACACACAGAGATATACTAGATACAAATGCACATAGAGAGTGCATTCTATCTGCCTACAACTGCACTTCATGTACTACTAATTTAAACAGACCGCGACAGAGAAATATGGCAAAATTTTAAATATTTTTATTATATGTTAATAGAAGCTGAAACAATTATCTTCATAGCTATGCAATATTTATAAAGCTTTTCATATTGGAAAATAAGTGTCGATAGAAACTGAAACAATTATCTTCATAGCTATGCAATATTTATAAAGCTTTTCATATTGGAAAATAGGTGTCGATAGAAGCTGAAACAATTATCTTCATAGCTATGCAATATTTATAAAGCTTTTCATATTAAAAAATAAGTGTCTTGAGGTACTTAAATAATTATATATATTTAATATTTATGTATATAAAAGCAAGAATGAATGCTGCAAACGGGTGTGTCCGACTTCAAAATACGCTGTACCCCATTGAACCTTTAATTTGTACAGGGAATATATTTCAATTGGAATATGTGTGAGATATTTTATTAGAATTATTCGTTTCAAGCTAAACTTATGTTCAACGAAATGTTTTTCTAATTAAAACTTAGAAAAGGGGCACAGATTTGTATGGAGGCTCCCCTTCTAATGAACCGATTTGCACCTTAATATAATATTTTATTAGAATTGACATAACATAAACAAAATTTGGTGTTTCTAGCTGAATTAGCAACAACAAAATTTTTGTTTACTAACAAAAACGCAGAAAATTGGGCATATTTGCATGGGAGTACCCGTACTAATGGTCTGATCTGCACTTATATGAATATTTTAAGAGTAACAAAGTAAAACAAGTAAGGAAATACAGTCGGGCGTAACCGACTGTAAGAGGCCCTGTACCAGTTCAGGTCGCCTAACAAACATATTAAATGTTTCCCGAGCTTATGACCAAATACATGACCACTTCTCACTGCGCGATATGAATGAAAAGAAAAGGGGGGTTGTTCAAATTCAATTGCTTATAAAATCGCCATTTATTATCCGATTTTGATGAACTTTTTGGATTTTTGCTTAGAGAGACGTTATCTCTATATTGGTACACTCAATTTTTTTTGTGCCGAAGAAATTTTCACCCTAAGGGGTGATTTTATGGGGAAGGGGGGGGGAGGGGCAAAATTTCAAAATAAACTTGTGAAATTCCGGAGCAATCCTAGTCGAATGCAAAAAACACGAAGTCTCTATCTATTACCGTTTCCGAGATCCTTTCGTTCATACAGACGGACAGACGGACAGACGGACAGACGGACATGGCTATATCGACTCCTCTTTCATTCCTGACCATAATGGTGGTAACTTTGGGGGGTCTCCGACCATTATTTCTACCTGTTACATACATTTGCACAAACCCAATAGGCTCTTGTACCTTCGGTACAGGGCCTAATAAAGCAATTTCGACTTTTCTTTTTTAAATAAACAACATTAAAAAAAATAGCATTTTCTAACTAAAAATTATTAACAAGTGTAGCTTAGTATGATAAATGCCAAATCCTGCCTTAATAAGGGGGTTTAATTTTACATAAAATACAAATTATCGGAAGAAGAATTAATAGTTTCTAAATGTTCACACTTGAAAGCTCTATCTTTTATAGTCTCAAATTTCTTGAATTTCCAAGCAGACAGACGGACATGTCTATATTGACTTAACTTTTGATGCTGATCATGCATATATATACAATTGATGGGGTCTACGACATATAAAAACTAAATAAAATAATTTTTAGCATTTTTGAAGCATTTTTTAGCATCTTTTCAGAATCTTTTTATAATTGTAATCTAGCCTTTAGTGCCATATTTTGAGAAACGTTCTAAAATTATTTTTAAACAATTGTCATATTTCGCTGCACACGACTATATTTGTCAGGTATATAAAGAGAATTTTATTAAAATTTGTTTTACTTTATATTTTTTTTTTTTTTTAAACTATTTCAATGTGGGTGACTAATTTTTTTATAGCGCTCGCCTCATGCCCATTTTTTGAGTTAATTTTTTTTTCCTTCGCAAACGATGAACAACAAAAACAGATACTTGTATATATATATATATATATATATATCTAGCTATATGCGTATGTGTGTCTTTTATAATAAATAATAAAATATGCACCAATACACAAACACAAAAAACAATCACCCACACGCGCACACACAACAACGTATTAGTATTTGCAGTATAAAGCCGACGCGGCTGGCAAGCAATTTGTTGAAAAATTTTTGAATTTTGCGCACATTTTACGCTTGATCGAAATACTTGCCAGCAAAAATTGGCGCAAGGCTCACAAAAAAGAGCGCAAAATTAAACAAAAAAGAAGAAAAAAAAAAAATAGAATCAAACAAACACACACACACCTACACACCTACACACATAGAATGAAATACATAGCGTAAAAACAGCATATATATACGGTTACCATACCATACCATAGGCCCTTTAGCATCCGCAAACATATAAACAACAAACACAACACTAAAACACCAAGAGGCAGATCCCTAACCTCAATTGCAACTCTGGCATATATTGATATATAGTTGGCAGGATGTGCACCTCT
This sequence comes from Leucophenga maculata, assembly GCA_035044805.1. NCBI lineage: Eukaryota > Metazoa > Arthropoda > Insecta > Diptera > Drosophilidae > Leucophenga > Leucophenga maculata. The sequence continues at coordinate 1,013,892 of JAWNNP010002797.1, read as the reverse complement.
CTGCCTTCGAATGCTGTTTTGTTTAGCTGATTTCAGGCTTCGATTTCGTTATTATGTATAAAAAAAAAATTGAGTAGAGTGAGTGATTGGTGCCTATTTGTATATAAAAAGCGGGCAAGCTATGTATTGCTTTAAATTATATAATTTTATGCTACTTTAAGTTGCATTTACAAAATGTTTAGTGGTTTCATATAAATTATTATTAGACAACTGTTACAGATTATCTTAAAATAATCTTTAGAAAATAAATTGCTCAAATGTGAAACATAAGAAAAAATATTTAACAATAATTCTCGAATTCTTTAAATCGAAAAAACTTCTAAAATAAAATAAAATAATACACTTATTGCATTCAAGAACGCTAAACAAAGGATATTCTGGACAGCTTCGGTTACCATTATAATTTATATCATATATCGGTACTAAAATTAACAACAACTTATAAAGAAACATTTCAAGCTATCTTGATTTATATTCTTTATAATCAGTTTTGGGAATGAGAAAAAATGTCACATTTGACGAAGCTTGGTTTGTGTTTTTCGGAATTGTCAATTCTGCCCGCTTTCATTTGGGTGATTGAGTTCTGGTTTCGACGTCATAGACACATAATCATGTTTCGACATTAGTTATGATTCTTTTGACAAAATCTGCAACGTCTTTGAAGTCATTTTACAGCTTCTAAGTGATGCTCATGCGAAGCACTGTTGCCTAACGCTAAAAATCTTTGCAAAAATCAAAAATTTGATGAAAATTTTGACAAAATATGTTCGTCCGATAGAAACTTAAGTGTGTACATAAAATAGCATCAATTTGTTTTGAGTTTTAAAAATTAAAAACAATTTGATTTTAAATACTTAAAGTTTTTTATTTAGATTTGGCAGCCTTAAGTTTCCTAACTGCATCCTTGTTTAAAAAGAAGTTGAAAGAAGAAAAAAACGCAGTTTCAGCCATGACTATAGTCATTGGTCATAGGTCATATAAGCACTATTTATTTTTAATTAAACTTTTTCCATATAAAGTGAATATTGCTGTACTGGATTCTGTACCACAAAATACAATGGCTACTGATATATCGTTTAAAATAAAACTTCAAGACTTGATAGATTACACAGCGACACATTCACCTAAAAAGTTTACTTGAAGAGGAAGTAGTATTAATTCATAAAAGCCTTACATTGATTTGTCTGTGGGGTTGTGATGGATCATCCGGTCCAGATTGCTTACAAGTAAACAATTGTTACAAGGTCATCTCTTGTTATCAGATACGAATATATTTATGACATCTGTTTTTTCCTTAAGACTAAAAGTGAACTCTCAGAACATTGGAAAAATCCTTGTTTTTCGACAGTCCATTTTTGCCCTCTATTTTTATTGTCCGAAACACAGCAAGAATTTCAAAATTTGAACGACTCAACAAAAGAAGAGCACAACTTCGAATATAAAATTTCTCCACTACATGTCAGACTTAGATGTACGAAGGTCATCTTGGAGTTAGCATTTCTACAGGTCAAGTCCCAACTCAATTTTAACATAAATCAAGAATTTCGTAATAGCGACGATCAAAATAAATATAATAGAAAACATGAACATATTCTTCAAATCAATAAGCTAAAATACCCGTCGAAGAACAGGGCACAAGTTTTTATAAGAAAACCATATGTGAAGACAATTTGTTGCACGAATAAATGTTTCAACAAAAAAGGGAACATCAACTGAGACTAAACTGTGCGTTGATGATTGGAGATCATTAATCTTTATGGATTTGAGATTCTTTATTGTAATACGTGTAATTCGACAGATCGCGCTGGATAAATATGAAGTAATAACGTTCTATTAAAGCAGTAGATAATGTGATTAAATGAAATACAGATTGTTATGCCAATGGTTTGTTGCCATACAGATTGTAACTTTGTAGTATTATTTGGAGTCCTGTGAAATCAAAAGCCTTCATATATATAAATAAACTTCTATAAACAGTGATAGCCAAAATTAAGCGTAGCATTGTTGAAAGATTGAATGAAACTGTGCATTTAGAATAGGCAATTTAAAGTGATGCTACCGCAAATATTTAAAAGAAATATTTTCAAAAATTATACAGCATTGATGGATATTTAAATTGAATAAATATTTATTTATATAATACGGTTGGAACGGCGTTTAAAAGGTGTGAGTTTCTGGTACTACGCTCTTTTGACAGCATTGCGCTTGGACAATTCAGTTGTGACCTACAGCACGTCGAACATGGAGGTCTCGAAGGAAGAAATTTCATATTTTAAATTTTTACTACCTGAAAAGCAAAAACGCATACAAACGGTGATGTTTACGGGGCCGATACTTGTTCAATTCGCGTAGCACAACAGTAGTTCACTCGATTCTGTTCTCCGGAATACCTGTCGTCGGAAAAGTCGATAAAATCAAGGAAGTGATTGAGATAAACCGCCATAGTAGCAGCTGAATATCAGTCATATGAACTTTCAAAGGCATTTGTAGAAGGCATTTGTCGAAGCTTATGGACCGAATTTCCATCTTAAAATCGCTGCTGAATCGCAACCAAATCGGATCGTTTCTGATTCACTTGCGTGGTTGAAGGCTGGTGAAGCGGCTCAAACGGTTTCCAAGCACAGTTTGACGGTTAGGAAGGTTTTGCTTTGTTTTTGGTGGGATTGGCAGCGAATCAACTATTATGAGTTGCTCTCTATGGCTAATTCGCGCTCAATTCGGTCCGCTGGGCTGCTTGATAACAGCAATCGCCCAGAAGCGGCCATTTTTGATCAATAGGAGAAGAGTTGTGTCCCATCAGGACAACGCCAGAGCACACACTTCGGAAGAGAGATCTGTATTAGAATTGGTTCCGAGAAATCATTTAGCGAGTTCGAGAGGAAAGAATCTATGTTGGATGGTTTACTTTTAAAACTTTGTATTTCAAGCTGAATGAATACCAACAACAAAAAAGAATTATACAAAAATCCAGAAACTAGGAACAGATTTTTATGAGGATTAAACTTTTTAGTAAGAATTATTAAAACAGCAATAAAAATTTTTGCATACAAAGACGTACAAAATAGGTTTAGGCATAAATAGGGTATGATAGACCGTATATTCTTCATCAACCACAAATGTCATGTCGATATTAAAATGTATTCCGTTCTGTATTTCCGTTCAGATCTTGGGAAGTATAATAAAGATTCTTCAAGTTTCAATATTTAGACGTTCTGTTGTAAATTAGAAGGCTGTTATAAAGATCAGCTCTATACAAAGTTTATTATTTTACATAAATTTTAATAAACCATTTCATAAAAATTCTAATTGGATCACTAAAAGTTTTAGCCTCCCTACAAAAAGTGAAGTCTATGTAGACATGTCCGTCTGTCTGGCTGATATCTATTTTCAACTACTACTTCCTCGTCAGTTAAGTACCTAATGAACTTAACAACGCCTCACTAAGGGATAGGCACAGCCGACGGCAGCGTTCTTTCTTGTTTTATTAGCCGCAGAATGAACTTGATTAATCGAAAGCAATGAACAACTGAAATACTTTAGAGCTAAAAGACCAAATAAATATACATCAAACAACCCTCGTATATATAGCAACGTCAAAATAAATTAAAATCTGTTTTCAAATAAGCGACATAAGTTCATTGGATAATATATCAATTAAAGAATCTAAGACCATTCAATACGCCAGAACATATTTGCATATAACTACCTTGCGACAATAACCACAACCAAAATCAATTATGCACCCTCTAAACAGCTTAAACGTACGAAAAATTCTCACTGAACTGCTAAACAATTAAAACATTACAAAGCAATTACTCACACAAATTAAAACACGAAACAAAAAGAAGCCAAAGGAAAAAAATTCGCAAACAAATCTCATAAAGTCATACAGCAAACCAACCATAAAGCATGCAGCAGCCAACAAGGACAATTCAAGTCAATTCACAGAGCTGCAGACGCGTCGACGCCGCAGCAATAATGCCGAAAAGTGGACTTCAACTCTTATGCTTGCACCTCGCTTTGAAACGGGAGAAAAAAAAAGGAAATATAAATAAAAAGAAGAAGAACTGAAACGCAATGCCACTCACGAAAATTGTGGTCAGCGACGGCGACGACGATGACGACGGCGTCAACATGGCAAACAAATAGTAAAAAGTACTACAAAAAAAAAAAACAAAAGAAACAAAGAAAGAATATGCAGGACAACATCCCACACACACAGACGGCAGCAACAAACATCAGCACACAAACCTAACGCTTTGCTAAAAGTGCATTGTCCGAAAAATCAGTCATTTTTTGAACCGCACTAAAATTTTACGCACACACAGCTACAAACACACACAAACACACGCGCAAATAAAAGGTATGTAGCGCTGCTCTAACACAAAAATCGCGCGCGCTTTGGCAGCCTCAATAAACATAGATACTCCTAACACACACACACACACACAGTCGCAGCGGTATAAAAAAAATTTACTAACCAGTCAGCCGCTCTTGACCCTTTTTCCCACCAGTCTGCCAAGCAAACGAAACAAACAGCAGCTGGAGTAGCAGTAAGTAGACACTCACACCATGCTACATGCGCATCCTCAAAAAAAAAAAGCAACTCACACTACTAAAAAATTTAAGCGTTCAACAGCAGCAACAACAACAACAACAATCCACAAGCGTCTATGCCACAAGCAACAGCAGCGGCAGGAGTATTTTTACCATTTTTCACATTTATTTTGTGCTTTTTTTTGCCATCCACCCATTCAGCAGACACCCCCACTCACACTTCACAACTTCTTATAACACTCACACCGCGCTAGGCGCACCCGCTTTTATTTTTTATACCTTTTTCATATCCGAAACGCCGACACCGGCCTTTCGCTTCGTTTGCCATTTCCACAAAATGAAAATCGCCAACGAGTTGAACGCTTGCCCAAACCATTGGCACATAAAGCGACACACACACACACACGTATACATACACACAAAGTGATGCGTTTTATCCCCTCTGATCGCTCAAAGACAAAAGCGCCGCACGCAATTGACTCACACTCATAAGCGCACACACACACACACACACACACACAGCGACATGCAGTCAGTCTGCGTTACTCGTCCTCAGGCACTCACACTCATGTAGCGCATAAACTGCCTCACACCAACACATGTCCTGTGTGACGCGACGCCAACGTTTGTATTCGGCCAACATTTACGCTTTTTCTCTTTTTTCACTGCTTCATTGCGTTCTTTTTTTTTCGTCGATTTTTTTTTTTTTGTTCCTTTACGGCACAAAAAAGTAAATAATTTCACCCACACTCTCTAACACGCTTACACCCTCACTCACACACGCCGAACTCACGAAATACTCATCCTGCGTCCAGTCAGTCAGTCAGCCAGCCAGCCGGCCGGCCCGCACACGCTCGTACGTCCTTACTGCCCTCACAAGCACTCACAACAGTCACAGCTCAGCTGTTTGTCAACTCATCTGCCGCCGCCATCCGGTTATACGGCTGATTCAACGATATCCGCCAGCCAACTCGTGCCCCTTACTGCACCACACTTCACACTCAGCTCGTTTGCGTTCGGCATGCACGCGAGTACTTTCGTTCATAGAAAACGAACTGCCGACCGACCGACCGACCGTCCGCCCGCCCGCCATGCCACCCTTTCATGCTGTCAGTTTGACATTTGCCGCTTATCGGCGTTTCTCTGTTTTTATACTCATATCCACAAAATTCGCGCGCGCCAAAGCGTACCGACCTCGTCCTCGTAGGCCTTACCTCGTCGCTTCCTATCGCACATACACGCGCTCTCTCGCACTCATACAGCGCACACAGTTTGCCCATTCATTGTTGCATATTTTTTGGCGTTTTCACTACTTCTGCTACTTCGTTGTCATCATCACACAACATCAACAACAACAGCAGGAGCTGCAGCAGTAGACGTACCTGCAGCAGGCGCCTTAGACGCCGCCATGTGTTTTCATGCTTTCTGGCGTCCCACATTTCGCAACACAGCACCTACACATGCGCACAAACGCTCTCTCGTAATGCTCTCACGCATCCTTTCGCTCATTTGCTATCGTCCTGTCGTTCGTCATAGCGTAGTACTACCTCAGCTCAAAACCCAATTGCATGTCTCTGTTTTGGTCAGTCAGCAGTTGTCTTTCGTCGTATTAGGTCGTCTCGTCTCTTACACAAGCTACTCGGGGCAACGGCACACACAAGTGGCATGCAACTACCGTTAGATTTGAAAAGTATTTCAAAAAAGTTTTCGAAAGCAAAGAAAAATAATTCATTTCGAGGAAAGAAATAAATAAAGCCAAACTGTACACAGTTTCAAGTGTTTTGTGTGAAAGTGATTTGCAAAAAAAAAAAAAAAATTTTTATATAAAAAAGTGAACAGCAGAATTTTGAATTGAAAAATTTTCAAAAACCAATCACACAAAATTTATTTAAATTCAAAGATTTAAGTGCTTAACAACTGCATCAGTTATATACAGTGTATAGCCACGTATACTCACTGTGACTACTGTGACTTTGTGCGATTTTGTGCTAAACTGTGAAATTTTTTATTTATTTTTTTTTTTTGGTTTTAAATAACCAAATTTAATCTCTCCGTCGGTGCTTAAAGATAAATTTGCCAAAATTCCGAAGAATCCGAGAAAAACACCCAAAACCTCGACACGTACTGCGTCGTCAACCGCTGGAGGTGGCGGAGGAGGTGGTGGCACCAGCACAAAAATGGCTTCCAAAAGAAAAGCCTCGGTGTTGCTGCATAAGGTAAGTCGGCGCTAAATTGAAATTTTGAAATAAATTTTATTTAAAAACAATTACTAAGTGAATTCCAGAATTCATGAGGCAGTCTAGTATACTAACTAGACCGAGTTATACTAGCCAGACCTGACTAATAACCTTTTACACATTGAAACAGTCTATTAATAAAAGTTTTAGTGTTCATATTTCGTAAAAGTGATCTCAAATTTGAATAACAACCGTAAACGCTATTAGAACTGAAGTACTATACTTTTTATACCCTACATTGCTAAATTAGACTTAGGCGCTGCTTAAAATGTATGCAGCTTATTTTTACTTGCAACATTTTTCAGTCACATGCATAAGTATTAGTCTTACTAGCCATATACACCATGACCTATTATACTTCATAGCTTAAAAGTGCGCCTTAAAAGTAGCGCACGCCATAGAAAGTCTCCAAACGATTCCTTCCAACATAAACGACAACCTAACACACGAATTCGGCATAGGGCGGCATAAGTCTAGTCACACTAAAAATACGAATTTATTGAACAACTTGAAGCCAACGGCATTCAGCTAGTCAAAAAAAAAAAAAAAAAACCAGAAACCTATAGTCTAAATCTGAGTTCGAAATCTGACTCTTATGGTTCTAGAGATCATTGGTTACATAAATATTGCAACATTCTTCTAAAATAAAAAGCAGAAGTACTAACTTATGCACTAAAGTCTGTTTGAGCTCAGTATGCCGTCGTAACCTACTTTTTTCAAACTTTCTGTAACGGGTCTTTCAATAAAAGCTTTCATTTGATAAAATATTCATTAAATATTTAATGAAGATACCACCGCGGCTTCAGCGCAATTTGTTCATGAAAGAAGTAGTTCAGTTCAGGGGTTGTGCGCATCTGGCCCTTTCGCTATTTGAAAAAATTAATACAGACAACCAATCACATTATCGACAATTTTTTAATCATTTTATCGATTATTCGTAAAAAAAAATCAATTTTTTTTCTCATTAATATTTAAATCATTTCCTTGAGTCAAATTGTCTTATATGTAAGTACATTTTCTTCATTATTTCCCTTTTATTATTGAAACACAATTGAATTGAATTTTCCACCCATTAAGTCAATTATTCGTCAAAAATTAAACAATTATTTTTTCGATATTTTTTCAATATTTGAATCATTTAATTGAGACAAACTGGAAATTTTTCTAATTTTCTTATTAAATCAATTAAATCCGATCTCATAATCAATAATTTTTCACTCAATAAATCAATTATTAGCAAAAAAAACAAAAAAAAAAAAAAAAACGATTATTTTTGTTTATAATTAATATTTTAATTGTTTAATTCTGACAAACTATCTTATAAGCATTCTTTTCTCATTTTCTTATTGAATCAATTAATAGCTAATCCCATAATCGTAAATTTTTCAACGATTAAATAAATTATTTGAAAAAAAAAAACGATTATTTTTTTCATTTGAGAGAAACTAGCTTTTAAGATTATTTTTATTTTTTTTATTTTTTGACAGAATAAAGTAGTAACTAATAACTCCAAAATTATTCACACATTAAATCGATTATTTGTCAAAAAAAAAAAACTATTATTTTTTGTCAAAACATATTTAAATCAGTTAATTAAGACAAACTATCTTATATGAACCTTTTCACATTTTCTTATTTAATCCATTAAAAACCAATCTCACAATCGAAAGATTTTCAACCATTAAAACAATTATTTGCAATATTGAAATCGTTCAATTAAGACAAATTAGCTTTTAAGAATATTTTTCTCAAATAGCAAATCTCATAATCGTATCGATTAAATCAATTCTTCAATATCTTTTTTGAATCATTTAATTGAGATAATCTATTAATTTTTATTTCCTCATTTGAACGATTAATAGCCAATGCAGAGAGCCAATGTCGTAATCGAAAATCAATTAAATCAATTATGCGCCAAAAAAGCTATTATTTTTTTTTTTTTATTTTGAACATTTTGATCGTTTAATTGAGACAAAGTATCTAATTAGGATATTTTTCTCATTTTTTAACTGAATCAATTAATAGCCAATCTCATAATCGATCTCACTTATTAACATTTCAAATCGATTAATCGCAACAAAAAAAAAAAATTTTCTTCAATAACAATATTTTAATCATTAAATTGAGTTAAACTAATAATTTTCATATTTTAATTGTATCGTTTAATCGCCAATGCAGATAGCTAATATCACACTCCAAAAGTGTTCACTCATTAAATCGATTATTTGCAAAAATTAAAAACATTATTTTTATCAATATTAATATTTGAATCGTTTAATCGAAGCAAACTATATTACATATAAGGATTCTTTTCTCCAGCTCTTATTGAATCAATTATTTCGCCAAAAAAAAAAAAAAACAATTATTTTTTTCAGTATTTATATTTGAATTGTTTAGTTGAGGCAAACTAATAATTCTCAATTATTCGCCAATGCAGACAGCCAATTTTATAATCGAAAACTGTTCAACCATTAAATTGATTATGCGAAAAAAAATGCTTTTATATTTTTTCTTTATTTTAATCGTTTAATTAAGAAAAAGTATCTTATAACGATTTTATCTATCTGAATCGTTTAATCGAGTATGCCTCCAAATGAATCGATTATTCGTCAAAACCGTCACATTTTTAATAAAGCTATGTCACCTATTTGTGCTACGATTTTATATACAGGGTCTTCTCTTTTCGATGCACAATGTTTTCTTATAAAATGCCAATTAGCTGAACTAAATCGTCTTGTGTCAGCTGGCATTAGCAATGTTAGATAAATAAATTTTTTTTCCGTCTTACGTTAAGAGCTGACATTTTTAAATTTAATTTCCAAAATATATTTGTATTCAAACTCAAAATTAATACAAAATGCAACATATTGGGGCACTCATAATTCGCAACTAGTTTACGAGTTGCCTCTACAGAAACGATGTCCATGCGTCGGCAATAGTCAACAGCAAGCAATATAGGGCAACGCAAGGCTACTTTACGGCGAGTAATTTCATTGAAAGTTTCTTAATTAATTGATTTAATAATGTGCTGCTTCGATTATCTACTTCATGCTATCAGATTTGACTTCGTTTAGTATTACATTGTATGTGAATGACAATATATCTTCAATAGAGTACAGACCAACATAATGCTGATCCATTGTGATCAGCATTATGTTGATCTCGCTGCTATGATTGAAAAGCATTTGCTACAAGTATAAACCGAAGGCACAAAAAATGTTCGAGGAGACATGTCAATCAGCCATGTACATCTACGAACGTCAGAAAGTGACCCCAAAACTTTATCGCCCAGCCCATGGCATGCTAAATATTGTTCTTAGAATTCAACGTGTCCGTCACGCACTTTGAGTGTATTTCATAGCGATCAATATCCAAGATGACAGCAGCGTTAGGGAGAAGCCAAAGCATCACAGTGATCGGAAAGTGATGCAACTGCTTGTGCCAGTCGTGATAGTTTGTAATTCATCAAAGCAAGCATCGTGGATTCCTTGAAGTTTATGTATATGTATTTATTCTTGCTCATGGTTATGTCCGTCTGCCTTACCGTCTGTCTGTCTGTCTGTCTGTCCAGCAATGTGGTAGCTGTTGCGCATTTGTTAGCTTCTTCATTTTCATATAATTAGCTGAAACTCTTGAGTTACGCTTATGTTTGTCGCAAATCAAATCATACAAAAACACAGAAGAGTATTTTTTCTGTACTCAATATCAGCAAAAAATTTAATATGGTGGCCTCTCATGGTTAGTCACTTCACATACAAGTACTAACTGCTGCTCTGCTAACGTTTTCGAATTTTGTGTGAATGGTCTTAGGCTTCGAAAGAAGCCTCGATTCATTTGTTATTATTAGTTCTGTGGCTTTTTTGCGACCGAGATAACTTGACAGTCAAATAAAATCCATTCTTAATCGACTTAATTTGACTAAATTTGGTCATCAACAAGCTCAGTTTGCCATTTATTCTAGTAAATGATCAAGAATGGACTAGCTTTGACAGTCAGTTTGCCATTCATTCTGGCAGATTTGTATTGAATTTAATTGATTCGCTATACACTCTACCAGTTGATCATGAATTGACTAATTTTGGCAGTCAGTTTAGCATTCGTTAGAGCAGATAATCAGCTTGAATTGCCTGTACAAAACATTCAGTTCGCCATTTATTATAGCAAATGAACAAGAATTATTATTTTTGGCAGTCAGTTTGCCAATCATAATAGTAGATGATCAAGTATTTATTAGTTTTGATAGTCAGTTTGCTATTCATTTTGTCAAATGATCAACAATTATTAAATTTTAGCAGTCAGTTTGCCTGCTTGTCTTAAGACATATAGGATCGTATTGCTGAAGATATATTCAAAGTAGTGCAAGTTTATCAAGAGTTACTTCAAAACTTAACGCAATTCCACAGAACGTGGAACATCTTGTTGAAGAAAGTCTTACTAGGCCTTAAAGCTATTTAGAAATTATTACATATTAAATAAATAGTCTGTCCGTCTGTCTTGCTACCCTATGAATAACGAGAACTTAAAGACTATAAACGATAGAGCCTTTAAATTTCAATATTTTGTTGCTGCTACTCATTCTTCCGATCACTTGTATTCATTGAAGTTGCCAACTAATCCTTCCTAATGTGAGGTTGGCACGTACCATATATGCATAGTCCTCCCTTTGAAGTTATTGCATTAATGATGTTAATTCAGGCTAAAGAAATTCTAAATTTGGACTAACTTACATTAAATCTTATAAAATAATCCATTTAGGTTAGGTGCGCACACTTAGAAGGGGTCGATCCTATACAAGTCTGTTCCACATTTTTGAGTTTATGTAATAAAAAAAAAAAGCTGTTGTTGCAGTTAGTTTATCTAGAAACGCTGAATGAGGTATATTTTGCGTCAATTAAAAGTGGAAGCTTCATACAAAAACTCAATTCTTTATAAATATGTCCGTCTATCTGGCAAGTTGTATATGTGAACATCAAGAACTTAGAGACTAGAAGAGATAGTGCCGTCAAGTTTAGCTATTTAGTGTCTGCTAGTCCTATGTCAGTTAAGTAATGTTTAATAAACGCGCCAACCTTCTTTCAGGGGTAGTACCTATATAAAACAGCTCATGGTTTTTGAATATTTCAAAAATTTTTATTTTTATTGTTCTTTTAGCTAAAAATAACAAATTTGGTATATTCTAATTAAATTCTACTAAAATATTCTATAAAGATTCATATTGAACCACTGGAAGTGCTAGCCTCCATACAAATCTGTCTCCCTTTTTAAGGTTTTTGTTAGTAAAAACATTTTTTATGATTTAGTTTAGCTTGAATCGAACACTTTTTGAGTATTCCATATAAACTCTAATAAAATATTCCATTAAAGTACATATCGTACTACTATAAGAGACTAGTCCTCATACAAATATTACTCCGTTCTTAAAGTTTTTGTAAGAAAAATTTTTTTTTTGGTGGTTTAGTTTAGCTTGAAACGATATGCTGCTGTATCTTATTACAATTCTAGTAAAATATGTATTTCATAAAATATTCATATTGAACCGCTATATAAGGCGCTCATATAAAGATTTCCATACGTTTGTGTTTTTTGTAAGAAAAACATTTTTTTGTTCTTGGCTTAAATCAATAAATTTGGTATATCTTACTTCAGTACTAATAAAGTAACCACATATTGAAGCACTATAAGAGGGTAGTCCTCATACAAATCAGTGCCGCTTTTTAGGTTTTTGTAAGAAAAATGTATGTTTTACTTTAACTTGAAACGGTAAACATGTTTTATGTATCAATAGCATTCAAATAGGCATATATGCTCCAAAAAATTTAATATTCGATGGATGTATTGTGCAACTCTAAGTCAAGCACACTGAACTGCACATTATTGCATAATATTTGATAAATGAAAAATATGTTAGTCTAAATACATCTCAAAAAAAATGATAAATATTGTACATAATTAAATTATATATAATCAAAATTAATGAAGGCCGCTTGGTAGCGCTTGAAAGCACAAGAAAATTAGTTGAGCCCCACGACACGCTTCAACTAAAATCCACTTTAAGCGAAAACCCGCTCTAAAGCTATAAGAAAAATGATGCATGCACATTAGATGAGCACTCAAGGAAAAACTAATAGCTCATCAATTTTCTGACACCTCAAACCAATTCCATTTTTTGCATTTAGGCCAACTAATAGCCTAACAAATAGAGAGCAAGCAGCAGCATCAGTCTATATATAATATTTATATAAAAAAAAATTAGTGTTTAGAGTTAAAGCAAATTTAAGCTATCGAAAAAAGAAAAAAATTAATCATGAACAGTTTGCCTAAATGCCGCGAAGCGAACATTAAAAGATGAATGCCGCCAGCCTAAGATATAGAAGATGCTTACATACATATGCGTGTATGTGTGTATATACAAAAGTGTACATAAGGGGCAGTCAAGGCGTTGAATGCTACACCCCTTAGAAATTGCACACGCATACCGAAAAACTAATGATATACTTGGAGGGCATAGATATAACACCGACCGACGGACGAATGGACAGTCGAACACAAACATGAGACATGAGCCATGAGCCGACGCATATTCATACATCATAGAAATACGCGAGCGAGCGAGGGGTGTCAACACCATTGACTTCGTACACATATGAGTAAATGTATTGGACAGACAAAAGAGCGAGCACCCGTACGTAAGCACGGTAGTAATTCATCAAAAGACGTCTATGACGACGACGACAGTGTACAGGACATACACCACACACAGGTTGGTGTGAGTCTAACGATACAAAAGAAGTAAAGCTTCTTGGGTGGTTTTTGGGTGCACAACAAACTACTCATACCCAACCCTTAAGCGCCAGCATGTCCTGTATGTATGTTTGTTAGCATTTAGAAACGCGCGCGCTGCTAACTAACTGTGTGTGTGTGTGTGTGTGTGTGCACATATATGTGTTTGTACTTGTTTCTTGTAAATATGGGTGGGTCAGTCGCTCACTCAGTCAGTCAGCCAATATTGCCCCCTTAGACATTTGTACATAAGCACTTTGTATATAGCTAAGCCATTTGAAGGCATATACTTATATGTCGCTGTATATATACGATTTGACCCACTCCCTGCGCGCCTATATAACTGTAAGTTTAGTTACTCGCTATACGGTCAAGCTTTGTGTTAAGTACATAAGCCGCCTGAGGCGCTTCTAGTACAAGTAACAATACCAAGAAGTATCTTAAGATCTCTATTTTTCTTATTTTTTTTTTTTTTTTTTTTGGTTACTTCTTTTAAAGCTTGAAGTGAAGTTAAATTTTAGAAGACGCACATTTGCCACAGCATGTTCCTTTAGCTTAGCTGTAATCAAACATGACGCGACGACTGTTGTCAGTGTATGTTGTAGGGTCTGAGTGAAGACAAACTAAAAACAGGCACCAAAAAGTTGCAGAAAATTTTGTGCCACAAAAACCAATACTGTTGAAGAAAATCGAGCAAGGAGTTGCTGTATGATGAGCACATCGAAGATACAACAACGATGACGACGACGGCGTCATCTCCTCACAGCATGTTGATTGTGCAAAGACGACGTTTCAGCATTAATGTCGCTAGCAGACGATGAGGACTTTGAAAGACAGCCAAGAGAATGTTACCTTACCATGAGCAGCTATGAAGGTAGAGTAGACATTGCGCTAGTCAACAGCAATTTGACAGACTCACACAGCAATAGCTTTCGTTAGACGTACACAGGAAAATTGCTTAGATTTTTTTTCTATTTTTTATTCTCCAATACACATACACAGTCTTAGCAAAAATTCAATAGACAAGCCGAGCAACCCAAGAAGCTAGACGCAAGCTACTTTATCCTAAAGGCAACAACGATGACATATCTTGTTGTATGTGTGTAAGCTGCTAACTAAAACCAAACCATTTCACACACACATTGAGAAAATTTGCAAAGAACTACTAGCAAACTGCAGCACCCCACTACTACACCTCTTTATGTCAAATACATTTCGCAAATGGTAGCAGTACGTTGTAGAACTCCTGTAACTCAAACTCAAGAAATCTAGCAAACGATTGAAAGCATCTACAGCACACAGCGCCACAATCAAAGTTACTATAAGAAAATATATAGCCTTGGCTCATCTGAGTACTTACACACACACACACACACACACACACACACACACACATGTGCATGTCATAGTAGACATATAGTCCCAGAGACATTGTGCCAAAAAGCGTTCTTCTATTTCTTCTTCTACTACATCTTCACATATGAACAAAATGTCTGAAATCGCAAGCCAAATGTGTGCTCCTTCATCATTGCAGCAAAACGCTGCTCCTGCCATACGGTTTTTTGTACAGCACCCACACCACTGTGCCCAAAAACAATGCCAAAGTTACTACAGCCCAAACTCAAACCATGCCATATATATACACCCGAGTATCTATGTGTCTGCTGTATAGTCTCAAAATTTGCTTGTATTAGTTACTTTTGCTTAAGTCAAAGGCGCCCCAAAAAGCATATTTATTTGTACCTCACTGCGTAACTGTAAACGTTTCTGTGTGTTTGTGTCTGCTGTATCTATATAGTAGGCACCTTCAGCTACTCATACTACGTACAGCATCAGCTTCATAGTCTGTCTTAACTTTGGCATAGTATTTTTGGTTAATTTTCTTCTAGTTTTCGGTTTACAAGCAGTAGTCATGGTACTACATTGAACATTGAACACTTACTCCTGCCACTACTGCTACTGCTGTTGCTTATCCTTCAAGTGCTACCCACACAGTGTAGCTTGGCTTTGCAAGACGTTTACTTAAAAGCCTCAAACTCAAGTTGAGCAAAAAAAAAAAAAAAAAAAATTACTAAGGTAGTCAGTTGCAGGCTTGTTTGTTTGCAATCTTGCCTACTTGTAGTGCCAGAATTGTAAGTAGTGTTGCAAGTTATCTTGAAGCCGCTTTTCGTTGTAAAAGGCGCAAGCAAGCAAGTCTTTAAAGCATTCCTGGTGGTAGGCTCTGTGTCTGCTTACTTTGCTTACTAACTGATTCAAACAGTCTACACTGAATCGTTTTGTCTAACTGGCGACAGGCTATTGCAGACTGTTGTAGGCGGTTTTGAAGAAATGATGTTGCTTTGAAAAATAGTTGCGGCAAGCTGCGAGGGCGGACTTATAATTAAATGGCCTTGGTAAAATAATAAATAAGAACATGTGAGTGCTAAACACTTGAAAGAGTTTGAGGTGTAATAAGTATTTAGTTGCAGTTACAGTTGGTAATATATCACAGCGACAAATGCTATCATGTGTTGATATCAAAATATCACCGAAACATGTAAAAAAAAAAAAAATATAATTATTAAAAACAACAACAACAAATAACGACGTTTATGGCACACCCTGTCCATAATTTTTTCCTCTTTCTCCCTAATAACTAATGAAGGCATACAGCATGAGTGCTAGAAAGGCTATTTTTCTTTAACTAATTTTACTTATTTCCTGCTATAACTGCTGAATTTTTTTCGCTTACTGCTATGTCTGCCGTTTCTTTCCCCCTTTTTCTCTTCTGTAACAAATAGCCTCGCTATAATATTGTTGTTTTTTTTTTTTTCTTCTAACTACTTTTCTCTCACTACTTTCTGCTATATCTGTGACTTGTTACTTTCCCTTCTTGACGTATTACAATTCTTTATTGCTTATAGGCCAAATATTTTTAAAACCACTCTCTTTCAAAGTCTTAACATTTCTATGAAATAAAGAGTATCTTGAGGAATAAATTAAAGATAAAAGTGCGTTTGACTAGAATCATAGCTTTTTTTGTATAAATTTGCGAAGCGTGCTTAGTTTATAGTAGCCTAATGGCATATAAATGCATTAACCTAATAAAGCATCAATACACAGAAAACTGCTAAGATAGTATTAGCTGTGTGGAACTTGAATGCTTTTAAAAAATAAAAAAAACTGAATTTTCGCAGAATTTTTTCTGAAAGTAGTTTCTTTCTAAAATATTTATTACTGCACGTGCAAATTCATGCTAAGTGCTGTTGATTGTTGTTTGAAGTGCTTGAACAATGTTGCAAATAGATTGTATTGCAAAGTGATTCAAAATAATTTTTAAAAAACTGTTTATGCCTTCAGGCATTAAATTGGTTGTAACTTGTTCATACCAAACCTCCATAATGAAACTTTCTATTTCTTGCGAAATTCAAATATTTTTTTTTTAATCTTTAGCTTTAAATATGTCATCGCTTTTCAATGGTTTTCAGAATGTTTACTGCCCAACCTAGTGACAAATTGGAAAATAAAAAAATAATTTAATAGAACACTATAGAAAATATGTGTCTGAAAGGCTTGATCGTAAATAAAGTATTTTAATCTTAAGTAAATGCAACAAAAGAGGTGCTCCTGTGCTCCTAAAAACAGTTTTCTGTGTGATGTATCCTAAAACGCATTAGTAAGGTCTCTAAATATTTAAATTTTTTAATTTAACTCATTGCCGACGGCTTCTAAATTACCGAATTCAAATTAATTCAAAACTTCTTTTCCAAGATATTAGATCAAATAACTAATGTCCACTGCTTTATATGTTTCTTATCTCTTATTTTGCTCGTTTTTAATTCTTGCATTAACCGTGTTGTTACCCTTTTTATTTTAGACAATTAATCATAACTTGCTCCCAACTCCTCTGAAATTCAATCACTAAATACTCGCGCCTCCGTTAAGACCCAAACAGTATCTTCGATGCTTCATTTTATAGATTTCGAGGTCCTAATAAAGTTTAATAAACACTAAAAACGGAGAGATGCTCTTGAAACTTAGCTGTTGGTAATACCCAATAGACTAAGTTTTTGTATGATGATCTACTCAAAACTGTGTTAAGAAAATCACTCAACATTTCTTAGGAACTTTTATCCAAAGTTTAACTCATAGCAAAAAAAAGTAGACTCCCGAAAAAATATATATATCTAGTAATGTCAGCTGATCCCAAACACAGTTTTTTCTAATAAGTTTATAGCCACATAAATTTGTATATGTTTCAGATAGAATGGAAATATCAACTACGAGGGGCACTTTATTTCGGGAATAGCAAATAATAAGAAACATGGCTTTATTATTTTTTAAAATATTCTCCATAAAAATGTTTGCTCTATTACATTCGCTTCAACCAATTTTTGAAGCACTTTTTCCACTCCGCTTAAGGCACCTCCTATGGGTTATGCACGCATCAACAGCTTCTTCGGGCATAGAAAAACATTCACAACGCAGTTTATTTTTGATGTTTGAGAATAAAAAGAAATCATAGAATGATAAATCAAGGCCGTATGGCGGATGACCCATTTATTCGATAGTTTGAGTTCTAAGAGTCTCTTGTGTGAGCCGATGTGTGAGAGATTGCATTGTGATGGTGAGGTTTCGTCTTCGGCGGTTGGTTTTGCGAATTTCGCCGAAGACTTTAGGCAAACAAGTGATGGATGCTTCGTGCGCGAACAGCTTTTGTTGGATTTGGCTTGTCTTGGAACACGATCAGTTGCTGTTTTGTTCCGGCTTATACGCATATATCCATGATTCGTCACCTGTGATGATCTTATAAACGTCTTTTAAAGCATCGTGATTGTATTTCTCTCAGCATTTTCTTGCACCAATCCACAAGAGCCTTTTTTGAGCAATTGTCAAATTAATGCCGAATTCGAGGAAACCTCTTTTACAGCAAGGTATTAGGTTTCATGACGATCTCGCGTTATCAGTTCACGCTCACCATCGATGTTTTGTAGCACAACAATCGATTTTGGGCGACCTTCATGGAATTTGCGCTTTTGCCATTTTCATACTCGATATTAGCGTTCGGCAATGCCCTTCTGAACTTACCAAACTATTAAAGTGTTATCTCAATTATAGATCTTTTACTCTTTATTTGGACCAAGCAAAATTTCAAGAATTTAATTTCATCTTTTTCGATTTGAAGTTTTGCGGATGATATGGCTTAACTTTGTTTTGGTATACTTCCTGCGGAAACTATTGATTTCTTATTTTACCAAGTGGAACATTTTACTAACCCCTGATAAAACACAGAGCATTTATTTCATCAGGTCGTTAAAAAGTTAACCAATTATAATAATCTAAACGGTCAAATGTTCAATCGATATCATTTTATGGAACATCTATTTGGTCAATGCTGCAAGATGTCATGTTAACAAACAGCAAATTCTAAAGATTCTAATAACTAACTCTAATAATTTATCATATAGACATGCAACATTAGTTCAATTTTTTAACATTTTAGCTGCTACATTGCTACTTCCCCATTGCCATGACCAACTGTCAAAATTTTTTCTAGCAGACCACTTGACCAAATGTTCGCTTATGCCGCTGCCAGGGCAAAATATTTGTTGGCATTCATTCATTCATTATCTTTCCACTGCGGATTATAGACTTTTATTTCAACATCTACAGCGAAATATAATTTCTTTTTTTTTTTCTGTTCATAGAGCTGCGCCTGCGGAGTCCTCTAATTTGTGTTTGAGTTGAGCGCGTGTCCAGAGTAGTGTTTTTTTCTCGCTATATTGTGTGGCAGCATAGAAACCCCCGCAGCACATTCGAAACATTTGCAGGCAGTTGTGCTGTACCAATGTCCAAGCCAAAGGAAGTAGAACATTTGCGCTGCTGCTGAGCAACCGGAAACCTTTTCTTTTTTACGTTTTTCATGCTGCATCTTTGGCGCACAATTTCTTAGTTGTTTGCTACTTTTGTGACGACCAAGGGACCAGCAGTAGTCGTAGTAGTAGTGGCGACATTGTCAATGTAGCACATGGGGTACAACACAAAGTTGCCTGCCACGATTGCCAGTAATGGAAGAGCTCAGCAGACTTTGACAGCACCCAAAATGAATGCCAACGTCGAAGAATGAAAGAGGAATCAAGCTAAAGATAAAAGTCGCAGCAATCCCAAAGACGTAGGAAACAAAAAAATATAAAACCATTGCAAAAGTAGAAGCAAAGCTCGAACTCGAATGTGAGTAGAAAAAATAATAAAAGAAAAATGTAGCAGCGGGAGTGGTGGTGATGGTGTAGCAGGACTTCTTGCCAGGCGTAAGATAAATCGCTTTGTGTGGGCGTTTGGTATGGGCGTGGGCGCAACTGAGCGTCTTGTCACAGTCAAAGACGAACGAAGGTATTGGACACGACAGTCGACAGGCAAGCGGTCGCTTAGGGTCCATGTGCACATCAATCGTACTGGTGTACGTTTTTTTTTTTTTTTGGGCTGCTTCCGTTGAAAATGTTTTATATAAATGTGAGTGTGTGTGTGTGTGTGTGTTTGGATTGCTTTGAGCTAACAGTGCGCCTTCATTCTCATTAAGCCAAACAAAAAAAAAAAAAAAACAAAAATGGAAACGGAAAAGCTGAAGTTTTGGAACTAGTCAGCATGGGTTGGTTGGCTCGCTGGTTGTTTGCCTGGTTTTGGCTCCTTTCGTGCCACGTCGCAAGTAATAAAACTAAAACGTTGCTGATGAACACTGCTGTCTGTTTGTCTCACTGACTGCCTTTCTAAGGAACGTGGGTAGATCCTGCATTCATTTGCCCACAATGCCAACTCAAGCCAAACAGCAAGAAAAATAAATGGAAAAAAAATAAAATAATGTGGAAAAAGAAATGTTGCTGCCAATTCCAAAGAATTTTCTTTGCTTTGCGTTTCTTATTTTACTGAACTGAACTCCTTCACAGTCTTTTGTAAATCCTTCTTAGGTACAATACTTGGTATTTTTTGTTCGAGTGCTGCATAGTTGGTCATAGGGATTGTATGAACTAGCTTGAATTTGAGTGACAGTGTTTTTTTTTTTTTTTTTTTTGGAATCAGTTAGTAATATATGATGCCAACAGTTTGCTAGTCGAATTTTATAAAGCTTGCATAAGGTTGATATACTTTGGATGAAAAATCTGAAGTAGCTTCGGTTAATTCATAAAATAAGTTAATTTCTGCAAGGTAAACTAGAAGGTGCTTAGCAAAAACTTTCGTTTATAAACGATATTCAAAATTATAATCGATTTAATTTATCAATTAATTGTCAATTAATCGCTTCAAAGTGATAATTTTCAAGTTTATAAAGAAAGGGTTTTGTGCCTTTATTTTTGCCGCCTAGTTGACCTATTGTGCTGCTACGTGGCATCTTTTATTAAAAAGTTTTCTTAGAGTTTTTAAAGGTAAGGCTTTTTTGGTCGCCTGGTTGTCCCACTGTGCTACTACTTGGAACAGCTTATTAAAAAGAAGTTTTGCTTGAGTTTTTAAAGGAGAAGTTTAGATTTCTCGACCTATGCCAGAATTATAATAGACTGCCATGTCTCAAGAACTTCAGCACATTTCTAATGCAATCAGTTTATAGAGCCCGCAGAAACTAACTACCAAAAATATTAAACAACGCACAAATTAAGGATATACACTTCAAGTAGAAGACAAGTGGTAGGCAATATTTTAGTACTTTACGCAGGCCATACTACCACAGTCCATAAACTAACCCAACCAGCGTAGATTTTTGTTACTGCCAACTCAACGGCTAAGAACTTGGCCCATCTTACAGCACAACATACAACAACAACAGCAACAACTACTACAAATGTTTATATCCTGCAGCGGCTTTTATGAGTACGTGCGCCTTAGTTTATGCTACTTATTTTCGCTTTCGCAGCGTCAGACCAAAAGGCAGTTCATCGTTATAGCATAGAATCGAGTCAGCGTCAGTGTAGTCAGTCCTCTATAAGCTGGCAGTCTTTTTGGCGTGTCTTGTCTTTGATGCTTGACGTTGCCTTAATGTACGCGTTTCTATCTCACTCTTCACTGTCTCTTTTACTCCTATGCACAGAGTTTAGTGCAAATCAAGCTCCTTGGGATTATGCGCTACGTAGAAATATCAAACCCTTTTCCATTTTTTTTTTCTTTCTTTCTATACCATTTTCATTTACGTTGCTCAGATGCTGACAGACGGATAAGACTCGCCTCGCCATGTTACCCTCGCAATGGCGTCTCGTTGGGTTCGTTTGAGTTTGGTTTGAGTTACACTTTTGTACCCTGGCATTTGCTGCCTGCACAGGAATTGGACTCGCTCGCCATGTCCTGCTGTCTGTCCGTTTGTTGCCAGCGAAATTTTTATAATTTTCTGTGCTGCTTTTTTCGTTTCGTTTGGTTCACATTTTTTTTCTATTTTTTTTTTACGAGTATTCTACTATTTCCAGTTGAGTTCTAGTTCTCGAGCTTCTGCGCTGGCATTTGGACAACGACGACGGCAACGCCGACGACGTCGTTGGTTGTTGGTTGAGTGCTTCTTGCTTTTATACCATAGACCATACCGCTTTCATTTTATTATACATTCTCTGTCCATTTTTAAGCTTCCCCGTTAACTCTGTCGCCCTGTTTCTTTTTCTGTTTGTCTCTGTATATGTGTGTGTGTGTGTGTGTGTGTGTGCTGCCATGTTACCATTTGAAACAGTTCCCCTCGCATTTAGCTACATTTTCGCTTGCGCTTGGCCGCTTTATATGGATGGCATAGGGTTTAGTCCTTTACCCAAGTCCTTCGCCAACTTCTGCCATTGCTTACTCGCACGTTCATTCATTTGCGCTCCTAGTCCTCATCATTCTTGTGCTCGTCCTCGTCAACCTCACTGCTGCTGCTGCTGTAGTTGGCATGCCTGTTCAGAAAGTTTGTCTTGCCTTTGCGTCCTTCGAACCTTCTACGTTTTTTTTCTTCTTGTTTTTTTATGTTTTTTGGTATCTCTAACGAGCATGTTACTCCTTTGCTTTCGTTATACTGCTGCACTCATCTTTCGCCTTTCACTTTTTTTCTACGTTTTTCTATTATTTTTATTATTATTGCTCAGCTCCGCTACGGTGTATTCTTTTGGCGGCATTGCTCTGCGAGTAGTACGCTACCAGTCCGTTGATGAAGCCGCTTGCCAAATGCTCTATCCCGGCTCGGTCCGAAAAAAAAATTGCTATATATAGAAAGATCATATGAAAACTATATAGCTAAATCCTTTGTTCTACTATATGCACTGCGAATTATTTCTTTCTCATTCTTTTTTTTTATTGTTTTTTTTTTTTATTTTACTAAATAAAAGTTTTTCTTGCACTGTGACTCACAAATAAAAATAATAAATCCACCGCCTCCAACATTCTACGTTCGTATTTCGAAAAAGTTTGCTGGCAAAAGTTTATCTGAGCGCGTCTGGCTCATTCGCTTTCCATGGAGAGATGCGCACTTGTTTGTCTCACATTTGACCTACTCCATGTCTCATCTCCACTCTGTACGCGATTTCAGCCGCTGACCATTTGAAGGCGCTGCAGGATATATGCCAGTATATGGAGTGAGCATGATGTGTGGATATGATATTCAGAAGTGCAACTATTTTTAGAGTTTGTATTATAAAGAAGCAATGCACTCACTGCTTTGCCGTTTAATTTATCTAATTGCAGTAGCAGAGCTGTCTCGATTAAACATCTTCAAACTTTTATTTTACAATGCATTATTTTTGATATGATTTGATTTAAATTTTTAATCTTTCTGCATTCTTAAACAGCGAATAAGCAGAAAGTGAACAAACGAACAGGGCATAAGAAACGTACTTATTCGATTTGCCTGTTCAAATGAACAAAATATATGAATAAAGTCCATTCAGTTATGTATGTAAAAGCTCTTATTCTATTTCACTCGATTTAATTTTTACTGCTCGTTCGTTTGAACAACCAAACAGAAACAAATTGGTTATTATTTCCTATTCGCTCGATCATTTGATTTTCTTCGATCAATTTTATTACGTTCAAAGATGTTTACCTTTCATAAACTGAACGAACAAACACCAATTGAACGAACGAACAGAATATAAAAAAATTTTCTTATTCTTATTCTATTGTTCACAAGAACAAGAAATAAAATTTAAATTATTCGCAAAATTTTGTACAACCTTTTCTTTTTGTTCGTTCATTTGAACAGTCAAACATATCTAAAATATTTCTTATTCCTTATTCGTTCCATCATTTGCTTATTGTTTTATTCAATTTTAATATATTCTTGCTTGGTTTGATACTAAATAATAAAAGAGTTTCGTAGACACAATTGGCTGTGTTTTCCGAAGCCGAGTATTTTACTATGAAATCTGGTCACTAAGTTCGTATCAGCTCAACGCCATCCATTGATTTTAATACATTTATTCTACCTTGCTTGCTCACACTTAATACACTTATTTCTCGCTCAATATAAAGCGTTCACATTCCATGTTACTGAGCAGAAAAAATCACAAATATTAGTGGTGGCCACAGGCATGTAACAATAAACTACGGAATGTGATTTAAAAAATATTGAGATATATTTTGTTCTGAAAAATTTACAATTTGTTCCAATTTAAAAACTTTTTTTAAAGCATCGAAAAAATGGAGTAGATATGGAGCTCCTCCTAGTTCTATAGAATATATCCAATTATTGAAAGTGCGTGGATAAAGTGGTCTGCAGAGTACATGCATTCAAGTTCAAACTTCATGAATTTGTTATTACCCAAAATTTATTGGGTACAATAATACAAATAAGTATCTTCATATTATCTCCATTTATGAAAATATCCTCTATAAATAAATTAAGTGGAATAAATTAAAGGAATATTTTTTTTGGAATCAAGTAAATGCATTATTTATAAATGAGTATCTTCACGAATTCTTTCTTATTAAATAAAATGAAAGTGCTATGTTGGAGGAAGATAATTTTACATTCCAGGAAGTGTTTTCAATTATTAAATTATGATACAATCAATAAAAATAAGTATCTCCACATTATCTCCATTTTTGAAAATATCATCCATTATTAACTAAGACAACTGTAAAATTGAAGAAGTCAAGAAGTCCATTTTAACTTCATTTCGGGAAATATTCTTCATTACTAAAAAAATAGAACTTATGAATTAAAAGAAGTGTTTGTTTTTTTACTTAGCTGTAAAGAAAATGTTGTAAAATTATCTTCATATTATCTCCATTTCTGGAAATATTCTTCATGATTGAATAAAATGGAACTTCTGAGTTCCAAGAGGTTTTTATTGCAGTCAAGGAAGTGTTTTCGTTGATATTCATATTATCTCCATTTCTGGGAATGTTCTCCATTGTTAAATAAAATGGAACTGCTAAGTTGAAGAAGGTTTCCCACAGTCATGGAAGTGTTTTCAATGACATAATTGTAAATTCCATCAATAAAAATAAAAATCACCATACTATATCCAAATTTACTCCTTCATTAAAAAGAATGGAACTGCGAAGTTAACAATGAATGAAAAAGTTTAT
Organism: Leucophenga maculata; assembly: GCA_035044805.1. Classification (NCBI taxonomy): domain Eukaryota; kingdom Metazoa; phylum Arthropoda; class Insecta; order Diptera; family Drosophilidae; genus Leucophenga; species Leucophenga maculata. The sequence continues at coordinate 988,810 of JAWNNP010002797.1, read as the reverse complement.
CCATTTCTGGAAATATACTCCATTATTAAATAAAATGGAGCTGCTATGTTAAAAACCATTTTTTTTTTTCAATCAAGGAGGCAATCAATAGAAATAAGTATCTCCATATTATCTCTGTTTTTGGAAGTATTCTCCTTTATTGAATGATTAAATTATTAGTTGAAAGAGGTTTTGCGCAGTCAAGGAAGTATTATCGTTGAAATTATTGTATTTGCAATCAATAAAAATAAGTACATATCTCCATATTTGAAAAAATGTTCCAATTATTAAATGAAGTGGAACTACTAAGAAGTGTATTCATGAATAAAATTATCTCCACTTCTGAAAATATTCTCCTTTATTAAATAAAACGAAACTGCCAAGATGAAGAAGGTTTTTAGCGGGCAATTAATTGTTTTAATTGATCAAAATGTAAATTTGATCTTTAAGAATAGAAACCACCATATTATCTCCATTTTTTGGAAATATATTTTCTATTATTAAATAGAATGGTACTGCTAAGTTGAAAGAAGTTTTCTTTCTTTAGCATTCAAAGAAGTAAAATTGTAAATGAATATATCCATACTATCTCCATTTTAAACAATATTCTCCATTATTATATAAATTGGAAGTTCTAGGTTGAAAGAAGTTTTTTTTGCGGAAAATTTCAGATATTTTGTTGTAAATATTTTTAGGTGATCTAGAAGAATATATTCATATTTATTGAACTCGAAGAACGCTCCGTCAGTTTCATGGTTCAAATAAGTACAAGTTGAACCATTTAAAACTTCCGCATTGGATCAACAGTATAAGTTAGACAATAGTTGGCAGATTATGTCAAGAAATACTTTTAGCGTTTGTCCAAGAAGAATTCTAACTTGATACAGTACAAACCTCCTAAAGAATCTTTTATCGTACAACTTTATATACAAAATTCTAACCGAATTTGAGAAAATAAAACGATGTAGTTTATTTAGCATCAAACGTAGCTAGCTGCTTTATATATGTAATATGCCACCGAAAACACTTAATAGACCGGAATTTGTGCGGAAATTAGAATCGAATCAATTGTCACTAATTATAGTATTCAGCATCTAAGCACTTCGGCACTTCCAGCAGCAGAGCAAAACAGCACAGGCACCGACGGCGAATTAATTACAAATATTTTTATTATATTCGGCAACTTTCTGGTTTCAAAAAACGCTTTCAAGAAACAAACCTAACTGCAGATGAAGTTTCTGTCATAATCTTTAAAATATTAAGAAACTGATACACCTTGCCTTGAATTAAATGAAATTTCACTTTTCAAGTTAAAAGCGTAACATCAAAACACCTCTCACCGCTAATAAAACCTCAAAAGGGCTTTAAACTTGTGCCAACCAACTACAACCAATGAAGCTCTAACGAGCACACACACACACACACATACACCCTGCAACCCCTTTTTTTCTAGCAAAGATGTTTGGCGGCGGCTGCCTAGTAAAACCGTAGTGCGGCAGGGTTAGAAGCGCGTATAATTTGAGTGACTGCCAAGCAAGAACGCTGCAGTTGATAGGTATGAGGATTAGGATAAGCAACGACGATGCGGCAGCCCCAAGAGCAGTATCAAGCAGGAGCAAACAGCTCAAGAAGAAAAGACGTACATAAAATTGATGATAAACGCCCCAAATATATACTTCTTTTTTTTTTTTTGCTACGTTCTCTCCCCTTTATAAATTTTGTCGTCGTTGAGCAAAATGCTAGCGCTGGCAGCATAAATTTGACGTGCGGTGTCGCAGTACGCGGGCTGTATGGCGTAGATATGGGATTGGAGAAATGTGGTCCAAGAGTTGAACGAATGCCTTTGGCTTAGGCTTAAGTGTGAGAATGGAAATATTTGTATGAGTGGAAGAAATGCGAGTTTGGCATACCCTGTATAACTTGCCTTTTGCTGTGCCGACTTATTAACAAAGTAGGAGCAAAAAAAATATACAGAAGTAGCGAAACGAAAAAAAACACTCAACAAGCAAAACGGACAGACAAGAAAATGATGAATTATTTGCGACAATGACGATGAGAACGAGTGCTGCCATTTGTAGGCGTCAAACCACTGCCTCTATGCCTACTCATACTACGTGAACCACTTGCCTATATATATATATATATATACATATATATAGAGCTACAACTTTGCAAGCGATTTTAGTTTGATGGCTTTTGCTTTGTATTTTGGATTTAGCGACGGCTGTGCCGCAGTTTGCTTGAATGCTTTTTAAATGCGTCAAGAAATCCCCAAAGATGCGGCGCAATTTTTGTGTTTGCTTTGGCTATATTGTGCAAACGTTTTTCAGGATTTTCTTTCGTTTTTTTTTTATGACAATCATGTTGCCGACAGATAGCGCAAAATAACTGAGTCAATGAATGGCATGAGTCCACAAAAAAAAAAAAAAAAAAAAAAGTGGTTTGTGGCATAAAAAGTAGCGCTTCAACCAGAACGGTTCGCGCTAACTTTATTTGCTGACTTTGTTGCGCGCGTTTTCCCAAAAAACAAAAAAAAAAAGGAGAAACAAAAAGAAAAATGGAACCCGTCTCGACGATAATCATCAACAGCAGAACTCCATATATCCATCCACACCGACCACACAGCAGCCCACATTGTTGGTGCTGCCACCACTACTGCGCTACAAAGTTGCCAAACCAAATTGTACAACAGTGTTGGCAGCGGCGTCATCGGTGTTGAAAAACGTCTCGTTTTTGGAATGTGCGAAAGTTGTTTGGTAACTTTTCTACGAAATAACAGCTTTGAAATGCGCGACTTGCTACTAGCTTTTGCAGACATTGCCTCGTTATGTCAGCCTTTATACACAGATTCGATTCAGTACTCGTTTGGTGTTTTCTTGTTACATGTATGTGGCATTGCTTATCTAACGTCTACATGTGTGTTGCTTAATCCTTAATGCTCTCCGCTTTCTTCAGTTCAACACAAAAATAAAAACCTGCAAGTAAAAAGTTATTAAACAGCAAATAATAAACATGGTAAAACCGAAAAGTTTATATCCTTTAGATGCATTCTGTACCATCAAGAAATGTTAAATAAGCGTTTGCTATCTGTCACTCACACAAGTGACCGACAGATTCTCTTCAAAATTAAACCAGAGTTCTGTGATTTTACAGAAAGAATGCATTTGGTTATAAGATTTAGTTCATAGTCTCTAGAGCTTTCTTGGGAACTAGTAACAAGAATACTCAAAGTGTTAGTAAAACAGAAAGAGAACAAAGCCGGATTAAGTTCTTGGATGTACTATGAAGGCATAAGACAAGGCAAACTACTACAGGCTTAAAACACGCTTGTGTAAAATTTTTATAGAAAGTGAAATTTTGTTGAGGCAATGATGAAACCATATTCAAATATCTGGGCAGCTAACAAGTGAGTTGAGAAGCAGTTCATGCACCAAACTTTACCCAATCTGTTACAGCGTAGAAGTACTTAGATAGAAACTATGGACAATGAACCACAAGATCGTAGACCCTATAATACACAATATAATATTAAGTACGCTAGATAATAGCAAAAATATCTTTTTTCGGATTTACTTTGGACCACCAAATCCGGCAATCGTATGTAGCTCGAAACTTGCGAGTTTGAGCGATGCTTTTGCACTATTTTTCAAACAGTTTTGGCATATTGTGATACGATTTTAGTTTATTGAGCAATAAACTCAATATTTTGTTTGTTATCAAACTTAAACCGAATAATGGAGATCAGTTAACATTTGACATTAGAGTAGCATAATATCATGCCATCTCCCAATCGAGGTAGACTTCATACAAACGCAATGCTCATAACTGAGTCGTAGTAATAAAAACTTAATTTATTTCACAAAATATTAACTTGAAATGCGAGTTAAGAGGCCCTAGCACTTAGAACTATACTAAGCATTGTTATAAATGAGCGTAACACATCAACTACACTGGAAGGCTCTACTGACCATTGTTTATGTGTATGGATTTTGTTACTAAAGCATTTTTACTTACAACTTAAAACATTTTTTGTTGTTAATTTTCAAAGCCTTACAAACTTGCTTTCAAAATATGTATACCCCATTTGTTCACACCTTCTATAAAGTGCATTAAAAACAAAAAAAAAAGAAAATTTTAAGCTGCAAAAAACATGGCATAGGCACACATTAGAGATTTAGGGATGCGGAAATTTTTTTATGTCTGGCTTTTCCGAACTTAACTCCAACTCACTTTTTTTTGTTTAATGCTGCTACTTGATTAATGTTTTCTTGTAGACTCAACTCAACTCAATGTATATGTATTGTAGTGTACCACTGTACGCGCTGCATATTGCTGTGGTAACACATATTTTTTTTTTTCTACATTTTTTATATTTTTTTTTGTGGTTGCATTGAAATTTGAACGCTGGAACGCTTTTTTTCACTTACTGCACAGACTGCAGTCGCCGTCTTGTGCAACGCAACGCAACGCCACACATTTCGCCCCCTACGCAGTATATACAAGCAGAGAGATATGCGGCCAAATGTCATAAATATTTGCAGGAATAGCAGCAACAGCAGCATAACTTGCTGATTTTTTATGCTAATGCCGGTTTGATTAAAAAACGCAGCAGTTTTTAATTTGTGGCGGCGCGGAACGTAGCTTCTAACCAACACCAACTTCTCGGGCTCGTGCACGAGCTCGAGCGCGAAACAAAGGCTTTGGGAATGATTGAAGTATACACTACATTTCAATTGCTTGCAAAGCCTGTCAGCCAACCAGCCTGCCTGCTGTAGCACATCGAAACAACAGAACGGAATGCAGCGCACATCATATCACATCACATCATATCAAATCGGCACCCCACAGTGCTGTGTGTGACTTGTCATCTATGCTTGTCTATGTGCACTATAATTTTTATACACCAACCAACCAACCAACCAACCAACCAACCAACCTTCCAAGTAATACACATACGCACCCTAAACCCAGTTTGTTTCTATTGCATTTGCGTTCGCTTACCAATTAAAATGTCTGCTTTCAACGCCGGATGTACTTACGTCGCTAATAAACCGTATTATTAAGTGTAGCTGCGCGGAGCGGTGCCCTCTATTGCAAAGTTGTGTGGCATGCATTAAAAAAAAAAAAAAGGAGAAAAAAAGGGGAAAATCGGAAAAACAAAAATGAAAATCGCATAAAAAAGTAAAACTTCCACTTGAATCTGTATGGAATGTATGCCGCTGTGGCATTGCATACAGCATGCTGCCTGCCTTGCCGCCGTTGCAAGCACTTCTAAGCTTTGAAACGCTTTGCTTCAGTTTGCTTGCTGCTGTGTAAATTAATTTTAAGCTGCTTAAGAACTGCAATAGTTCATTGTGCGTTCATATTTTTACTTGTTTTGCTTTTTGTTTTTGTTATAATTCATATTTTTTTTAAAAAGTAATGTTGCAAGTTGTAAAATTTTTCTGTAATTTATGCAAATCTAAGTTTGTCTGCGAAGCTGTTCTGCTTTTAAGTTAAAAAGCAATTCAGATTTTGTCTAAAAATTCCACAGCTCTGTTAAATATATCGCTTAAAAATAGTTTTTGTTTTGTACGCCTAAAACATTGAAACGATTTTGAAAAAAAAAATCTTGTATACAGCCGGACTTCAAAACAAATTACTATGGACTTAAAAATTTGGCTAAAGTTGTATGCTTGAACAACCTTTGTCCATCTATCTGTCGATCTACATGAAACATTTGACTCCAGAAGCACCAATTTAGTTTAATTATAAAGTCTATCGATCTTTTCTAATAGAGTTCCATAAGTTCTACACAACATACTCCTTCTAAAATATTATGCTAGAACGTAGCACTAAAGCAAATGGCTGCCATACATGCCTGTAAATTGCATAAAGTACTTTTAAACTGGTTACTGCGTAGCTCATCATACAGCAATTTGCTGCTGCCTTCTTTTAACAATTTTTACTCAACAATATTTTCTTACATTTTCCTTTTTTTTTTTTTTTTTTTGTGACCCTAATTAATAACTGTACTTGCTTCTTTTAGACAATAATTACGGCTGCTTCTATTTTCCATTAATCAACTTAAAAACGCAACGCCTGTGGATAGGCAATAATTTTTTTTTCTAACTTTTTACTTTCTATTTTTTTTTTTCACTTTACCTCACGTTAATTTTTCTACGCCACAATTCTAGGCAAACACTTAACCAGAAAGCCAACACACACACACACACACACACACACCCACAAATATGGTCACACTTGCCATTGCACACACACACGACTGCGGTTATGTAATGCAACAACAACAACAATACGTGCATGGACATGAAACACACAGACTGATACAGAAGCCGACAACGCACATTATGGATACGCATTATGTTAATAAGTGCAAAATGGGGCACACACACACACACTGACACACACTGACACTGTTACAGAGCGAGCGATACAAGGATACAAGCAAGCACTGCATAGAGTTGAGAACAAAAGGCGTTAGCATATGACGACGGTATGACTGAATGGTTAGGATAGATGGATGGCTGAATGTAAGGCTTGGCTTGTCGTCACCATAAACGTAACCGTAGCCAGCCATAGCCATAGCTGAGGCGCCTACGAGTATGTGCGCAAATCGTCTATGATAAAGCAAATGCCATGCAAAATTGTAGGTGTATGAAATGCTGTTGATCGTGTGTTGGCATGTGTGTGCGTGTGTGTTTGCATTGAATTGAATTGTTTTTAAGCCTAAAGCGCGCATGCCACACCAAAAACGTAACAAAAACCCCAACCACCCAAAGCACGTTGACAATGTAGTAGCCTATGAGCAAAATATATGCGACACTTGAGAGCTGTGGCAAGTAAAGTAAAGTAAAGCTAAGCAAAGCAAAGCAAAGCATAGTAAAGGACATTAGTTATAGTACTAGTACTACAAGGACTATGCCGCTGCACACGATGAGCGCATAGATTTTAGTTAACTGCTACACACAGTGTCTGCTATGCTTTTTGCTTTTACACATATGCAAATGCTGACAGTTGCTTTAGACTTACTAGTTGCTTCATTTTTTTTTTTTTTTTAATTTAAACAAAAAAAAAAACCCGCTACCACTCTTGTTAATCATCAACATTATGCCACTGATAATGAAGTTGCCGCGTTTGTAGCGCAACACAATTAAGTGGCTAGACGCAAATATAACAACATCGACACATAACAACAACAACAACAACAACAATGCACAAATTCCAACGTTGTCCTGCTTAGTTTGACTTTGAATTTGGCGCCCATTTGTCCTTTTGGTTGTTACTTGTGCGTCTCTGCTACTACTATTCTACTTGTTTGATTTCCATTGCATACTGCTAGGCGCATTGGTTCACTTCGAGTTGGCATTGAATTGCTTTGCTTGCCTCGTTTCGGTTTGTGCGGCAGGCACACGGCGTATATTCGAGTCAAGTTTACCAATCCTAATGATAACTAATGGTTCAACTAATGTTGCGTGTGCGTCTTATGTAAGCTTCTGGTTGAATTTATGGTCAGAGTTGTTAAATTTTGATGAAGTCAGTTCAGTCAGTTTGCTAAGTTATTTGTGTCAAATTGAGTGAAATGGAATCTCATATAAAGATTATTAAATGTTTCTGTTGAATAATTTAACTCTTTTCTGCAATTTTAGGGCTTGCAGATAAATTCGGAATATAAAAATAAATATAGGGTATTATTTGGAGGACGTTATATCTTAAGACACGAAATATAATACATATATATAGAATAGTTGATCATTGACTTTGTAGAGCATTATGGGAACACTTGACCATGTCCGTCTGCATATTTCTATATATGTTCATATGTCCTTAGTAAAGCCTTACATACCCCAATTTGATACTAAGTGAAACCAATCAAAAAATGTATGTAGAAGCTTTTATGGTTCTGTAGGACTCTAACATTTTTTGACGAATGCCAGTAGTTGTTTGGAAAGTCTGCTGTATAACTTTTTCAGTTACGCAAGTTAGGAGCAGTCAAAATATTTTTATCTTGTTTTAATGATTGTTGGGTAGCTGCAGTTGAGGTGTTTAGAGTTTCGTGACCATCGGTTCCTTGCATTGCATGCAGCCATCCATGTCAGCTATGCCAAGTTTGATTGCTTAACCTATTAGAAAATCTACGAGTATAAAAATCTTGCCGTCTCTTCTGTGAAACTATAGTTGGTTGCTCTGTTCTTTGTACATTTCTCTCAATATTTTGCAGCTTGCTTTATTTTGCCATGTCTTTACAGCCTTAGTCCAGTTGATCTGCATCAGTTTGCTGTATAAAGTCGATTTGATTCCACTTGAGATAGCACGATGGCTGCTTTGCAAGTTCATCTGCTACTTCGTTATATTCATTGCTTAAAGAACCGTTAAGTAACGGTGCTGTAAAGAAAGATACTATTGCATTCTCTTTCTGCTAATAAGAATGTAAGTTAACAACAAATTCTTGTCGTGGCATAAGTATTTTGACGAAATCGTTGTAGAGTTGTTCAAATAATGAATAGAACAAGTTATTGCACATCATGGAAACAGCGGCTTATATAAGCAGTGTTCTCAGAACTTTATTAGTGACAAAGTTTATAAGAATCACAATGACGGCAGAAATTTAACTAGATCCTGTGGTAAACGCAGAACAACGCCTCCTGAATGTCGAATTCTGCTGATGGAATTTATGAAGATTAATCTTCTGTAGCTCAATGAAAGAAGAAGAAAATTTCAAGACATACCAAGCAAAATTTAACAAGCTCAAGTGATTAGCTTTCCCAAAAAAGCATCCGCACAAGCCAAAATAGATTTGGAAAAGCGGTCTATGAACAGATGAAAGCTTCTTTGAGTAAAACTCATCAAAACAGAAGATTTTTGTATGGCTGCCACAGAAATGAAAAAAAAAACTTAAAAAATTTCCCCGTTTATAGGTAATTGAGTCATGATAAAGGCTGTGTCTTGTGCTTGGAACACACTGCGTACAAAGCGTTGGATGACCAAGGAACCAAGGACAATACTTGAGCACCGTAAACGATAACAGCTTTCCTTCCGTAGGCAGGCTGATTGGAGCATACTTTATACTGCAATCGGATATTGTCTCATGCCACAAAAGCGTGAAATTTTTAAAGAATTTAGTTGTTACTACTCTAAGCTGACCACCTCAAAGTACAGACTTGAATGTTATCGAAAACGTGTAGACTTTTATGAAACGTTTAACAATTCCTTCATTGCATTAAACTAAATAAGCCAGGTTCTTTAAGGTTCTTCAAATTTTAGTAGACTTAGTTTGAATACGCCTACAAAAAATTATTAACTTTCAATCACATTTCTTTACTCTTGTTAAGTAGTTGAGGTTTGTTTCTTTAATGATAATCACTTGTCAAAATACTTATGCCAATACATGAAAATAAGTTGTATTCATAATTTTTTTAGATGTTATAAAAAATATATAAGAAATAGAGATAGGCTGTGTTCACTCTTTAGAACTACATGTGAAAAAATATTGCTCTTCACTATTCTGTATATTGACATAAGAGGGTGTTTATATAATAGAGCGGCTACTGTATGTCTGGTGAAAGCTGCCTTTAAGCATTTTTAACCATTTTTTCATATTTAATCTTCCAGCCAAACTCTCTGGAAAATATATTAGTGTTCCGCTTAATTGGTGTTGTCATGAGATCCTGAGACCTTGTGACTTTTAGTAAGGAGAATAAAATCCGTGTTGTCTGCATTGATACTAAAGCAGCCCATACAAAGACAACAAATCGAAGCAATCGGTTCAAATTCGATTCACCACACACTTATCTCATTGCTTGTGGCCGAATAAACACGGAACGCCAACCGATTGTAAAGCAAGACAAAATTTCAAGCATTCAATCTGTTGACTAACCTCGCCACACACACGAAAATTCATTGAAATTTCAATTAATTGCTTCGATTTGTTGTCTGTGTGTGTGTGTGGGCTGCTTTAGTATCACAACTATTTAAAGTCCATGACATATACTCTTCATATTTATGTTTATGTCATCAATATATGCTGTTCTATTCTGATATATTTTCCATTAGTCAGATTCTAGATAAGATAGAGTATCACATTGTGCTTGTGTTACTCAACTCAACTTGAACTCTACTGCAGCTCAGCAGGTTATGTATTCAAAAGCTTATTACCGTGTATGGCACTTTTGTTCTCTATCTTCGTATTATCACTAACGTTGACTTAACTTTAAATGCGCTTTAGATGTCCAGAAATGCTGCCGACGCAAATGCTTTGTGTTGTAGTGTATGCTTATTTGCAAGCTACTAGGAAATATCACACTCTTACCAGCAATTTCCCTTTCGTGTAGGCAAGCTTGAAGAAATATCAACTTTTTTAAATATTATATTTTTGTATAAAAATTCTAAGCTATGACACACACGCCTTCTTTTAGCTATTATAAACAACTAAAAAAACAATTAATATCGTTCGAGTAAATAATTCGACGCATGATTTGCGCCGCACCGCATTGAGAGTAATTTTTTTCTTAGTTTCTCCCTTTCATTCAAATCGATATCGATAACTTCGATTGACTTTTCAATATCGATTGCTACCCTGTGGTGTTTGTAAGCCAGTTAAATAATAAATTGCGACTGTATTGCTTGGCAGCTCATAAATCGAATAGGCAGTCAATAGAGATTCTAATTCCTAAAGTCGTTAACTGTGTCTGCGAACTTTTTGGAGAATCTTTAAACAATTTTTGCATGTTGGAACTCATTCTTATTCTGACATTCACATTTATAACATTCGATATGTATATATATACATATTAATAGAGAAGTATATAATAAGCAAATTAATTGTCAAAAATTTTTTAAACTTTTTATATAATTCTGCAGAAATAATATTGCTCTGTGGAGAGTAAGCTAAACTTGGCCAACTTTAAACATCTAAACTAAGCTGTGGCTGAAGTTAACAAATAAGCAAGAAGATCTGCAGAAATATTTATATTTGGATTTAGTAAAGAAATACTTCTTTAATTAAAAGATATTATGCTGAAGCTAGTCGAATTAAATAAATTTCTTGAATGTACAAAATGTCTGAAGGTAGCGTATGATAAACTGTTAATAGGAAGTTAGCAGTTAAAATGTGTTCTATTAAAATTTATTTTATGCTTAATGTCGACCCAATCACATAATAATTTATTGACCATACATACATACTCATTTGACTCATAATCCTCTAAACTTGTAAAGCCTGTTTGTACATGATTAAGGAGTGTAAAGCCGCCGTTGATTAAAGCTTTGTTTGTATAAAAATATAAACGTATTCAAAATTAGTCAATAAAACTTTTGGTGAAATATCACACCAAGCCCCATAATAACTTCAGCCCGCCTTCGAGCGATAACTTCACTTGAAAATGTTGAAACATACTTAAATGTTTCTACAAAGCACTCAAAGGACAATCTATACCACTAAAAGAAATGTTCGATATAAAACTTTATTCTGCAGAGCTCACAAGTCAAGTTTTCTAATGAATCTAAGCTAGAAAACACTGAAACAGTAGCTGGTAGAGGTGGTTCCATATTTCAAGACCAAAATTAGTGCTCATTTTTATAAAAAGCTTAAATTTGTTTGGTTCAAACAGAGCATAATATATATTATGGCAGTTGCATTGCACATAACCTTTACAAAAATTAAAAAAAAAAAAAGGAACACTGCTAAAAATGGAACCACAGTCGAAATCTATAAAACAAAAAAAAAATACAACAAATAATTGTAAATACAACAAATTTCTAGACGTCATTGTATTGCATAACGTATGGATATATATACATTCTATATATATATATATTACTACTATATATATACAATATATATTATTAAAAATTATATGAATATGCAAATAGTACGAGTATAACAAACACACATTTGGAAGTACACACAATTCTGCATATGTACATGAAGCATGTAGAATTTATTATATTTTTAGTGACATTTAGTGTGCACAGTATTCTAATATTATCAGGCAGTTTGTAATGTATCGAAGACTCATAAAAACTCCTATTTTCTTGATCAGTTCAATGTGTGTAGTCATGTTCGTCTGTATTTTGTTTTTATGACTCAATACTAGGCTCTCAGTTTTGAAGTTATTAATCTAAAATTGGTTTTAGAGCCCACTTAAGCTACTAGACTGCAAATAAATATAATCCGCAGTGCTATGCCCACTGTAACATACGCAAAAATCGTAGCATCCACTTTTCTGATAATGAATAAAAAGCAAATAATTTTTAAACTATTTGTGAAGTGTATCAATGTTTCGATTCTAACAAAGTAACCGCTTTTTTCTAGTTTTTTTTAGGCCCTGTACCGTAGGTACAAGAGCCTATTGGCTTTGTGCAAATGTATGTAACAGGTAGAACTAATTGTCGGAGACGCCCCAAAGTTACCCTCATTATGGTCAGGAGCGATAGAGTAGTCGATATAGACATGTCCGTCTGTCCGTCCGTCCGTCTGTCCGTCTGTCCGTCTGTATGAACGAAAGGATCTCGGAAACGGTAATAGATAGAGACTTTGTGTTTTTTGCATTCGACTTGAACTGCTCCGGAATTTCACAAATTTATTTTAAAATCTTGCCCCTTCCCCCCCTTCCCCATAAAATCACCCTTTAGGGTAACAATTTCTTCGGCACAAAAAAAAGTAAGTATGCCAGTATAGAGATGTCGTCTTTCTAAGCCAAAATCCAAGAAGTTCACCAAAATCGGATAATAAATGACGATTTTAAAAGCAATTGAATTTGAGCGACCACCCTTTTCGTTTCATACATAAAAAAATGTTTTATAAGGCACTTAGTCGTGCAGTGAGAAGTGGTCATGTGTTTGGTCATAAGCTCGGGACACATTTCATATGTTTGTTAGGCGATCTGCACTGGTACAGGGCCTCTAACAGTCGGTTACGCCCGACTGTGATTTTCTTACTTGTTTTTTTTGTTGTTGTAATTTTACAAAATTTGTATTTGAAAAAAAAAATATATATATTTTAAAATATCAAAATGGCAGCCAAATACGTTGTAAGCTGGTCACTGATTTGCTGTTGTATTTGCTTGCCTAGAAAAATTGGACAATATTTTTTTTCTACTTTTATTTTTCAATACGAATTTTATTAATTTTTTATTGTTTATACATTTAAAAAATAAAAAAATATATACTAAATGTATGCTTAAAACATTTAAAACATAAAATATTTAAGTAAATATGGAATAAAACTGCATGCAATAGGTGCTAAAAAATCGAACTATCTTACTCTATCTCTCTATGTCTAGTTGCTATATGTGCACATAATTAAAATATTCAAAGAGCAAATCACTTCAATTATTAAACTACATTCGATTCATTTATATTGCTTTAATAAAAATACATATTGCTAAACCTCATTAACATTTGCAAGTCTACTGCACATTTTTCCTTTCACTTATTATATTTTCTTCTTACCAAATTCAACTGTGTGAGCTTTGCAATTAGTAAGAAAAAAAAATTAGGTTAGAGAAAAAATATTAAATTTTGGTTAATAAATAAGGAATTAAAGATAGTCATTCAGTATTGAGAAAAAAAATTAAAGATGGTATCAACTGGCTGTCAAATATGTTAAATTTTGAAGTGGCTGTCAGTAAATACTTTTCCAACTTCTGCAACATATTCAAAAATACATTTATTAAGCAAATAATTAATTAATATTTATTAAAGAGCAGTAAAATAAATATTAAATATTTTTATTTTAATTTTAACTCACATTTTTTATGAATTCCAATATAAAAATAAATAATTTTCATTTCGCCTCTGCGATTTATCTATTAATTTTCCTTTTTATGGTATCCATATACTCCAACATATACTCCACGCCAAGCATTGAAAACTTCTCGCATGCATACGCCCGACGCCTGAGTATGCAAAGTAGCCCAAAGCGTGCAGCAACCACATAAAAATTACTAAACAGTCTATGTGCACTACCTCGGTGGTTAGTACCTCATACCTTTACACTAGAACTCCACAACTCTATACAGCATACTTACTACTCAAACTATTTCGACAACAGTTTTTGCCTACAACTGTGCCCAAACCTTTAGTGCAAAGCAAACGTTTTCGCTTTGCACCTTCGGGGCGCCAACACTGCTGCAACAATGTTGGCCCACGTGTATGTGCTATAAAAACTATACAACGCATTGGAAAAAAATGGGCGAAAAAAAAATTTAAAAGAAAAACAAAACAAAACGCGCTAACTCACTCACTTAACCACACACACACACACACACATCACCCATTTTGCCCACTTTGGTGTTTGTTGGTATTCAATGCAATATAAACATGCTCGACCAACTGCCAACTGGCAGCTACTCGGACCAACTATACGATTCGTATGACTGAACGAACGCGTTGCCTGATCTGCTTGTTCGTACATTTGTTGTTGTTTTTTTTTTTTTCTGTTTTTTTGTCGTACACCTAACTGAGGCTTGGTCAAAATTGTTGCATACTTTATGGCTTTTTCAAATGATATTCCTGCGCATACAGCGCGCGAGAAATGAAAGTACAAATGAACGAACACATCATGGGTGTTACGGCATAAAAAATGAGCTGCCTAGCTGGCTGGTTGTGTATTAGTTACTGACACAAGAGTGCAGCGCGGAAAAACATTTTTTTTTTTATAAAAAATATGCCACTGCATGCAAGAGCGACGCCTACCGTCGAAAAATATTGAAATATAAAATAAAACTTAAAAAAATCTATTTTTGTTGGCATAGTACCAAAGCTCAGCTATGTTTCATATGCATTGAGCGCTGCGTTTTTTGGTGCACTAATTGCCCACCTGTAATTGTGGAGAATATGGCGAATACTTTCATGGATGTATTCAAATTGTAAAGGTTTTTGGTCCAAATGATGATTTTCTTTTGGCATATATTTAATATTTAGTGGATTGTCTGTAGTTGCTTGCATGCATTTGATTAATAAAGTCTAAGAGCAAAGCGTTTTGTTAGTTAAACTGCAATCGAATACATTTATATTGCTTTATTAAAATATGTATTCGCATACCTCATTAACATTTGCCATATTTTCGCTCACTTTTCTTTTTACTAACTTTTTATTTCTTCTTTCCAAATTCAACAAAGTGACTAGTAAGTGGGGCTACAGTTGAATTAGTAAGAAGAAAAATTAGATGAGAGGAAGAGCAAAGAGAAAATAAATTCGTGTAAAATTTTTGCTGAGTAACGGATGTGTTTATGAAGTTTGTGAAGATTTAGTGACTGCTCTGTCACTTCACCTTGAATTGTGCGATAGAAAAATTTATCATTCAGTAGAGCTTCTTGTATTGCGCTCAGTTTTGCATAACTGGTACCGCCTAAAGTGTTTTCTGTATACCTAGCCGAGAGCTTCAAGCCGATCGACCTTGCCGGTGAGCACGAAGTAATCGTTCTGCCCATCAAAGCCTTCGCCCCAAGCAAAAGAGAGCTGAGGTAATTGGCCACCAGAGCTTAAGCTGAGCGCCAAGCCACGCTGTCAATTGCTGCCTGGATTGTCAGTGTCCTGAAATCTCAGTAAATTCTTCCTGAACACCAGTTTGGGTTACGATCTGTCCAAAGCACTGTTGAACAACTGCATCACGTCATCGACCAAATACTGCAGGCATTTAACAATAAAAAGTATTGCAACGCATACTTCTTAGATATTAAAGAAGCTTTTCACCGGGTATGACACATAGGCTTACTGGCAACAATAAAGGAGAAACTGCCTGCGCCATACTTTAGTCTACTGCGGTCGTACTTAGTAAGAAGGCAGTTTGCGATCCGCTTTCACTTGGCAATTTCTGTGAAGTACAATGTGGAAGCAGGTGTGCTACAAAGAAGTGTACAGAACCTGCTATTGTTCCGCCTGTACACTGTCGACATGCCGCAGCCAGACAAAAACCTGTATATTGATCCAGAAAGCATGATGTTGGCTACATTTGCGGATGACATCTGTGTGACGTACAGATTAAATTGCAAGTAAGATGCAGCCGAATACGCCTTAATATTTGCGCTATGGGCGAGACGCTGGAATTTTAGTATACGCAGCCACAAGTCAGCTAATGTCTGCTTTCTCTGAGTACTTTTCAACTTGTTCTAGTTGTATCAAATGTTAGAGTCAGCTTATGTGGGTATACTACATTCTTCAGAAGTACTTTATTAGCTTTATTAGCTTTTTGTCCCCCCTTTCAATCGTTTCTTTCATTTCTCCATTTGTTCAAGGGCAATATGGCAGTACTACCATTGGTTTTACAGAAATCTGTGAAATTGAAATTGTAAATTGTCTCTCAAACACATTACTAGGGGCCATTTGGAAACGAGTCTCATATCATTTGGGCTCTGTGCTCTGGCAGTAACATTAGCACACAATCAAGATAAGTCGAAGCAAATTTTTCAGCGTTTTTACGTATTCATTCATTTTATTGATTAGCTATTTTAAGAAGATTTGATATTGAAGAGTTCCATGAACACTTGATTTAATTAGAAGTATATGTGGCAATACCTCATTAACAATTGCATTAATGCTTAATAATTCAGCAAGTTTAATTTTTTCTCTCTCTCTTTCTTTCTCGTTGGCTTTCAAAGCAATGCGCTTTAACAGCAATGCATTTATTTCCCCTTTCTTTAATTACTGCACAGTGCAGCTTCTTTTTCCTTTTTTTACACAATTTTTTTGAATTTAACATTTGGGAGGAGACAAAGTCTACATAAAAAAAGACGTTCACTTACTGATCACCTCTCTCTCTCTCTCTCTCTCTTCCTATCTCGGTTTTTCTACCTCTCTGTTCCTCTCTTTTTCTCTGGATGATTCTCAATGCAATGTGCTCTAACAAAAATGAACATTTTTCCCTCCCTTTATCACTGCACTGCATCGCTTTCTTTTGGCAATTTTTTTCTCTCGTTTGCTAATTTTGTTCAAGCAGCAAGACCAGCAGTGATCACGGTTTACCAGAAGCTTTGAAAATCGTAGCAGTGTGAGCATATCTTACGAAAATGCAAACTTCTATCTCTTTTACACTTTATATCACTTATATGTTTCAATTCAAATTTTCATTTATGCATGTCATTGTTTCGGCGTTCTCCTCATCATTTATGAGTCATCATCGACATAGAAAACTAGTCGGGAAATGTGTCTTCCAGTTTATCCTTTTGATCGATTCTGCGGTGCTAAAACTGTTTAAGAACCGGTAGAACTATTACGCTTAAGTCAGACTTCAAGGTTTATTATAGACTTAATGTCCAAACAAGGTAAACATTGTAGCTAAAGGACAGCAAGGGTAAACTCATAAATTGGCAATGGTTACACTGCCCTGCAAATCTCAAAAACATCCCATCAGATTCCGTTTTCGAAAAAACTGGTGTTGAAACCCAAAAAAAAATTTTGATTTTTTGTCATTTTTGAACAATTGTACAGCTAAGCCCTACAATCTTCGTTGATATAAGAATTTAAAGGCTGAGCCATCCGTTCGGAAAAAATATGTCCCAATCGAAATGGCACTTCTAAAGGCTATATACGAAATATAATGCTCAGAGAAGGACCAAGAAAGGATGAAAGAGAAGAGAGATGCTTTACTCAGATCACTCGCTGGTTCAGCTAGCGATATTACGCTGTAAATGTATTCGGGTGTATTGACCACTGCTGTCATTTGAGCCTTCTGGTCTATTTCTCGTATTCGTGCGTCCAGTCTATGTCAAAAAAAACTTGATCCCGATCTGTTACATATGTATGTGCAAAAGAGATACAAAAATAAACGGCATTGGTTGTGCTGAAACTTATTTACTGATCATAAATAAAAAAAGAAATGAAAAAGGGAAGTAACACCGCCGGTCAACAATTCACACTGCTACAGATTGCTTCGCTATAATACGTACTTGAATATAAACATTTGTGATTGTATAGCATTGTAAAAAGAAGTTTTGGGTTAAATAGTATGCGTTAAGGACTGTGCATCAACTAACTTTCTGTAACTACGCTTAGCGAGGTGATTGCTATAACTTTCTTAACATGCTTGCTAAATACTTTTGATAAAAAAAAAGGATGATTTTCAAAGCTGTACTGTATCAAAGCCAATTTTTTATGCTATATACATGCACACATATTCCTACATATGTACTTGGTTTGAGTAACTTTGACCCGCTTTGTTGCTGGATTAAATGCAATGTACAAAAAAATGTTGTTAAAAAAAAAAAACAGCAAAAAATCAACAGAAAAGCAAAATTTTAAATAATGTTGCATACAAACAGGCGCAATAGCCACAAGAGTTGGCGTACATCAAAGCGTATCAATGCAATGCCAACAGCTAGTGAGAGTCAAGAGTGAGTGTGTTGTAGCAAAAACAAAAAAAAAAAAAAGGACTGAAGCGCTAAGCTGACTGCTGGAGCGCACTAAAACCAAGCAACAGCGAGCGCATAGCCTCAAACTAGGCAGCTTGTAGAACAAACTGCTGCACACATAGCAACAACTTTACACACACATACGACTACGACTACAAAGCGCAGCGTTGCATTTTATGTTTGTTGCACATTGCTGCATTTTTTGCAGCCAATTGTTTTTGTTGTTGTTGTTGTTGTTGTTGCTGCTGCTTTGTTTTAGCCATACTCCCTATAGACAGATAGACAGACACATGCACTAACATTAATACAAAGCATAAAAAATATATACATATATATACAATATTTTATACATATATATATATATATACAGCGAAACATATAGTGTTTACCAATACATCAACAACAACAACAACAACAACTCAAAACAAAGTTTGCCGCGTTTTTTATTTCCATTGTGGGCGAAAGCCATTTCAGCAATAGAATAAAAAAAAAAAAAAAAGGAAAATGCTTCATGGCACCCGGAAAGGCTAAAATTTTATAATGGGCTCAGCCTGCTGCTGCTGCAGCTGTAAAGTATGCAACACAAAGCGTCAGCGTAACGAAACAAAAAAATTGCATTGTATATACATATATATTGTATAATACATCATAGAGTTGCATATGCCCGTTTATATATGTATGTGTGTGTATTTGTTTGTGTGTCTCTATGTATTTATATTTGTTGTACATAACTAAAACCTGTAACTGGCAACTAATTTGACATCTCCCACCTGCCTGCCTGGCTGTCTGTCTGACTGCCTTGTCAACCTTTGCTTTGTACTTCATTTGTATGACGCCTAAAAGTATGCCTTCAATTTTTTCGTTTGGTTTAACCATTTAGTTTTTTATTTTGCGCGCTTGACCAAACCATGTCGCTGTGTATTATAAATATTTTAGTCAGTTTTATAGAGTATAGAGCGAAAAATAGGCGTTATTTTATGCGTGACGTTAAAAAAGTTGTCGTCGCTATGCTATGCAACAGCATAAAAATTCATATGCAACACATAGAATTTATGTTGCATACATACTAAAGGGTGTTTGTATAGTTTAGTATAGTTTGGATATATAATAACTTGCAGTGTTTCATAGTTTCATGTTGCTTAGCAGCTAATTGTATCTTTGAAACCATTTTGTCAGTGGCAAAGGCGCAATAATTTGTGGAGATTAATAACTCGCATTACTTATCAAAAAACATTTAACGAAAGCATGTAACAAACATTTATGTAGATTAAGCATTAATAAGCCAGCAAATAACCAGTTGAAACCAGCTTAAAAAAGCCAATTAAATTTTAAAAAAATCTGAATATGAAAACTGCGAGCAGAGGTAAATAATTAATGCTTATGATTATGGGCCAAACCAATGCATACATTCAAGTCACTAATATGCTCTTATTTACATAGATAGCCTTCAACTTGTATTGTGCGCGCTGGCGCCAATTGTTTTGCATGTCAAGTATGCTGAGATCTCTCCACACCTGGTCATTCAAACGCTTGCCCGGTCGTTCTCTATTTAGTAGTCATTCAAGCTAATTTGGGTCCCCCATGTTATACAAATTTGCTGGAGCATCATCCATTCATCCATTCGAATGAGGTGATCAGCGCTGGACTATGTCAACCTCATCGAGTAGCTCATTACACTCGCGAACTAAACTCGTCGCCAAAACTCATGCGTAGAATCTTCCTCTCAAAGACTTCCAATGCAGTTTTGTCTGACTCAATCACGGTCTATGCGTCTGCGACCTACAGTAGGGCCGCGAGTATCAACGTCTTATAGATTTTGATTAGCTTGCTCAGCCCAAACTAGCATCTATTTGCAAGCGGGGATTCTTCGCCTGATCTCTATTTCGGATCCAAGATAGACGAAGTTTTCTACAATATTGAAGTTGAAACGCGCCATTGTCACCGACCGTCCAAGACGCGATGATGATGTGCGAGAAGAAGCCGAATTCAGCGGCTTGTCCTCATTAACCGCTAGACACATAAGCCGACACTGTCTTTCAATCTCTTGAAATGTCTTGACGATTCTGCGTACCAATGATATCAAAATCATCGATCGAGCCCGACATAATCTGTATGTACGAGCTCTGGCCTTGGATGTAATCCATCAGCAGATTGAATAAAATCGCACGACAGTACATCACCCTGCCTAACACTTCACTTGTTATCAAAGGGTTCGGAGAGGTTCTATCCTACACAGACAACGCTTTGTGTGTGTGATACTGTCCTCATGCAAAAACGAACGATTTTTGGTGGGATACCTAGTGCCGACATTGCGTCGAAAAACTTCGTCCGTATCAGCGTGTCGAAAGCGGTTTTATAACTGGTGGTACACTAGTGCTTCATTGCCTCCAAGTAGGTTACAACAGTGACTTCTCCATCTCAGTGATTCCTGTGCATTTGTAACCAGATTTCTGCTTTCATCTTTACAGAAAGTAACTCCGAGCTTAAAACCGACGTTCAGACACTTTACCTATCAGTAAAATATTCGAGCTTCATTTCTTTCACATAACCGCCCAATATCCTCAAACTTAAACCTTTCTTGTTCCTATTTCTTGCATCACAAAAGGCTTTCTAAACTCTACGTTTCCCGCTTCCCACTAGAAAATTCGTTGATGGGAGACGTTCTGCTCTACAGCAACATTCCTCGTCGCCTTGGCAGTCCTATCTTTGGAGCGGATGATGTGTCTCCTCTGCTCACATATATCTTGAAAAGACGGAGAGGTTCGCGATAGTCTAATTTAATTATAAATTACGAATTGATAAAATTAAATTAGTTGCGTTTAAATGTTGCAGTACCTCATTAACAATTACATAAATACTCAATTGTTCAGCACGCTTAGTTTCTCTCACTTTTGCCCCCTCTATCGCATTCTCTTGTTGGATTTCTATGTGTTGCACTCTTACAACCTTTTTTCATCCCTATTTTATTGCTTCATAGTGCTGCTGTCTTTTTCAACCTATTCTTTTTTCCAATGCTGTTCTGGTTTGATGAATGGTTAACGTTTAAAAATCCTCAAATGTATAACAGTTCTCCTTAGGGAAGACATTTATTCAATCGCTCCCTGATCGTAACTTTCTCTCACTCTCTCTCGGTCTATTCTCATTCCCCTAGTCCTTCAACAAAGTTTATATACTGCAGAACTATGAATAGTTTAAAACGTTCTTGTCTGCAAAGCAATCCTAAAAGTATGCACCAAATTACAATTGTATACAAAAAAGCATTCAGCTAACTTAGCCAACCGGGCCTAAAGACGTTTCACTTCAATAATACAAAAAATATTGAACAAGTGGCGGGGGTAGTTATATGGCATATATAACTTTAAAGGTTCTAAATCTTACATTCTCCGGACAAGTCACTTCTGATGCTGATAAGTAGTTACATACATGTGCACTAATATATACCCTTTCTCTTTATGAATACTAGGTATACGAATTATAGCATTATATAAAATTATAAGAACTTCTTAATAAAAAAGACAAATAAATTTAAAGCCTTCCTCGAATAGCTGGCATTTGTGTCGAAACACTTCACGCGAATAACATGAAAAACTAAAAACTCTTTCGATTGTCATATCAACACACTGCGGTGCATACAGCTTGCATCTTATTAACGCTTAATTAAAAACTTTTAACGAAACGACTCAACTGAAAAAAAAGAAACCTTAGTTCATGGAAGTAACTAAATGCAATACCTTCATCATATTCTATAAAAAGAAGATATAGAAGACAAAGCTAATAATTTCAGCGCAAATAAATACTTTTTCCGTCGAATCGACTCGACTTACAATGATTTACATAATCTGTTGCTTTATGATTTGTTCAAGGATCTACATCGTCATAACAACGAAGTGTTGCATTGTTTCCATCCACGCTTGTTAATATTTGCAATCTCTTTTAATTTTCACAGCTGCATAAAAATGCGGAAATTGTGTGCAAACGACTTTGAAATACACTACCAAGAATTAGCTGATGTTAAATATAGATTCGTAACTTTGCTTGTAAGGACTAACATTAATAGATGGCGCAGCAATGTATTAACAATTTTTCCCTTCAACATCAAACAGTCTAGTCTAGAACATTAAAACATTTACTTAATAGCTAACAACTGCAACTAACAGATTTTCAGTCCTTTATAGCTTTCAAGCCTGTCAGTCAAAAGCCAAGTCAACCAATTAATAGCATATTTTCAGGCGACACGCAATAAATTGTGCGTAATTTATAATAGGGAGAAAAAAAATGGTGAAATAATTGAAAGAGTATAAAAAAAAAAAGGAAAAACACAAATATCTAACTTTTATTTTACTAATACTTATACAAATAAATGCATATCTACACACACACACGCATGTCTATAGCCTATTGATATGGGCCCACAATGTGCTGCCACTTAACTAGCCAGGCAAACATTGCCTATTTGCATGCAAAACATTTGCCTACTTTTAGGCTATTTTACACAAAGCGTGCGCTGCTTATGATGTTAATGATGTACTAGATGATGATGATAATGATGATGATAATGATGATGGCGACCATGATGCTGCTGAGAGCGACTAAACCGACATTAATTTTTGTAGATAGCATAGTTGTGTAGCATGAGGCAATCATTATACACTAACTCACGCACAAAAGCGTGTAAAAGGATAAAGAAAAATGCAAAAAAAAAAAAAATTAATGAATATTGAAATAAAATAGTCTGACTGCATGCATTTTTGTTGCATACTATTAGGTGTACAGCTATGAGCACAGAAAAAAAGGAAAAAACTGGAGTATGGCGTTTGTTCGGCGTAAAAAAAAAAAAAAAAAATAAAATAAAATAAAATGAAATCGTGCTTGTGTGCAGTTGTTGCTGTTGTTGCTGCTGTTGAATGAAAAATTATTGCGTATGCTGCTCATTATGTCGACTATTGGTAGCATGGCGTTGGCGGTGGAGGGGCACGCTATAGCGTATTTGCTGTTGAGTTTGAGTTTTGAGTGCTGTGCTGTGCTGTTAGTGTTGGCAACGTTGACGTTGGACAGCGGCATTGCATTGCACCGACCCAACTGTTGTGGGTGTTATTAAATGCAGTTTGAAGCGATGGCTATGACGGCGGCAGCTGCTGGCGCTGTTGCATATATATTGTCGTCGTTCTAGCCATGCCAGATTGCTAGATTGGCAATGTCAGCGGACTGCCTGTGTGTGCATGTGTGCGTGTGTGTGTTTGCATGTTTTTAAGCGAGGAAGTGGAAGTGGTTTGAGCTGTGCATATGTGCAGGTGGCACATTTTTAATGCTGTCGATGAGTAAGTAGATTTTCTTGTTGATTTTTTTTCGCCTTTTTTTTTTTACTTCGCCGCCATACAGCAAATGCAATTCCTCTACTTTTTTCGCGCGCGCTCACAAAAGTATGCAATGCAGGAAGTTGGTTGGCAGCAGTCAAACCATGTGGCTATATAGCCTTTAGCGCTTTAAACATATAAAAATGTGTGCGTTTGTAGGCAGTCAGACAGATAGGCAGCTGTATAGACTGCAGTTTTTTAATGCGCGCCTTCGCGTTGATAATAATAACACCCTGTACCGCCCGCTTGCAGTCTGACTGATGAGCAAGGGCGCGAGTTCTTCTTCTGGCAGTTGTCGGCGCAGCGTCCTGCACATTTTTTTTTTTTTTATGCAATTGTTGTTGTTGTCGTATTTATTGCATTCGTGTGCTATATGGCAAAAATACAAACAAACACAAAAACAAAAAAAAAAAAAAAAAGCATATATAAAACTCCGATCGTGCGTGAGTCGTGTGCATCGTTTTGTGTGCATCGTGCGTGTGTATATACGAAAAAAGGACCAAAAAAGCTCCGCCTTAAAAATATTTTTGCACCAATGCTATTTGTGTCTGTTTTTTTTTTGCATTCGCACACATGTTGGCACCTATACGCGGCGGTGTATGGACCGCATTATGCTGAGGATGTGCATGAGGACACCAACGTCGACGACAACAACATGATTTTTACGCACAATTCAATCGTGTGTGTGTGTGCATTTGGTTTTTATATGCTTCCCTTTTTTTGTGAACCTCATTTCACATAAGTGGGCCTATATTCGTTGATAGTTGTTGGAAGTTTTTGTTTTTCTTTTATATCATTTTACCATTTTTTGCGCGTTGTTGTTTTTGTTAAATACATGAAAATGAAATATAAATAAAAAACTGGAGGCTGTACTCGCCTGTTTAAGGATATCCCTACAATCATCGGACAAATGAAAAATGCAAAAAAACCATATTCAATGCAAAAGAACGCCTTCTTTTTTGTATTTTTAGTGTGTGCTGCCTGGTGTGGCTGTTGTTGTTGTCGCTTTATTGGCACGCTTTTTAACACTGAGCGCGGTCAGTGTTGCATACTTGTAGGCGTTCTTTTTGCGTTTTTTTTTCGTAATGAGCAAAAGACAATTTGAATTGAAGACATTGGCGTAATAAATTATGTATGTATCTATATACAGCTGAAGCGTAGCAGCAGCTGACAGCGTGTTTTATGTATAATGAAATTTTTCATATATAAACCAATTTTTTTAATTTAATGTAAATAAAAAAGGATAGAGAAAGTTTGTTGTGAAACGATTTTAAAGTAAAAGAAGGTCAAGCAGCTAAAGGATAAAGGGGAACTGAATGAGAGTTAGTGCTCGTCTTTTGTTTTGGTGTTTGTAATAATTTATTTATTAATTTTTGTTATTTAAGAGTTAGTGAATTATTATTTGTTTTAATTGGAGTTGAGAAAAGCTGTTTAGTAAAAATATATCAACAAAGTAGACTCGGGATTAATTGTTTAACATCAACTTGGGTGCAACAAAATCTTAAATGAAATATAGCGACTGCCTCTAGTTTGACTTGACATGTGACTTGACTTTAACTTTAAAATTATTTCTATTTCTTTGGGACTAATTATTCAATACGCTTGAATTCTGAAAAGTTCCTACAAGTAAGTAATTCGAGTCATGCTGCATCTCAAAATTATTCGCATGAAGAAGTGTGGTTAAGAGGCTAAATAGGATGGCCAGGGTGAAGTAACTATGAAGTGCACTTCCTGTGCCCCGACCTCTATCACATATAACATAATTTTCTCACTGGTCAGAGCGAGACCTATTCCTACCTCCTGCCGTTAATAAAAATGAAATGTGTGTACTCAAAGCGGTCAGCTATAAAAGGCCCCTGGTCCCGAACGGGTAGGCAAACAGACTATAAACTTCAGAACACAAAATATATTGAATTAAAAGCTGGAAGCTAATGAAGAATATAAATTTGATGAGGTGTGCCACGACTCCTTTTGGCTGTTACACACCTTGTGCAGGATATATCAAATTCCAATCTTTTATGTCGCAATTTTTCAGCAAGACAGGGGTTTTAAAATTCAGCTGACTTCAACTGTCGTAATCAAGTCTGGAGCCATGGAGCTAGCAACGACTGAGGAAATATCCTACATCATGTGCTTACTATTAATAATTTTGGTATAGCATACGCACATAGTCCAACTCACAACACCACAAGGACTTACTACTTAACTTCCGTGCTTGATTTTTTCAGTAATGCTCAACAGATTATCATCGGATCACCTTCCTTAGTTACCATTTCCAATGGTGCCAATGGTGGCTTAACAAAAATTTTATATTTAATTACAAACTTACGAACTGAAGGTCCTTTCAATCGGTCTCAGGAATTGATATTTTGATAAATGCAATTACTCTTATATTAAAGACCAGTCCATACCATAATATTCAATTGAAAATAATTTTTTTGAAACAGTGCCTAGATACATGCTAAAACTAACAACAATAATAGTTGGAAGTGGATGCTTTACAGAGATAACCATTCCAAAAAGAGGTTAGGCAATTAAATATTTATTTTTTCAGTGTAGAAATTGAAGATGGAATCTATTCCAATCAAGTCTTTTGAATTCTTCTCTAAAGTTTTGAAAGATTTCTAGAATTATTTGAAAGAAAAATAAAATTAAAAAAGAAAAAACGACAAAGCAAATATATTGAGTCAAAGGTTTCTGCTGAACCATTCGTTTTCTGCAGAACTAATCAATCAGTGTACTAAGGAAATTTTTAAAATCCAGTTTTTACTTACATAGAAGATATTTTTGATGATCGATGACGGTGCGCCACTGTTCCACACTCAACATGGCATCATGGCGGGCACAAGTAAAAAGTGTTCTACGATGCAAGATCTCGGAAGCGCAGTATCGGTGGCTGGTCTTTGTGAAAAAGCAGGTTCACAGGCGTCATCATTTTTCAACTGCAGTTCTACAGTAGTGGGAAACTTGGCTGCTGTTGGGTATACGGCTACAAGATGGAGATCAGCAGGTGCACGTGAAATTAATCCTATTACAATTGCAACTAGGTCCAAACAATTTCTGCTACATCTGTAGCAAACATGTGATGCATAATAATTGAAGAAGCATATATAAAAATATTAAGGAACTTCACAGAAGTTTCACGAGTATGCATAACTTAAACGAAGATTATAAATGGATTAGCTTGAAAGGATTTTAATTCTAGATTGTATCGGTAGCAACCAGGCGTCCCATTTTTATCGATTTTTGTATTTGAGCTGGTTTTTTATGTTTTCTCGACCATGCCATGCGTTCGACGCTATTCGAGTATGTCGAAAATTAAATAAATACAAAGAAAAAGGACCCTTGAAATTCAAATTCAAGTTCAAATCACATAGAGAAACTAATCCTCCTCAAATGTGACATGAAAAATTTTATTAGTCAGACCAAGGCTTTTGAGCCGATTCCAGTGCTCTGCCTTAATAACTATCCAACTATCAACTCCGCCAATTATCTACTGTAGACCGGTCAGCATGTTTTGAAATCGTTATGTCCTTGCGTACAGCATAATACCATAGCCATTCAAGGTGCTTACACACAGATACTCCCCAAGTACTCCAACTATAATAGTATTGTCTATATCGGTTGCTGTGAATGTGCTAAACTCTCTAAACTGTATTTTGAAATCGATGGTGAGTCACTGAGCTTTTCATAAAATGTACCGCGTTGGTTGCCAGTCATGCATTGTCCATTTTAACTAGAATTAAACTTTCAGAATACTTCCGCGTTAAGTGTTATAAAATTTACAACATTAGGGCGAAGCTCTTAGTGAATCTTCGGTTTGTCTTGCCTTCAATAAATAGATTCATTTCCAACTTAAATTCGATACAATAAAATACTTCTCAGAATAGATCTACCCTAAATGTGTGCCGCTGCGTATCAAGTTGATGGAGATTATGCAAGAAGAAGAGGATTTGTCGGTAAGGCTTTGCTTGCCGGGACAGACAAGTTCACACACACACACACAGGTAGCTTAGCACTTAGCTGAAGCATGATTTCCTGCAATAGAGTTTGTACTTATTGTACAATCGTTTTTGTAAGTTCTTCAAGAAATATCATTGATTCCAACGAGATGGCACATCACACTGGGAAATTGACTGCTCGGCCTGAGCCAGAAATACATGGAAAGTCATTCGTAGGGCTATGAGCATCATCATATAACAGTTGTCATTGATGAAGTTCAAGGAAGTCAAGATCAAAACCTATTGCGAGCAATTGCACGAAGCTGTGCAACATGTCTTCAGAAACCTGTAAGGCTAAATTGTTTGTTTTTCGTTTCGATGTGGTTTTCTCGCCTATTTTGAATATAGTTTATGAATAAGTTTTGCAGTCATTTTTCCGAAATTACCATTTTTTCCTCCCTTTTTTTTAAATACTGACTGACAAGCTGTGAATTCCAATAAATATTTCTTATTTAACAAATTTATGTGCAAAATTTTGCAGCACTAGACTTTGTATTGCTTGCTCAATAATTCAACTACACCAGTTCGGTTTATTTATTTAAAAAAAAAATAGTTCAGCTATGTTGGTGTTTTAATTCCGAGTCATCATACGCAGAATTACTCAAAAGGCGAATTTTCAGAAACTTGCATATCCATGCGAACTTCGTGGAAGCTATTTGAAAACTAATAAAGGATTCTGGCACTACATATTGTCTGTCATTTAGCAATAAACAGAATGATTGCTCAAATACAAGGATGCAGTTCTTTTGAATGAGCGTAGCGCAAAATATTAAAATTAAAATACAAACAGATTTAAATTAAATTTTTTTATGCAAAATAAATGAGTCGAATTCTTGTTGATGCATTAATTTGGTGGCTGTGCATTTAGTCAATTTATATTTTATCAAAACTTCAAATTAAGGCTTTGACAATAAAAGGATTGCAAATATTTACAATTAAGAACCAATAATATACTGTCTTCACTTACTAAATGTAAGCCAAGCAATTTGCAATTTGTTGCTAATAAATTTTTATTTGGCTGCAAATTTTGGCTTAATTTTCTTTAAAAATCAAAACAAGCGACAGACCAACTTTATATGACGTTGTTGCTGTTGCCATTGCATGAAAGTAAATATTTGTTTATTGCGCAACTTCAGACTTATATGAAGCATACTTGAAGGCTTCGAGCCACAGCAACAACAAGAACAAAATGCTAAATGAACTAGAGTGCAAAATTTTCGTCTAACAAAATGTATAGATTCTGTGTAGTAAAAATAATTTCTTTTCTAATTTTGCCGCAACAACAACAACCATTTCTACGAAGTATATTTTTTTATGGGGGGAGCGTTGCTGCTATATGATTGAAACTGACTGAAGACGACGAAGAATAATAAGAAGAAGCTAAGTTTTCGAATTCTCATTAGACTAAGATGCTGTTGCTGCTGCTACTGCTGCCGCCTACCTTGTCTCGAACATCAAATCAAATACATAAAACGTAACCAGAAAATATCTCACACTACCGCACGCTCGTTCAATCAGTAGAACCGTACAGGTTCCCATTTATGTTATATGCAACGTCGTCGACTTTGTTGAGACAAGCGACTCATACCATGCATGCAAACCACAAAAACTTACGTACTCACACCCTCTCCCCTACCCCTAGTCAGAGATAAAACGAAGCGAAACGAGTCGTAGTCGAGGAACAAGCACAGCGCAGTGAGACAAAAACTAATGCATATGTTTAGGCATTTTAATTTATATACACAGAGGTATACACAGATAGATATATAGCCATATATATTTGTATTCATACGCATTGAGTCTGCCTGCCTGTACTAAGAAAACGCGCACCCTCAACTAACCCAACATCATCCATACATTCATCTATAGGCTATAGCTCTATAGTCTCGTCTCAACTATAGTCTCAGAGCGTTCAGACGTTCAGACGTTCAGACGTTACAGACGCGCAGTGCAACGAGCCGTCGGTAGAAAGCAACTTCCATTTCATTTAAACTACAATTTCCTTGACGGAACGTAGCAACAGAAACCCTTTTCCAAGTACAAACACATACAGCGTATACAAAAAGAAGCACATGCAATAGTGGGTGGTTTGAAAAGTTTGCTGCAATATAAATTCATTTTAATAAACAAGAAAAGACAGCTATACAAATATTTTGTTGGCGAGAAAGTATGAAAAGAGTAACATATAGATATAACTCGATTGTGGATTATTCAAGTAAAGTCGGACATATGGTGTATCAAAGAATAGAACTACGAAGCAACTAAGCCATCTGGAGATATACACAATATACAGATCCGCATCTTGGAAGGCGCTCCAGCTTCCATAGTCGTCCACCACCATGCGTGCTGAAGGTCTTTCATCCATTCGAATGCTGGAATTTTATGCGCTGGACTATGTCAACCTCATCGAATAGCTCGTACAGCTCGCGGTTTATACGAGACCTAAACTCGTCGCCGACTCTAATAGGACCAATAATTCTGCGAAAAATCTTCCTCTCGAAGACTTCCAACGCTGTCT
Organism: Leucophenga maculata; assembly: GCA_035044805.1. Taxonomy (NCBI): domain Eukaryota; kingdom Metazoa; phylum Arthropoda; class Insecta; order Diptera; family Drosophilidae; genus Leucophenga; species Leucophenga maculata. The sequence goes on along the minus strand of JAWNNP010002797.1, from coordinate 958,608 downwards.
CATTCGACTCAGTCACGGTCTATGCCTCTGCGCCATACAATAGGACCGGGAGTATCAGCGTCTTATATATTCTAACTTTTGTCTTTCGAGAAAGGGCTTTACTTCGTCTTCTATATATAGCTGCTCTCATGTAAAAATTTCTTTATTACATTTTCGTTCGATAAATAATTACGTAAAATTTTTTAATATATTCTGATTTAAATGTTGTTGTAGGAATTTCAAAATAGAATAACACAACACATCTTTGAGGATTCTATTTAAATTGTCTTAAAAGTGATAGAGGATGGAGCTTTGTTCTGAGGAACAAGTGAACGCTTTTCAAGAGTTCTCCAACGATTTTATGAACCAAAGTTGCAATTATTCAAGTTTTGCAGCCATCTCAATCTGCAGAAGCTTCCGTTAGTGTATAATCTTTGATTTAGTGATTTATACGGCTATCACTTGCTACAATTGTTCGAATTTGATCACACATGATTACTTGGCCAAATACTTTGATACCTCGCGGAAGGAATATCCTGCTTGGCAATCGTATAAAGTCATTGCAAAGCTGAGCAATTATTTGACTCAGAGTGTGAACACCGGTCAGCTTGCATTCTGTTAATTAACAAACATTCGGTAGAATCAACAAATTCTTCGGCACAAGATATGTCGACATAAAAAAAAAATATATGGTAAGTGCTCAGCGCTCTATCAATCGACTTAGTGTATGAGGCGAGCGAGTCCCAGACGATAGTTAGACCAAAAGTTGTACTCATTCGTATAGAATACTCATTGCTGATACTGCTTAAAGAAGACAAATTTGATTTATCAGTGACATTTGCTCCTCTTGAATCATATTCTAGCGTTTAGAATGGAATAGTGGCATTGAAATCACCAAATATAATTCGATTATCCCACCACAGCATGTTACTTAAAATCTGTTGAAACCCACGGTTGCACTGGACTGGCCAGAAAATATAAGTGCACCAGTTTAATCTCCACATTTTCACAATTCAGATCTAGACATTGAAATCACTTATAAACTTTAAAAGGACACAATTATTATTTTTTCTATACTCTATACTCCAACCATTTTCATAAAGCAGGAAAAAAGAGGGGGACGATTACTCCTCTACATATCTTTCTTTCTTGCCAATTGATCTTGATAACAATTTTCAATGTTTACTCCTTAAGTCAGCCATAAATCGTTCCAGTCTTAAAATTATCGAACTTGTGGGACAACAAGATAAATATTTCTTCAATTCATTGCGAATGCATCGATTTTTAATATATTTATTAGAACTAACTGCCCAGAGCTGAAACTTAGCCTCGAAAAGTGCATAGGAAATGCTGGACTTCGTTTTCCTCTTCATTCAATAATATATCACTTAGTACAGTTCTTGGAGTGCATTTAAGGTGAAGACTATCAAGTCTTTGACTAAGCTAAGCATGCTACGGAAAAATTTAACTACGAAGAGATCAACTTCAACATTTATATAACATTTATATTGTAAGGATCCGTTCATAAACTATTTAATGCAACTATATATGCAAATTTTAATACCCTCTTCCCAGTGTCTGAACAGTCACATTACATCTGTGGGCTTTTCTCTTTAAGTTAGAACACCACCTTGGATTCTATCTATGGTTAAATTTATGGCAACCTACATGTATATCTTATGACATACGACTGTAGATGAGCTGAGAATATACCAGACCTAATTTGCTCTTCGCTTGCTATCACAGAAGCCACGTTTGGCACAGTCATTCCCATCTATTCTATAATATTAAGCTATACTGAACACCAATTGATGTTTGTATTATTAAGTATCTCGAGCATATATTCACTGTAGTCTGTCCAGCCCCCATTTCGCTACTTTAGGAACCATATCGGTATAGTGTTTTGAATAGATATTTGCGTAGATGTAGATGGGTATTCAGATAATTCCATAGTACCATAGAAATTGTCCCACGAAAATAAGTACGCGTTACTGTTAGCCTTTTTTGAAATGCGCTTAGCTTCTTTATGCAAATCCCAAGAGTTTCATAAGCACCACTTTCTGCATCCCACTGGTACTCCTATCTAGTTTTCTCTAAAATAGTTTATACAGTTGTTCCTAGCCTAATCAGATCATCGCCTTTTTCATTGTCTTAGCCTGGTAGACACTGTATTGGTTTGTCTGAAGGATTTTTAAAGACATCTCTTTCTAGGCGGGCATCTAAGTTGATGCCGTCTTGACTGCATTTCTTGCCTTTATGGCATACTGGCGCATTCTTAAGGAATATATTTAGTAATGAAATATTCCTTAAGGATGTTTAGACTAGAGTTGTAGTACTTCGGCTTTTTTATTTATTTATTTTTTTTTTATTTAGGCTTTTCAGCCAATGGCGTTTGTATGGCGAACTGTTTGACTTGTAAGTCGACTGTAATCGATTGAAGAATTTTTAATTAATGAGTTCATGTGCCTCTGCACTCTCTTTAACAGATTGCTGATGTTTATTTTCTGACCAGAGATGATGCTTATAAGAAATATTAGTTTCAAACATTTCTCAAACTACCCACGTACTATGCCAAACTACTACTGAAGCTCACAAATGCTTTAAGTCATATGTGACGAAGAAGATGTAGAAGAAGACTACGACGACGACAAGAACGAACGAAACGAAAATTTTCTTAGCAGCATTTTAGGCGCGCACACAGAAATACACACGCACACACACACACACACACACCCATACACTCAAGTACGCATTTTAATGGCTTGTGGCAGCAGCATAAACGGGCGCTGGGGTGCTGCGCTGCGTCTTTGGAGAAATATGTCATCAACAGCAGTTGGTATGAAGTAAACTCACTCCTTAGACGTAGAAGCTCTTTGCGCACAGACACACACACACACACACACACACACATGTACAATAATTCATTATGTGTTGCTGTTGCTGCTGCTGCTGACTGAAAGACTGACGAAGACGCTGAGCAGAACTTGCTTCGATTTTGTAGTGCTGTTGCTTTTGTTGTTGTTGTCATGCTTAGAAAGTTTGTTGAACGCCTTTGCCAGACTGCCAACCCATGCCAAGCACAACTCCACTGCTTTGTTGTGTGTGTGTCGTATGCATATACAAATTTAAGTGTCTACTTTTAGGCGCAACAGACATTTTATGTGTATTAGTAGTGCTTGTAGCATAGTTTTCTTACTTTCTTAGTAGTTGGGGTGGCGCATAGAGAACATAGGCTTTGCTTTGCTTTTCTTTTAAGATGCCAGCATATTTTGACATTAGACACAAAATCGCTTCGCTTCAGTACAATTTGTTTCGCAACTTAAAATATGGCATGAGCGCATACAAGGGGTTAAAACTTTTGCACAGCAACTTCAAAAACTGCTTTGAGGCGGCGGCGGCGGCATGCATAGAACTTAAGAAATTGATTTATGTGCAGACGTATGTAACTCATGCGAAGCAGTCGCTGTTTTAGGCATAGTTTGTGCGTAGCGCAACCTCTAAACCTTGACTCTTTAATTATAAGCAGCAGGAGCAGCGTGCGTGCGTATATTGAGTGGTTTGAGCAATAGTATAGGCTGCGGTTAACTCCAAAACTTATAGCAAATCCTTACAAGTAGCTACACACACACACAGACACTTCAAATACTATACAAAATGGCGTTGCTATGTACTAAAAACATTGATAAAAGCTTGTAGTACAAAACAAAACAAAAAATTCCAACAGTCGAATGACTAGTAAACCACACACACTCATTAACCCATGCTTCCCTAACAAACAAAAAAAAAAAGGACATGTGGTTAAAGCAGCAGCAACAGCAGCAGCCAAAATGAAAATCTAAGATAGCAGACATGCCAGCCCAAGACTTTGAAGTTGCTCGTTTGTGGCAAGCAGTGATTTTTCTGCAACTATTTCATACAACTTGCCCAAGCTGATGACTGTAAGTCAAGCGGCAGCGTATACGCTTTCTTTTCGGTCAATCGTAGTAAAGAAACATGCATAGAAATGTGAGTTACTTCCTGGCCATTGTAAGTAGTGCCTGCAACTCCTTGTTGCCATTTTAATTAATGGAAAATTCGTATGTTCAGCCTTTGCTCGTTTTCATGGCAAAGGAGCAGCAGCAGCAGCAACAGCAACTGTAACTAACATGTAAAACTTTGAGTTGTCTTCGAAGCAGTTTTGTACTTTCTTAGTTTAGGGTTGGCATTTGCTTTTTTTTCTTCAGCTTTGACAACGACTTTGTTGCGCTTTGTCTTTGCTCTATTTTCCAGTTGAACAATGTCAAATTGTGGGTTAGGCCTATTTTTGCTTTGAATTAGCAAGAAAGTCAGCAGCAGTTTGAACACAAATAGTCAATTTAAATATTATGCATGTGGAGTGTGAAGTGTAAAGTATGTCCATATCTACGCATTTATACCTTAAGCGTAATGTCCTTAGCTGATCAGATTAGGCTTTGAAAACTAATTACAAATTTATATTAGAATAAATAAAAGCTTTTCTATAATGAAAACTTAATTTGCCAAAGAGCAACATAGTAGATGACAATGGATAAATAAAAAATCGAGAAAAAGGTTTATCTTAAACAAAATCTTAAGAGAATATCAGTAAGGACACTAAATAGACAGATAATATGTTTACAGAATTCAACAAAAGAGCTTGTTGGAGGCAGAAGAACAACGATTTGAGTGCAACTTAGTGCTATAAAATTTTTGATACTAACATCGCCAAGTTTTACAACATCAAAAAAATTAGACAAACTTTCTGCATTTAAATGATTAAAATTGAAATCTCAAAATTCGGTAATAGTTCTTAGCACGCATCCTTGTCATCACTCGACTAATGTGCATCTTCATTTTAGAAAATATCCAGATTGAATGAGAAGTATTTCAACTTTAAAAATGTAATCAGAGAATTACTTTACGGTTGAGAAAAAATTAAAATTTCTTTCCAACCTCTCCCAAATTACCAATCCGTAAGGAACCTAACACTGTGCATCCGTTGGTACCAATAAAAAAAATTATAAATCAAAACCCCAAACCCATAGGCATGGTTCTTTTCGACATCAAAGCAGTTTTCGATTTGGCAATTTGCCGCACGATCTAATTCTAATTATTCAGATCTTTTGAAAGATCGATTGTTTGCAGTCCACATTCTACTGGAAAATTATTCTTAAGAAGCATCCTTTTATTAACCGAAATTCCCGCTTGACAATTGAAATTTTAGAACAATATATAAGACCACATTAGTTCGCTATAGAATCAGTTTTTATTGAGGCAACCAAGGTAGAAGCTCTGCTGCGTATATCGTATTTCCAGTTGAGTGACAGAACGCTCTTGGTCTTGTAGTAGCGGACCAAATGGTGAATTCTTGATCCAACCAAAATAAGACGGAACTTGCCATCCTTGTCCTTGGGGCTACGTTTCAAATGCTTGATCATGTGGTACAAATCCTCTGGAGCCATTCACAAAACGGACCATAGACTAGACGGGTATAGCTACAACGACTCCGCTTTTGCACACCATTTTTGCTTATATATGCCTTTTAAGTCCATTGAAATTTATGCTTAAAGTCAGGGAAAAAGTGCTAGATTACTTTGTGTTTGAATGATTATCTGTGAAGTGCGAGCTTAGTTTCTTATCAGATATGCTGTTGCAAGTAGGTTTCTTGTCCTCAATCGATCATGTAGACCAAACAAGTTCTTCAAGCTTTCTCAGACCTTCACTGCCATCTGAATATGCCATAGTTGGCATAAGTCTTCTATACATGGTTTTAATAACAGAGCAAAATTTTTTTCCTTGTCCTCATTGCATTCTTGGATCTTGGGAAACAAGAGTAGCTTTCTTCTGTATTCCCTCTCAGACGTTTAGTGTTGCACTGAAGTGATTCAAAAGAATGCTTCCTGCGTCTGTAATTGACAGCAATATCGAAGATCTTAGCAAAACTTCCAGTGATGGTTGGGCGTCTGATCACTGGGCGCAATGGACCTTTGACAAGACTTGGAAAGACAGCTTTGGCCTTCTTTATGCGGATCTAGTAACGATAGCGCGGAGCCTGATTGAAGAAGACCTGGGTTCTGGGACGTGGTTATTCGGAATTATATAATTTTTTTCCCAATTTTTGTTGTTTACACTTCTTTCCCAACAACGAATTCTTATTTCTTATTTTTGTTTCACTTAAAAGCCATCACCTGTACTGGTGTCCTCAAATCGGATCGCATTGTATCCTGGCCTTGTTTTCCAAGAAGTTTTGAAACCACAGCGATTATCTATGCCCATGAGATACTTGTGAAATTAAGAGATGCCCTCTGCTCCTAAGCCACATTTCATTTTAGGGGCGTACGACTAGAACCAGTGTTTTTGGAACTAGTTATGATTAGTTCTAAATGTAAAGGTGCACTAGATAGGCTTTAAAGCTGCAACTGGAGCTACATATATGTATTGAATTGAAGTAGTTAGTAGAATGTCAGCCCATAATAGCCAAGATTCGATTTGACTGCTTGTCTAATGTTTCTCTCTAATTGAAGGAGTAATAATAAGTAATACTAACAATAAAATCGTGACTTCACGGCTTATAATAGCCTGCCGTCTTCCTGACAAAGATTACGTAAGTCTATATAAGACTATATTTCTCACTCTCGCCTCTCTCTCTCTCTCTCTACTCTATACCGACTCATCCTTTGATGCTGATCAATATGATGTTTCCGAAAATATTAATAGTTCATAATTCATATTGGATCGAAATTGATATATCGTATTATTTTCTATATACGAACATATAACCAATACATTTTCAAATTAAAGCACCCTATTTCATAAGCGTATATGATAAAATTTCTTACTAACTATAAACTAAGTTGAGTATCCTTATTGGAACTTTTCGCTTCATTATTATTTATGCTGTACTCATTTCACCCCACACACACACACACACACACACTTTAACACATATATTACACATCGCTGCCGCCTTAACCCCATACAATGTACCCATTACCTTAACAACTATCATGCCTTCTCAATTCGTACGCCACACACCAAGACATCCGCAGTAAAACATACTTACTCCTACATACACTCGGGCGCCATTCATGTATAGTACGAAACTATTTCTTTAGATGCTACATACACCCCGAACGACCCAACTCAACTGAAGCGCTATACAAGCTGTACTAGCTAACCCTTCTGCAATGCTCTTTATGCCAATTCATTTTGCGTCCTTTTGGCGTCCTTTTGGCGTCCGGTTGGCATGCCTGTGCATGTCTACACTGCTCTTCACTGCCTCTAGCCAACGTCCGACAAGTCATTGGTACCCTTTTATTTTTTCCGACGGCGTCGTTCTCATCCTTGTCGACAACGGCGGTGTCGACCAAAATAAGAGAAAAAGCCAAAAGCATGGAAAACTTCAGCTGACTTTCATCTTGTCCGAAAGTTTTTACTGCTTCTTAACCTTTTTTTCTTTTTTTTCTTTTCACTTTTTTCTTTTCCTTTGCACTCAAGCATTTCTAAATGTTTGCGTGTGTCCTTGCTTGGGTTTTGGATTTTGGTCTTCATTTAAGCAAGCGACCCAAAGTAGTAGCATAGAGAGTGACCAACCCACAACCAATGAAGGAAAGCACATTTCTTTGACGTTGATTTCTTTTAGCTTTTTATGTTTTTGTGTTGCTTCATACTTTTTCATTTGCCATATATCCTTTTTTCTTTTTCTTCTTAGCCTTTTACTTAACGAGTCACATTTGTTCCTTGGCTGCTTCCGTCGTCGTCGTCGTCGTCAACGTCCACAAAGTGCTTGTCTTGATGCATTCTTAGTGTAACCCAGAGGAAGTCGAGTTTCAATATCTCCCCTATGGACAGAGTCCTTTTACTTTAGATTGTCAGTCTGTCTGTCTGTTTGGCTGTCTGTTCATGCATACTTCTAATGATTTCGAAATCGTATCGAAAATAAAGTTTATGTGGTTCCATGTCCTTTTCAATGCTGCTGCCACTGCTGCTGCTTCATCTTCATCTTTTACCTCTACTTATTGTTCGCCTAAAGATGTAAGAGTTGGGCAAATGTTGAAGTAAACCCAAGCTGAGCGGTCAAACTGCTTGTCATTCAAAGAAAGTGGTGGTCACTGGCAAAGTTTTTCTGCGTTAAAGTTGAACTCATAGCAAGTCCTGTGTATAAAAGCAACGAAATACTCATTCACTCATTTCTCTACTACTCTTCGCAGTTTGTGCGTCCATGTCCTGAGCGTTGTGCAATTCAAGCGCAAATCGAAATGAAATTTTGTTTGCTTATTGGCAATCCAAGAAAAACCGGTACCGGATTTAAAGGGTGCGGTAGGGTGGGTGGTAACGTAGCAGCATAGCAACATTGGCAGCACAGACAACCAACAGAGTGCCTTGCGGCTAGCATTGACAGAAATTGAAGTGTTGACAAATTGTATTTGCACTCACGCAGTCAAGAAATTGAACTTTAATAACCATCAATCATAGTCATAGAGCATTAACAAAGGCATACAACAAAAATACTAAAACTCTTCCCCCTCCTCTTTTCTACTGCTTACAGGAAACCGTTCCAGCAGCGCCAACCACCACCGATACAAATACCGGCGGCAGCGATGGCGGCACAAGCACAGAATCGGATCCTTATGCTGGTTTGATGAAGGATGCCGACAAGCTGAAGCTAATGTTGCTCGCCTGGAACTATCAGAATTCGACTGCGGTGCGTAATGGCACCGAGGGTCCGGATCTGAGCGTGGTTGGTGGTCTCTGGGCGCAGTATCAGAATGCTTTGGCACAGAATGCAGTGGCAGCTGCTTCGGTCAAAATGGAGACTTCGTTGTCACCGGTGCCGCGTACGGATGCCAATTCACCAATGGAGGCACAGGATGAGACCAACTCGTCGGGTCAGAAGGAAGAGGATGAAGTCTCTGAGGATGATTCGGATGATAAACTGGATGAGAAGCTAGCGACACACGATCCCGAGCGTCTGAAAGCGTTCAATGTGAGTAGAGTGTGATGGAAGTAATGTAAAGATAATTGTTTCCAATGCAGCGTGGCGGGCGTAGAAACTGTACCCGTATTATAATACCAGAAAAAATTTATAGAACTTTAGAGTAACAGTGTAAACAATGTTGTGTTTCGCCAATTGCAGATGTTCGTACGTTTGTTTGTCGATGAGAATCTCGATCGCATTGTGCCCATCTCTAAGCAGCCAAAAGAAAAAATACAGGCCATCATTGATTCGTGTGCGCGACAATTTCCTGAATTCAGTGATCGCTCAAGAAAACGCATTCGAACGTATCTGAAGTCCTGTCGCCGTAATAAGAAGACACGCGATGGTTGGGAGAATACGGTGAGTAAACTAAGTGCTTGGAAAGGGCTAGTGAAAATGAGTCCTTGGAGATGACTTCAAGAGAAAATAATAAATAAGTTGCAGTTTGATATGCTAAGCTCCTTAATGGGACTGGGAGAAACTTTATATAAACTAAATACTTAAATTCATTTTTCAATCGATTCTTACAGACACGGCCCACGCCGGCGCATCTCACCTCTGTGCAGGCCGAACAGATACTGGCGATTGCCTGCGAGAACGAATCAATGAATGCGAAACGCATGCGCATCGGACTCGAACCCATAACACATGCTGTCCCAGCACCGGGCAGCGCTGTAGCTGCTGCTGCAGCAGCCGCCGCAGCTGCAGCTGTTGCAGTTGCAGCCACAAGCTCGAGTGCTACCACAAGCACTGGCAGCAGCAATTCCACCGTGACATCCGTTGCCGATGCGGCCGGACTGACTTCCGTTGTCGGCGCCGGGCTGCCATTTGCCACAACGGTGGGTAATTTTGCACGTTCCACACCGAACTCTGACAATGCAGATGCACTTTCCTTCAATGCAGCCGCAGCGGCTGCAGCAGCAGCTGGACTTATTGGTGCTGCTGGTGCTGGTTTGGCTGGCAGTGGTAATGGCGGTACCGGAGCTGGCGGTAGCGGTGGCTCCGGCGGTGGCATTAACTCAGCGCGCAGTTCACCGCTTGCGCTTAGCTCGAATGCAAGTGTCAGTGGCGGCACTTCAAGCGTAACAGGCGTTGCTGGTCTAACAACTGCAGCGCTAGCCAATGGCGCAGCGACATCAAATGGTGCAGCAGCCAGTTTGGTGGCTGGACTACCGGCCACAAGTCCACTCTATAGACCGACCGATTTTACATCACCCAATGCAGCATCACCGTTTGTGGCAGCAGCAGCGGCAGCAGCAGTTGCTGCCGGACGTGCACCAAGCTATCCGAGTTATTTTCCAGGCGTTGCAGCGCTCGGTAATGGTAAGTGGGTCTAGAATTTGGCACGTTTGTAGTCACCTAATTAGATTTTTTTACCATTTCAGTAACGCCCACAGATCTCTCCATGAAGCCCACGTCCATGAATAACAGCATTATTGGCAACAACAACAACAACGCCGTCGTTGCCAATCTGAGCACGCTGAACAACAACAACAATATGGCATTGAATAGTAATTTAAGTGCCGCCAATCTGGCTGCTGTTGCCAGTCTGAGTCAGAGCAACAACAATGCACTCGTGACTGCCACACAGCAATTACAACAGCTGCAACAACAGCAGCAGCAGCAACAGCAACAACAGCAGCAACAGGCGCAACAACAGCAACAGCAACAACAGGCGTTGGCCAATCTGGCCGCCGGCGGTGTTGCTGGCGCTGGCAATATGGCGCCCGTTGGCGTTGCTGGTGGCGGCGGCGTTGGCATGGGCGTTGGCATGAATCCAAATGCGCCAGCACTGCTGCCACACAAACTGAGTCCCAACGAGATAACCGCTGCACGGCAAGTGATATCCGCGTATCGTGAAAGTGCAGCCTTTCTGCTGCGTACCGCCGATCAGGTTGAACAATTACTGGTGCAGCAGCAGTAGGCCAATCTAAGCTGGGCGTTCATTTGTGCGTTAAACAGGTGTTAGACATAGAAAGAAAGAAATGTGGGGCAGAGCTAGAAATACGTTGCGCAAAGCAGTTAAGGCCCAAATAAAACGCACAGCGTTTTACAGGGTGTTCCTATTTAAATTTAATTCAATAGAATGCAAATAAAAAATACAAAGAAAAGAAATAAAACAAAATACACTGAGAAAAAAAAAGCAAGCAAGCAGCAGAAATCACAGCATACTAAAAAATAAAAGCAAAAGCAGTAAAATAGTCAAACTTACACAGCAAACGAAAAAGAAAAATACAAAAAACAAAAAAGAAATAAAATTTATAAAATAAAAAAATAAAATCAATAATAGACAAAAAAATCGTTTTTAAAAAACATTTTTAAGTGTTTTCTCTCAAACTAACAACAAACAAGCAGCAATTCACAATAAGTAAAAATCAGCTGTGTAGACAACAACTATGTAAACAATGTGGCAACACTACTAATTCTTTAAAACATTTCTTCACATAATTTTCCGCTTTCCAGTCTATACAGTTGGCTAAAATAGTAAAACAAAAAACAAAATAGAAAATAATCAGCTCATTTTTAATTGATATATCTCAAAGCATCACAAATAAATAAGCCGAAATGCATAAGAAAAACAAAAAAAAAAACAAGAATCTACAATATTAAACAATAGCCGTACACACATATTTAATAGCCAATTTAAGTTCTTTTATATGTCATAAATGGTATATTTTATTTGCACATTTTCTTGGCAATTTTTAGCATATTTTCTAAACGTATTTCTCGGCATGACGGACGTAGACATTGTATGGAAGCAGGAAATAAATATTTGTTAATGCAAAAAAAAAAAAATTCTATTTAAAAATATAAGAAAAAAAAAAAAACAAAAAAAAGGAATAAGAATTGTTGTAAATTTAAGCAAGCATCGAGATAAAGTTTTTATTGGTGTGTGAAAAAGTTAAGAAACTAGAAAAAAGATGATGAAAAAAATAAAACAGGGTGATACTTTGAAAAATTAAAAAAAGAATATAAAAATAAAAAATGAATAAAAGTTTATATGTATAAAAGTTAAGTCAGTTAAGATTTTCATTATTAATTATTTGCATTTATTGAAATTTATTCTTAAAGTTTTTTATTATTTATATTTAACATTTTTTATTAATATTTTTTTTGTTATATATAACTGTTTATTATTTATGACGCACGAAAACTGTTAAAATTTGTTTTAAATATTTAAAAATTTCCAACATTTTCTTTATGTTATTTTTAATTTAAAAAAATAAAAGAAAATAAAAATTTTATTAACTATTAAAGCCACTAATTAAAATTTTCAAATCGAATTATTAATGTGCATGTAAAAAAAATAAAAAATAAAACTATAAAAATTAAACAAATCGGATATGCAAATTATTGAATTTACTTGAACAACTTATACAAAATAATCAAAAAAAAATATTTGAAAAATAATAAAAAAAAAATTTAAAATATAATTGTATGCAGAACACTAAAATGCAAAAAAAAAAGAATGGATTGCAAACAGCAACAACTATTAAAAATTTTAAATGCAAATTGTAAAAGACATTACAAAATATAATGTTTAACAATATATATATAAAAAAAAATAAATAAACAATATGAATGTGTGTAAGAGCAAGAGGAAAAAATAATATAATAGCAAAAAGAATGTATGTACTTACAAAAAAAGACGCATTTGCATAATAGAAAAGTAAATTAATTAATAATAAAAAAAAAAATTTTAAACGTCGATTTAATAAAGAATTTATGAGAAATTAAATGTAAATGAAACAAATTGTTTTTATTTTATTGTAGAGTTTGATTAATTGCTACGAACACATGACCAAATTGCAAAGCACATGACCAAACTACAAAACACATGACCACATGCAAACACATGAACGGAATAAAGCACATGACCAATTAGTGTTTCCAGAGTGTAAATTATTTCAAATATTTTAATGGCAGTTAAAAGGAGCAAATCTGCATAGATTTGAGGCACAGAGATGAACTTTGGTACACTGGTTAATGTGATCGGGAGAAGTGACACTAAGATTTTTTTTTGCTACAATCGGAAAGGGCTATGTTCCTACAGAGAATGGAGACGAAGCAGACTTCATGAAGCATATAAGATCTGAAATGAAAACTGAGTCGATATAGCCATGTTCCTATGCCCGTGAAAAGTCACACAAGCCTCGGATGGAACCCTACGATGACGACCAACGCAAAAGATATAAGGACCACGATTTACGATTATGCACCTGGAATGTCCGTACCCCTTTTTGGGATGGTGCAAGTATCCAGCTGGTTAATGTCCTCGAAAGATGCAAGAGTGACATCACTGCAATCCAATAAATCATGTTCTGAATGACGGAAGGCACTCATCGAGCGTGTTGGACGTGCAAACGTTATGTGGTCCCAACATTGACTCGGACCACTATCTTGTCGCAGTCAAGGTACGCAATAGGCTCAGCTTAGTGCACGCCGCACGTTCCAACATGCAACGAAAGCTAGACCTCGGTAAACTGCAATCAGAGCAGACCGCTGCAGCTTTCTCAAACACACTCTCCCGACTGCTCCGGGAAACCTCTCTGTCTTCTCAAGATATATGTGAGCAATGGATAGGGCTGCCAAGGATGTCATTGGTTATACAAAACCTGTGAAGAATTCATGGTACAACGAGGAGTGTGGCAATGCTACTGCAGAGAAGAACGTCGCCTATCAGCAAACTCTGCAGACGGGAGCGAGCTAAGCTGTTAGAGAACGTTATCGAGAGAAACGGAGAGAGAAGAAACACCTTTTCAGACGCAAGGCGCAAGAATTTGGGAATTTGAGAATGTTGAGAGTTTATGTGACAAAAACGAAGCTCGAAATTTTTATCAAAAGGTCAAGCCCAATGTTTTAAACCCGGAGTAACTTGCTATAAAGGCGAAAGTGGAAATCTGGTTACAGATGCACAGTAATTCCAGAGATTATGGAGGAGTTATTTCTCTGACATACCTGGAGGCGCTAAAGCGCACAATACCGCCGTTGAAGAAGTGAGACCGCAACAAACATTTAATTATGGCGCTATAGTAGAGCGACCGGACTATAACGAGGTTGATTCGGTTATCAAAAAGCTGAAAAATAACAAAGCCATCGGACCCAGAGCAGCTGCGCCACATAGTAAGTGCACTGTTCCCAACGCACCTACCGGAGCCGCTACCACTAATCGCGCCAGACCCTGAAGTGCAAGTGCAAAACACAGATGCAGCGGAAGTACTACGGATAGCTAGGACAATAAAGGCAAACAATGCCCCAGGCCCTGACGGTATTCATCCACGAGTGGTCAAACTAGTAGCCGAAGCGCAACCCTCCCTCTTCGTTGCTCTTTTTAACAAATGCCTCAAGGAAAGGGTGTTCCCCAGAATCTGGAAGCAACAGAGACTGGTTCTGCTTCCGAAGGGAGACAAGCCGGCGGAAGACCCATCTGCGTATAGACCCCTCTGTATGCTGGATGTGGTCGGAAAGCTGTTCGAACGCATCATCTGTAACCGGCTCGAGGCTGAGATAGAGGAGCGGGAAGGATTATCCAACTGGCAATTTGGATTCCGAAAAGGCAGGAGCACGATCGACGCCATCAACGCAGTGGTAACCATCGCCAACAAGGCAATCGAATGTACGCGCTGGAGAGGCGGTCAGAAGGAGTATTGCCTCATCACCACACTTTACGTTCGCAACGCATTCAACTCGGCAAGCTTGCACGTGATAGTGGAGGCACTGCAGCGGCTAGACATTCCCGAGTACCTGATAAACCTAGTGTGCAGTTACTTCCGTGATAGAGTGTTGCTCTACGACACTTCGGATGGAAGGGTGCAGCACCAGATCACAGGAGGCGTGCCTCAGGGGTCGGTTCTGGGACCAACGCTTTGGAATGTCATGTACGATGCAGTTTTACGCCTTGCAACATCAGGAAGAACTCGTATCGTAGGCTTCGCAGACGATATTGCCATTGTGGCTGTGGCAAAGGAGCTTCGCGTGCATCCGACAAGTCGTGGAATGGCTCGAAGGGAGCTCACTATCCCTAGCTGCACACAAGACGGAAGCAGTGCTAATAAGCAGCAGGAAAAAGGTGGAATCTGCCATTATCCAAGTGGCAGGGTGCCAAATTTCCTCGAAGCCAGCCATTCTATATCTGGGGGTGAAATTGGACCACAGGCTGTCCTACAAGTACCATCTTGAGTACGCTGCGGGAAAGGCTGCCAGGGCAACAGTGGCACTTTCCGGAATCATGGCGAACATAGGAGGCCCACGCCATAGAAGTAGGTGGCTTATCTCTACTGTGGTAAGGTCCATCATACTCTACGCTGCACAAGTTTGGGCACCTGCAATGGCGGTCCAATCCTTCGCGAAGTCATGCAGAGGCTCATATCGTTGCTATGCACTGCGCGTTCTGTGCGCCTACCGCACAGTCTCCGAAAACGCCGCATTAGTACTAGCGGGAATGATTCCCCTGGACCTACTTGCGGCGGAGACAAGGAACCCGGATGTGGCAAAAAGGCGCGCAACGATGGACCAATGGCAGGAGAGATGGCGGCAATCTGGGAGCGGCAGCTGGACGAGAAGAATCATCCCAGACGTACAAAAATGGGTTGATAGGAAGCATGGACATACCGACTTCTACTTGACGCAACTGTTGACCGGACATGGGTGTTTTAAATCCTATTTGTTTAAACACGAGACGGATCCGTTTTGCTCACACTGTGAGCAGACCATAGAAGACGCAGAACATGTCTTTTTTGTCTGTCCTCGATTTTCTGCTGAACGGGAAGAGCTAATCCTTAGGACTGGGAGGCCATTCACAGTCTCAGACTTGATGGATATCCTACTTAGCTCGCAAAACAATTGGCTACAAATTAGCCACATATGTGCAGAAATAATTCAATCCCTGCGTCGCGCTGAAAGACAGCGCAAGTCGATTTCAAACTCTAGATGAGACTCTAGACGAGGTTTTCATGCCATCTCCCCCTCGTGAGGTAACACACACACACACACACACACATACACACACACACACCTTTGACCCCAGGGGTCAATGACCTTTGTCCCCAGGGGTCAATGACCTTTGACCCCAGAGGTCAATGACTTTTGACCACAGGGGTCAATGACCTTTGACCCCAGGGGTCAATGACCTTTGACCCCAGGGGTCAATGACCTTTGACCCTCGGGGTCAATGACCTTTGGAATACCTATGGAATACCTTTTGGAATACCCATGGAATCCCCCCCATGGAATCCCCCCCAATGACTTTTGACCCCAGGGGTCAATACTTTTGACCCCAGGGGTCAATGACTTTTGACCCCAGGGGTCAATGACTTTGCCCCAGGGGTCAATGACCGTTGACCCAGGGGTCAATGACCGTTGACCCCAGGGGTCAATGACCTTTGGAATACCTATGGAATACCTTTTGGAATACCCTGGAATCCCTTTGGAATACCCATGGAATCCCCCAGGGATCAATGAACTTTGACCCCAGGGGTCAATGACTTTCGACCCCAGGGGTCAATGACCTTCCACCCCAGGGGTCAAGGACCTTTGACCTCAGGGGTCAATGACCTTTAACCCCAGGGGTCAATGACCTTCGGAATACCTATGGAATACCTTTGGAATACCTATAGAATACCTATGGAATACCTTTTGGAAAACCTTTTGGAATACCCTTGGAATACCCATGGAATCCCCCAGGGGTCAATGAATTTTGACCCCAGGGGTCAATGACCTTTGACCCAGGGGACAATGACCTTTGACCCCCGGGGTCAATGACTTTTGGAATACCTATGGAATACCTTTTGGAATAACCTTGGAATACCCATGGAATCCCCCAGGGGTCAATGACCTTTTGACCCCAGGGGTCAATGACCTTTGACCCTAGGGGTCAATGACCTTTGGAATACCTATGGAATACCTTTGGAATACCTATGGAATACCTTTTGGAATACCTTTTGGAATACCCTTGGAATACCCATGGAATCCCCCAGGGGTCAATGAACTTTGACCCCAGGGGTCAATGAACTTTGACCCCAGAAGTCAATGACCTTTGACCCAGGGATCAATGACCTTTGACCCCAGGGGTCAATGACCTTTGACCCCAGGGGTCAATGACCTTTGACCCCAGGGGTCAGTGACCTTTGACCCCAGGGGTCAATGACCTTGACCCCAGGGGTCAATGACCTTTGACCCCAGGGGTCAATGACCTTTGACCCCAGGGGTCAATGACCTTTGACCCCAGGGGTCAATGACCTTTGACCCCAGGGGTCAATGACCTTTGACCCCAGGGGTCAATGACCTTTGACCCCAGGGGTCAATGACCTTTAACCCCATGGGGTCAATGACATTTGACCCCAGGGGTCAATGACCTTTGGAATACCTATGGAATACCTTTTGGAATACCCATGGAATTCCCCAGAGTTAAATGACCGTTGACCCCAGGGGTCAATGACATTTGACCACAGGGGTCAATGACCTTTGAACCCAGGGGTCAATGACCTTTGACCCAGGGGTCAATGCTTTGACCCAGGGATCAATGACCTTTGACCGCCGGGGTCAATGACCTTTGGAATACATATGGAATACCTATGGAATACCTTTTGGAAAACCTTTTGGAATACCTTTTGGAATACCCATGGAATTCCCCAGAGTTAAATGACCGTTGACCCCAGGGGTCAATGACATTTGACCACAGGGGTCAATGACCTTTGAACCCAGGGGTCAATGACCTTTGACCCAGGGGTCAATGCTTTGACCCAGGGGTCAATGCTTTGACCCAGGGATCAATGACCTTTGACCCCCGGGGTCAATGACCTTTGGAATACATATGGAATACCTATGGAATACCTTTTGGAAAACCTTTTGGAATACCCATGGAATTCCCCAGAGTTAAATGACCGTTGACCCCAGGGGTCAATGACATTTGACCACAGGGGTCAATGACCTTTGAACCCAGAGGTCAATGACCTTTGACCCCAGGGGTCAATGACCTTTGACCCCAGGGGTCAATGACCTTTGACCCCAGGGGTCAATGACCTTTGACTCCAGGGGTCAATGACCTTTGACCCCAGGGGTCAATGACCTTTGACCCAGGGGTCAATGACCTTTGACCCCAGGGGTCAATGACCTTTGACCCAGGGGTCAATGACCTTTGACCCCAGGGGTCAATGACCTTTGACCCTAGGGGTCAATGACCTTTGACCCTAGGGGTCAATGACCTTTGGAATACCTATGGAATACCTTTGGAATACCTATGGAATACCTTTTGGAATACCCTTGGAATACCCATGGAATCCCCCAGGGGTCAATGAACTTTGACCCCAGGGGTCAATGAACTTTGACCCCAGGGGTCAATGAACTTTGACCCCAGAAGTCAATGACCTTTGACCCAGGGATCAATGACCTTTGACCCCAGGGGTCAATGACCTTTGACCCCAGGGGTCAATGACCTTTGACCCCAGGGGTCAATGACCTTTGACCCCAGGGGTCAGTGACCTTTGACCCCAGGGGTCAATGACCTTTGACCCCAGGGGTCAATGACCTTTGACCCCAGGGGTCAATGACCTTTGACCCCAGGGGTCAATGACCTTTGACCCCAGGGGTCAATGACCTTTGACCCCAGGGGTCAATGACCTTTAACCCCATGGGTCAATGACATTTGACCCCAGGGGTCAATGACCTTTGGAATACCTATGGAATACCTTTTGGAATACCTTTTGGAATACCCATGGAATTCCCCAGAGTTAAATGACCGTTGACCCCAGGGGTCAATGACATTTGACCACAGGGGTCAATGACCTTTGAACCCAGGGGTCAATGACCTTTGACCCAGGGGTCAATGCTTTGACCCAGGGATCAATGACCTTTGACCGCCGGGGTCAATGACCTTTGGAATACATATGGAATACCTATGGAATACCTTTTGGAAAACCTTTTGGAATCCTTTTGGAATACCCATGGAATTCCCCAGAGTTAAATGACCGTTGACCCCAGGGGTCAATGACATTTGACCACAGGGGTCAATGACCTTTCGAACCCAGGGGTCAATGACCTTTGACCCAGGGTTCAATGCTTTGACCCAGGGGTCAATGCTTTGACCCAGGGATCAATGACCTTTGACCCCCGGGGTCAATGACCTTTGGAATACATATGGAATACCTATGGAATACCTTTTGGAAAACCTTTTGGAATACCCATGGAATTCCCCAGAGTTAAATGACCGTTGACCCCAGGGGTCAATGACATTTGACCACAGGGGTCAATGACCTTTGAACCCAGGGGTCAATGACCTTTGACCCCAGGGGTAAATGACCTTTGACCCCAGGGGTCAATGACCTTTGACCCCAGGGGTCAATGACCTTTGACCCCAGGGGTCAATGACCTTTGACCCGAGGGGTCAATGACCTTTGACCCCAGGGGTCAATGACCTTTGACCCCAGGGGTCAATGACCTTTGACCCCAGGGGTCAATGACCTTTGACCCCAGGGGTCAATGACCTTTGACCCCAGGGGTCAATGACCTTTGACCCTAGGGGTCAATGACCTTTGACCCTAGGGGTCAATGACCTTTGGAATACCTATGGAATACCTATGGAATACCTTTTGGAAAACCTTTTGGAATACCCTTGGAATACCCATGGAATCCCCCAGGGGTCAATGAACTTTGACCCCAGGGGTCAATGACCTTTGACCCCAGGGGTCAATGACCTTTGACCCCAGGGGTCAATGACCTTTGACCCCAGGGGTCAATGACCTTTGACCCCAGGGGTCAATGACCTTTGACCCCAGGGGTCAATGACCTTTGACCCCAGGGATCAATGACCTTTGACCCCAGGGATCAATGACATCTGACCCCTGTGGTCAAAGGTTATTGATTTTAGGTGATTTACTATGGGTGATTCACTTTAGGTGATTCACTTTGGATGATTCACTTTGGATGATTCACTTGGGGGATTCCCCAGGTGGATTGACATTGACTTCTGGGGTCAAGGTCATTGACTCTGGTGGTCAAAGGTCATTGACCCCGGTGGTCAATGGTCATTGATTTTAGGTTATTCACTATGGGCGATTCACTTTAGGTGATTCACTTTGGATGATTCAGTTTGGGGATTCCCCAGGGGATTGACATTGACCCTAGGTGTCAATGATTTTAGGTGATTGTGGTCATTGATTTTAGGTGATTCACACACACACACACACACACACACACACACACAGTACTTGGTGTCTTCTGATTCAAACAAGAGAACGATGTTGGAAGAGTGAAGATGTTTGGTTCAAAACGTTTTTCGATGAAGCCGGCACCAAATTAGATAATAAGCTTCAGTAAGAATAGAAAACAAAATGAAATTCAAAATAAAAAAAAGAAATGCTATAAAATATAAATGATATGTCATGCCACTAATGAAGAATATGTTTGAAGTATTCGTGTATTATAAGCGCTTTCAACTTTAAAGCGGAAACGCAACACATCGGGCGGCAAGAATAAAGCAAAATGTTGTTGTTGGTGGGATGTAAACAAGTAAGAAAACTACAATCGGGCGTAACCGTCTGTAAGAGGCCCTGTACCAGTACAGATCACCGCTCAATTTTCCAAACCTATTAAGGATCTAAATCATTTTCTAACAACCACATTATATGTTTCTTTAGCTTATGCACCAAGCAGTGCACAAAAACAAAAAGATAGCAAATAAATATAAAACAATGGTACTAACGAAAAGTATTTTGCTCCTCCCATTTCTCCCACAATTGCTTATAAAATTGTTATTTATTATCCGATATTGATGAAATATTTTGATTTTGGCTAAGAGGGACATTATACCTTTTTGGGTAACCGATGAGAGTTTTAGCCATGAGGTTGATTTTATCGGAAAGGGAGGAGTGGAAAAATTTTCAAATAAACGTAAAATTTCGGCGAATTCCCTATCGAATGCAAAAAGAATGAAGTCTCTATCTACTACCATTTCCGAGATCTTTTCGTTCATACGGACAGACATGACTATATTGGGGGTAACTTTGGGGGGTCTACCTTTTACATACATTTGCACAAAATCAATTGGCTCTTGTACCTTCGGCACAGGGCCTAATAAAAAAGAGTTTTCTCTGCTACCAATTCTTCTGGAAGACTTTGTAAATAAATTGAACCAGCGATATGCCTGTACCAGGTAGTGATAGCTCTGTGCCCAATCCGGGAGAACTTTATCAATTGATTTCTACATCTGATTGATCTGATTTGATTGATTTCTATTTTGACTTTCTCTTTAGTCCGGACATAAAAGTAAGTGTACTCTGCTTTAACCACTTCACGAGTTATAGGCTCCAATTGTCTTCATATTCCAACATGTTATCTCGTTAAATAATTACAACAATAACTCCTTACATTGATATATTATTTATTTATTTATATATTAACATAATAATAACATTTTTCATCGTACATAAACTTAAAAATTATAAAACTTTCGAAAATTTATAAAATTTCGCATAAATTTTCATAGGCCAAAAAATAAATTAGACTTTTTTCGCTTAGTTCTATTAAAAATTACTTTGCTCACGAAAATCTTCAACATTTCGTTTTGATTATTTCTCCATTTTTTCTTATTTTCTGCTACTAAATTGAACTATTTGTATGACTGTTTAATAAAAAGTAGCAGAGACAGCATTTGCATACAGAAAATATTATTTCGGGAAGCACCGCTTGATTTTGTTATTATTTTCATTTTTGCTCAGAAGCACAAACTTTGAGCGCACCAATTCCTTCTTCTTCTTCTAAACTCTGGCAAGATTAAACTAAAGCATTTTTTTTTTCAACGCGAAGTTCTACAATACTTAGAAACTATTAAAACTCATAACGACAACAACTCGGACCATCTACGCGAGCACACCATCCAATGCGTGTATGACGCCATTTGTCGCTGGTATATTTGAAGTAACCATCTGTGCATCGTTCACCTTAATTTTGCCCGCAGAAGTCTTTTGCAATATAACAGTTTTGCCTGTCAACAGCGAATCCTTAACTTGATAGAAACGCATGCCAGCAGAGAAGAGTGCGCCGGGCACAATATGTTTCATGGCAAATTCCTCTGCGGCTTCTTTGTCATTGTAAAGCTTCTCCAGCGCATCGGAGTCCATATCGCGGAAGCTTTTGTCAACGGGCGCAAAAACGGTGTAGGTCTTAACGCCTGTAGGAGAAGAGTGTGAAGTCGGTTAAATCATATTTCAAGGTGTTGCTTCAACTGTTACTTACTCTTACTTTGCAACTTTTCGGAGAGTCCTGATGTATACAAGATCTTAAGGAAATTTGAGAAGCGTCCTTCACGATCAGATTGTAATGTTTGTAGTAGATCCCCAACAGGCAATGGGAACATGACACGATCGATTGCATGCGCAATGCCCTGCGGAATCTTGATGTCCTTTTTGTTTAGTACAACCATGGCGCCGTTGATGGTAGTGAGCTGTTGTGAGAGATGGAGTGATGTTTAGAGAAGCTTAGAAAAGTTTTAAGAAGTTTTTAGAAATGGAGAAGCACAAATTATGCGGAAAAGATTTCACTAGAATAGATCGTTTGGGTTTTGTCCACTATACAATGTGGTCCACTATACAATGTGGACCACTAAAAGAAGTGGTCTACTATACATTGTGGTTCACTAAAAGAGGTGGTCCACTAAAAGAGGTGATCCATTAAAATAAGTGGTCCAGCAAAGAAGGTGGCACACTAAAATAGGTGTTCCACTTAGAGAGGTGAACCACTAAAAGAGGTGGTCTACTAAAAGAGATGGTTCACTTAAAGAGATGATCCACTTAATGAGGTGGACCACTAAAACAGGTGGTCCACTAAAAGAGATATTCCACTAAAAGAGGTAGTCCACTAAAATAGATGGTCCACTCACAGAGGTGGACCACTAAAACAGGTGGTCCACTAAAAGAGGTAGTCCACTTAAAGAGGTAGTCCACTAAAATAGATGGTCCACTCACAGAGGTGGTCCACTAAAACAGGTGGTCCACTAAAAGAGGTAGTCCACTAAAATAGATGGTCCACTCACAGAGGTGGTCTACTTAACGAGTTGGTCCACTAAAAGAGGTGGTACACTAAAAGAGGTGGTACACTAAAAGAGGTGGTCAACTGAAAAAAAACTTACCGTAACATCATTCCACTCCTGATCATGCATGTTATACTGATTTACACGCAATTGTGTGCCCGCCAGTGAAACGCCAGTCATTTCATCCTGTAAGGTTGCAATCTCAAAGGCGCCGGGTATCAAATGATGCAAGAGCAGCTATAATATAAAAAAATATTGAGATTTGATACAACCAAGTATTAAAAAAGTCACACTTACGCCACTCAAAAGTCTTGGATTAGTCTTGAACTTCTCCTCAGCACGTTCAGGTCCGCCCAGTTGTACCAGCAGATTCTTAAACGCCTTATCAGTGGGCACAAAGATCGTATACGGACCGGTCTCATTCAATATGCTATCCAAACCGGATTGACGCAAATACTTAGCCATAGCAAACAAACCATTGGACTTCAAAATATGTATAAGATCCTCACTGGGATTTGAGAGTGAAGAGGCGGCGGCACTCTCTGCGGCCTTCTCCGTATTTTCGGTCTCTTGTACCAAAGCATCGGCATATTGACCAATCTCGGGTGCTAGTGCTAGATCGGATAGGCGTTCAGTGACAGGTAGATGTGTTGATGAACCATATGCAATAGAAGAAGGTGAAGCGGTATAGATGGGTGCTGGTGTAGTGCGTATGAGACTGGCAGTAGCGGATGATGATGATGATGACGCTGCTGATGATGTGGAGTACGCAGAAGATGCTGCTGCTGCTGGTGATATTTCCTGTCTTTGTGTTATATAAACTGGTGGTGCTATTGTACTGCTTGGCTGATAGCTGGCGCTAACAGTTGTACGTGAGGGATGATACTGGCGATGTGTCTGCTGATGTCCAACTGTTGATGTTGATGAGTAGGCGGCAGTGCGTGTATATGGCGCTGGTGTTGTAGTAGTCGTTGTTGTTGTTCTTAGTGTAGTACGCGGCGTTGTTGTTGGTGCTGTATATCTTATGGTTGTGGTTGTTGGTGCTGTGTATCTTGTTGTTGTTGTTGGTGCTTTTGTTGTTTGTATAATTTTTCCACTAACAATTTCGACAACTTCATCATTTGGCAAGGTCAAACGATTTACAGAAGGAGGCAACTTAATCTCACCGCCACGTATGCGTTCCAAGATGCTCTCAACTTCAGCGCCCGTTTGTTTAGTTTCCTTTTCACCATTAGCCTTGACACCCTGTATTTTAAAGCTACCATCAGCTTGCTCTTCCAGATAGACATATGTTGCTTTCTTCTTCTGTTGCAGCGTTGGTGTTGGTGGCGCTGTTGGTTTTGGTTTCGTGCTTTCAAGTCCTTCAATTTCATAGCCATCAGGTATTAAGCCACGCTTAGCCAACTCTTCTAGCGATGGTGGTTCATCGGAATCGGAAGTAATAACCGCTGAACTGGCTATGGAGTTGGCGCCATTCGAAACGCCTGCAATATCGCCGCCGTAAAGTGAGGCTAAATTCGACAGATCGACGCCGCCTGGCAGATTTTGTGTATCTATGGCTTCTTCAGGTGCGGGTGAGCGTAAGATTTGTACTTTGCCACCATTGGACAGCGCCAAATCATTGCTCTTCTGTGGTGCCACATCTGTAAGGCTAAGCTGGCTAGCTGTTTCGCTTGCTGCATTACCTAAAGACTGCTGTGCTAGCAACTGTTGTAGCTGTTCCTGCGAGTAGGCTTGCTGTCCTTTAACAAGATTTGGATCGGTGGTTCTGATAACTTGCACACGTTGGCCATTCGGCAAGACAAGATCCATTTCATCGTAAGTCTTGTTGGCGCTTAGTGATTTTTGTGGCGCCTCAGCGAGTGCTGCTTTCAGTTGTTTTAGTAGCTCATCACGTCCTATGGTTTTCACAGGCTTCTTGCCATTGCCTAGTGCTGCTGCAGACTTTTGTCCATATTTACCCAGTTCTGCCTTGACCTGTGCATAGATATCCTTTGTTGTTTTGCCAGTTGTGGTCGTTGAGGGGCTTGGTTCAGTGGTTGTTGTTGTGGTGGTTGTTGTTGTAGTCGTGGTTGGATGTTCCTTGTAGTATTGCTGCAATGCAGAGGAGAATTGATTGAATTCTGTATTTTCCTGCACAGGACGTCCACGCTGTGGTAGTGTATTATATTGCTGTGCTACCGGACGCTGATATTGCTGTTGCTGCTGCTGTTGATTGCTAATAATTGTCGGCAATACTTGTTGCTTCAAGGCATGTTGCTTGGCTACGAACTCCTCATGTTGCTGACGCACTTTGTGCTGTGACTTCTCATATTGCTTCTGCACAAATTGTTCATGTTTTTGTATCAGTTTCTGTTTGTATTCCTGATCGGTGGATTGTGCGGGTGGTGCATTCGAGAAGGGTGCATTTATGAATTGATGTTGTTGCTGCAACTGTTGCTGCTGCTGCAATGTCTGTTGTTGCTGCTGCTGTTGTTGTTGTGCTGGAAATGCTGTCGACTGCAGATTTGGAAAGATTTGTGGCACGGGTAAACCCAAATTGGGTGTCAGTTGATAAGGTTGCTGCGTGTTCTGCAATGGCAATTGTTGCTGCTGGTTTGGTGTTTGTCTGAAACCAAATTGTGGCTCTGTTGCAAATGGCTTCTGTTGTTGTGGCAAGCTTTGGAATGTTGGTACTGGACCTTGGCTGGGTAGTTTCTGTTGTGTCTGTGGCAGCTGTTGTGGTCCAATGGGTCCAAAGTTCTGTTGCTGTTGTGGTTGCTGCGGCTGCTGTTGATAGGCTGAATTGGGCAGTGTTGAATATTGTGGTTGCTGCAATTGTTGTTGCTGCTTTTGTTGCTGGCCAACATTTTGGAATGGCTTGTTGCTGTAGGAACGTTGTGGCAAACCTTGTTGTGGTCCCGCCTGTTGACCTGCATAATTACGCAGTTCCAAGAAGTTCTGATGATGCAAATCTAGATTGGAGGCCTGTGGTTGCAATTGTTGCTGTTGCTGATATTGTGGCTGTTGCAATTGATTCTGTGTCGAGCGTGGAAATTGATTATTCTGTTGAAAGTTTTGTACAAAATTATTCTGTCCAACTGGTCCTGCACCAAAGCGATGTTGTTGCTGCTGCTGCTGCGGTTGCTGTTGTTGATTTGCTGTCAGTGGTGGTGGACCTTGACGATTTCGCTGCGATTGTTGTTGTTGTTGCGCTAAATGATGATGATGATGCTGATGTTGATGTTGTTGCGTGGGTAGTTCCTGCACAAAGCCGGGCTGTCCAAATTGTTGTGTATTTAGCTGACGACGCAGTTGATTGTGAAAAGCTGGCTGCTGCAATGTAAGAAAAATAATTGTTCAGTTTTTTTTTTGTTTTTTTTTTGGCAAACTCATGATTCATGCGAAAAAAAAAACGAAAATTCCCAAAGTTGCTATTGCATCATGCCATTAAGCCATAGATACATTTTTCCATTTCTCTGCTGCTTTGTAACATTTCACAGATGACATAAAAGTCCAGTCTTGTTTAAAATATAAACAAAAAAAAACTCACTTTGCCATTGGCCAAACGACAACGCGTTTTTACTTTTTACTTTTTTGCTATTAAAATGAAAAGTGGCACACAGCATCGCAAAACTGGCACAGCTAAACGCTAAACTGGCGGGAACGAGATACATTCGAACCGAGTATGTGCCATTGAATCTGGTTGATATGCTCGCCAGTTTATTGTTTGTTGAGCTAGATGGAGATATAACGACATATCGCGTACATTGAACTAGTTTCGAACGCGTTTTCGTGGAACTGGATTAATTTAGCTTTCGATGCATTGTCGCTGCGAAAGTCCTTTTACGGCATGTTTGATGTATGGTCAAGTTTAGTGAGTCAAAGGCTTGGAATGGAGGAAGTAAGTTGTTTCTCAAATGAAAGCAAACAATCAAGTTGTAAAAGTTTTATAAAGCAATGCATAAATTTAGATACAATATGAAAGATTATACAGTATTAAGATAGACCAATATGCCTCGAAGCAACAGATTAATTTTTTCATTAAAAGTCTTTTTGTACCGAAGATAGATAGGAAAAAAATTATGCAGCTTGACGGAGCTACATGTCCAGCTCTAGCTTATTTAATTGTATAAGCATTGCAACATATCGTAGCACTAATAGATGGTTGTGTAATATGTGTGGCGTTCTGGCACGGAAAAACTTTTATCGCTAAAGAACTTTCGACTGAACTGAAATGTTTATCACGATGGAGTATTGATTGCTGTCTTTTAACATTTATCGACTCAGTCGATGGTTGTTCGTAGCAATGGAAGTTTTTTTTTTTGGGTCTTCGAGCCAGCTGTCACATTGCTTATTAATTCATCTTAAAAAAACCTTTAACTGTATATATTGTTTGGTACTTCGAGCCGGCTATTTTTTTTTTTTTTTGTTTATTTTAAATAAAGAAAACCTAATCAACTATATAAATATTTTGTTTCTTCAAGCCAGCTTTCGAATCGCTTATTATTTCGATATAAATTTGTTTGTCTTTCGAACCGGATATCAAATTGTTTATTGATTGTATTTAATAAGAAGTACCAAACTAAGAACATAAATATGTTGGTTCTACGTGCCTTCGAGCCGGATATTAAATTGTTTGTTGACTATTTTAAATAAGAATAACAGAATCAATTTTACTAATAATTTGGGTCAGTCGAGCCAGCTATGAAATTGTTTTTAATTCATTAAAAAAATCATGTATAAAATAAAATCATGTATACATATTTTTTTGTCCTTCGAGCCGGATGCCAAATTGTGTATTGATTGTTGTTAATGAAGTATATTTAGGCAACTATATACATACATATTTTGGTTCATAGAGCCAAATTGTTTGTTGATTCACTTAAAAAACAAAACCTTAGCAACTACATATATATATATTTTTATTACTTCGAACCGGATAACTAATTGTTTGTGGCTTTTTTTACATAAGAAAAACCTAATCTACTATATAAATATTTTACTTCTTCGAGCAGGCTATGAAATTGCTTATGAATTCTATAAAAAAATAAAACTTCATTAACTTTTTTTTTTTTTTTTTTTTAGTACTTCGAGCCGGATATCAAATAATTTGTTCATTGTACTACGCACCTAAGAATAAATCTAAGTGCAGCGTTGCCACATTAAAAAAATAATGTTTGTAAATTTTTATTTGTTGCTGTACTTGATATCAGTCAACTTTGTATAAATATTTCGTACGTAGTGCGGTTGGCATATACAGCGGTCCACAGTATATCTTAGCTGAACTCATTTGGAACTTCAACTAATTATAACTGCTAAACGAAAAGAACTAAGATAAAAATTATAATAATTATATATAGACTTGAAGATAAAAAAAATGCATTAATAAAAAGTCTTAATTTAACAAATCGTATAGCTTCATTATTTTTTTTTTTTTGTTGAACCCAGTATTTAGGGCTTTACCCTCTTTTGGCTCACAGCTGGCTTTATTAGTTGTTTCCAAATAATTTTGGCAGTTATTTTCTTCCATTACTCTATAAACGCGGTTTGTATGTCGTTTTGGCTTGAGATCTTGTGACGATAGAAGTTTTGGTTCAAAATTCATTAAAAATTCTGGCAATAGGTACGGTGATGCTAATTCAAATGACCCACTATTGATCAATAATTTTTCGAGCCATCGTCTTGTTGAAATCTAAGCCTTTCCCACTTACGAAATTCTCTGCCTTTATAGGAAATTTTATTTCCAGTATAGTAAGTTATAACAATTTGTCCATCGTATCCTCTATAAACTCAAAATTTTGAGTTATGTTTGATGGCATACAGACCGAAACTGTGACACCGCTCCGCACTATTTGATAATTTGCTTCTTAATAACCAGATATACTACATTTGCTCACGTGTTCTCCGTCGAATGTTTTTTGTTAAAAATTGCCCTTAAAACGGATTTGCATAACTTTCGCCAAACAATTTATTACAAGTGAAAACATCTACGATAAGTTATTTACTATGTTCTTTTTGTTGGGCATAATATACTCTAATAATTGATTCCAAACGCTCACAAAAGAGGTTTCTAGAATGGTTTAGAACAACAAG
Source organism: Leucophenga maculata (assembly GCA_035044805.1). NCBI lineage: Eukaryota > Metazoa > Arthropoda > Insecta > Diptera > Drosophilidae > Leucophenga > Leucophenga maculata. The sequence goes on along the minus strand of JAWNNP010002797.1, from coordinate 929,557 downwards.
AATGGGGTCACTATTTCATTACATGAGAACTATGGAAATATATATATCAATGAATCTGTTAATAATTTCTTTAGGCAACCTTTCTTAAAATGATGACGTTTTAAGAATAAATGATATAAAAATTCATGTTGATATCAACGCTAATAAATAAAACTAAAAATGGTCTGCAGGAGTTATGGAGAATATCTTTATTAGTGAGCAATAAGTTCGTCAAATTGACATACAATAAAGAGTCAATTTGACATAGCATTGATCAATAATACAATAGATGTACTATATGTACTCAAATATGCCAATAAGCTAAGCGTTAATTCTAATAAAAGTATCTGACTAAACTTTGCCTAGATTCTAAAGTTTAATTTAGTAGATAATTCAAATATTAGTAAGTATAATTAAGAACGACTATATACTTTTCTAAAGTAGCCTAACTTTCTATAATTTAATTTCTTTTTACTTTTAGCTATTTTGCTAGTACATATCTCAGAAATATAACTTATTCATGCTGGCAGTTTAACTTAAATCTCTTTACCAACTAACCTAAAAGAAGCATTAAAACAATTAAGCACAACACTTTAACAGAACTTGCACGGCAATAATAGTAAATCTCTCTCACACTCAAAACTTTTCCGCAGATACTATGTATCTATGGTTGATAATTTCTTCTGCTGACGCATGAGCGAACGTATTATTGCATAATAGCACATGTCAATATTGTCTACTGTTGCTGCTGATGCTGATGCTGATGCTGATGCTGGCGGCAAATGACGTGAAATATTCATCAACATCAACAGCAGCAACAGCATCATCAAACTTACATGAGATACACAAATCAGAGATACAAACGTCTAAAACAACATTCGATGATGATGATAAAAATAATAATGTGCTGTGTTGCCTAAGTTGCAGCGTTGCTAAGGCGATTCACAAAAGCTGGTAAAGATTTATAGTTAAGGCAATTAAATTATGCCAGGCGACGCGCGGCTAAAGTTGAGATACTAAGTGATTGACTTGAGAGTTTATAAAAAGCTTTGTAGACGCACATTTTTACTTTGAGTAGTTAGTTAGTTGGAATTTGAATATAAGTATACAAAAAAAAATTGTTTGTTGAATAACTGTTTATTAGTTTCTTTTTTTTTTCTTTTTTTTTGGGAACGTTTGTTGGCGACAGCAAAGCCATAAAAGTAGATTACGCATACGTAGTGTGTGTCAGTCTTAGCAGTTGGTGTCTATAACTTCTTTACATACCAAAAGATACTTAATTGCTTATAATATTTGTTGGTATTTATGGCATATTTACAAACTGTTTGGAAATTTCACTTTATTGAGCGTATTAAATTGTTATTAAAATATTTATTAACTTTGCATAACTATGTATGCTGTAAGACAGCTTTAGGATAGCTTTCACTAGCAGCTAGAAAAACCTTTGAGCAGCACACATGCTACCTATAATATAATTCCTATGAATAGTACTGCAGATTTCGCTGCATGACTTGTAGTTTATGCCAAAATAAAACTAAAAACAAAAAAAGTCGCATAATCAATCATAAGCCAAGCTGTAGACTTAAATCAGACTTCGAGACATCGACGTACAATGAACTCTTGCCACGATTCATAAACTATGCACATTTTTTTTAAGGGATTTTTATGGGCGTTTCACACTAGCATGTTAATTACAAGTGTGAGTTGTCAAAGCGAGCAAAACGCTTTCGATTTTTTTTCGTTTTTTTATTTTTTTATGCATTTGGCAGCTGTCAGTCGAAAAAAAAACGCGTGCTTCACGTTGGCTCATTAGAGCGGCATGTCGACAAAAAGTAGCCAAACGAAATTGTTTTTGAAGAAGACTGCTTGTATGTAAGTGTCAAGTGATTGGCAGAGGCGGACAGACAGACAGACAGACAAGCTGAAAGTTAATCAATCATGCATAATGCCAAGCACATAATTTCACCAACAGTTTGCAATATTTTTTCTTAATTTTTTCCTTTTTTTTTTTTTGCATCTTTTACTTAAATACTTGACACTTGAGTTACTTTTTAGCTTTAGGCTTATATTTTTTTAACACACACAACTCCTACACGGTGTCCAGCTCGCTTGGCATCTTCGTGCTTTAGTTACGCATCTACTTGTTGCAGATACATTTACACTCAAGCGTTTGCAATGCCAGCGGCCAGATTTTCAATTTGCATTAAATTTATGCAAATAGTTTTTGCGTAAATTTATAAAGTGTAACAAAAATAATTAAGCTTTAAAAAAAAAGTGTGTAGCGTAAATTAAACATGTTGAGATACTTTATTTGTACAGCGCTCGCTGCCAAAGGCATAGAGCTGTCCGTATGTCTATGTAGTATGTGATTTTCTATGACTCAATTGAGCTTGAGGCGTTGCGTATTATGTAAGTTGTTAGTTTTTTTTTTCGTTTCTGCTGGTGTGAGATACAAGTTAGTTTTTGTCTTACATATTAGCATATTTTTAGTTAACAATAGCAACTGAAGATGCAATAAAAAAAAAAAAAAAAAAATAAATTGTTAGCTGAATTTCATTCAATTTCAATGTCTTAAAATTGCATTAATTAAAACATATCAAATTCCGATTATATTATAATTTTTTTTAAATATTTAATTTCAATTTCATCAATGAATGAGACTTAAATTTCTTTTAATAAATATTATGTTCACACTTATAATTGGAATGCATTATCTAGTTGTCAGTCCATTAATTTCAAAATTTGTCCATTTCTCTTCACAGAATTGAGTAACATAATCGATTTGAATAGATATGGTAATGCAACAACAAATTTCAACATATTCGTCCTAACCGTATGACAGCCTGTCGTCTGACTGTCTGAATTACCAATAACCAATACAATCTCGACTATTCTATTAGCTGTACCATCTCCAATATAAGGATTAACCGCTATACCATTTTTGTGTACTTCAATCAGACTTACACATGTGTCATCCTAATAAAATATTTTATACAAGTTCAGTCGGTAGTAAAACTCCTTTCAAATTCACGTATTTCCTAGCTAAATGTAAAGAAATAAGAAAATATGTAACAATTGCAAATATTGAAAAGCTATAAAGGCAATTTTTTTCGGGTTTCGTCACAAGTCTTATTATCAGTCCGCTGGATATGGCAGCGCTTATTTCAATGTGCAGTAAAGACGAACCATTTATCATATACTGCACGAATTTAATTACACTAAACACGGGACTGACTTCTACCTTCTCCATTTTTCCAGCATATGTTCTTTTCTCAAATACGCTGTTTTGTCTAATATAAACATATAAAAATACATAAAAAAATTAACTGCTTTTATTGGCCTTTAGCAAATATAGAAACACAAATTTATTCTTTCAAGTCTTAAATACGGTTTTTTTTTTTTAAATATGTTGTGCTACCAGAATTTTTCAAATTTAGCGCACCCATGGAATCAAACAGTTTGCCACAAACATTTTTCCATAAAACGTTCTTGGTTTGAGACTTCGACCCAACCATTTCTGCACATTTTCTACACACTTCATAGGTGCTCTCTGAATGAAAATGAAATGCAGCTCAGTCCGTCAAAGAGGATTTATTATGCCCAAACCATTTTTATGCAGTTTGCTAGGCTTTTCTTCCTCTGCATCTGGAAATATTAATTATATTGAAGTAATCCGTGGCGGAGATTTATACTCCACCAACATTCTTAAAATCTGTTTTTGTGTATTTTGGATCAAACGAATTCACCATTGATTCATCACCATTGTTAGAGCATAACATTTGTTTCTGATTTTCCCAAGTTAAATGTCTTTTCGCGAAATTGATTCGCTTTTTGTTGTTCTTTATGTTGACTAAAAGAATCTATCAGCCCATACCGTATCTAACGACTAGTATGAGTAGCATTTAACTGCTTTCTTAGATCTTCCGATGGAAGGAGAGATATTTTCTTCGACTGTCAAATTAAAAGTTTGTTGAACTTTTAGTGAAGGCTCGCATACTGCCGCGTTTTCTGCTTTCCATAATTCTATCAACTGTTTTTCTCAGAATAATTATTATTTGTTGCTTACTAATTCCAGCCAAATTTTTACAAACTTTGGAATACACTAAAGCAATTTTGTGCCTTATACCTTTCAGCTGAAATGCCAAATCATTAATCTAACGCTTAAAAAAAGCTACAGTAACCATAAACGTATGGCGTTACATCTACAAAAAAGAAAGCATTAAAAAAAAATTTTAATAAAATTCTCAAATGTATCTCATACTTTGCATTGTTTTGTGCACTTTGCTTACTCATTTCGCATGCGCCCACCACAAGCAACAGCATCAAAAACAAAAAAAAAAAAAGTATTTTAACCACATAAACTCATAAACTGCCGCGCCGCGCTTATATAACACATCATAATCGTTTGTTTTAGCTGCTTAGCGCAGCCGCAACGCTAGTTAAAAAACCAAACAAACGCGAAAGTTGCTAATTTCTAGCGTTTTGTAGTAGAAGAAGATAGTATCTGCAATTTGACCAGATCAGAGCAGAGAGCAGGTCGCAAAAAAAAAAAAAAAAAATTAATAGCAGAAGGCAAAACAACAGAAGGTAATAGTAGAAAATTTTCAGATAGAAAAGCTAAAATGCTGTTTTATAAAAGTGATTGTTATTTAACAATTGTTGTTGTTGTTGTTGCTGCGGTGCTTTTCGAGCAGCATTTTTCTTTTTTTCTTTTAGATTTTTCCTATTGTTATTGCAATTGCTGTTGTGCTGCTGTCGTGTAATATTATAGCCATTAAATTGTTGGCCATAGATACACCTGCTGTTGTTGTTGTCCATTTCATTTAACGTTGCATGACATACTTTTTAGTATTTTATTTAGGTTTTATTTTTTTTTGGCTATCTTTCTCTTTCTGACCAACAATTTGTGGCATCTGCAAAGCAGCTACAAATGCGCTTCAGTTTTGCCACCCGCCTTTTTGTACATTTACACGCTGCAGCTTTAAATTTATTTAAGCCAATTACAACATTTCATGTAAATTTTATTTGGTAAACATTTCAAATTAATTACTTATTTGGTGTTTGTTGCTCAAAAAAAAAAAATGCATCTTATGGCGGCAAATTGTTGAAAAAAGTGAAAGGAAATTACCAAATTACATTGACCAACATATTTTCTCAATAGTTTTGTACAAAATTGTAGCTTAAAAAAGTGCATTATAGAAGCTTCTAGTTAAAACAAAACCAAAAAAAAAAAAGTATCTTAAAGATACATTTGTTTTGTTTTTAGTTAAACTCAACTGGAGCAGTACAGCTGCTGCTGCTGCAGGCTATTAAAACAAACAAAAACTATTACAAAATAAACTGACAGCACAAAAAAATAAAAGAAGAAAAGACAACAAGCGCCAAAATCATCGTCAAAATCTACAATAACTGCAAGTAGCGCAACCTTGAAAAGACGCACGACGTATCTTAAGGCAGCTAGAATCTCATGAAATGAAATGAGACTCAACTGGCCAGCGGCAAGCAGGAAATCGCGACATACAAACATACATAAATAGTTAGATACAAACTGTGCTGTGGATACATGCGCGCATCGTGCGCCAAAACTATGCTAAGCGTCATTGCCTTTCGCTATTTCGGCGATTGGCCAATGCCGAGTGGCTATTGATGTGCTGCAGATACATATATTTGCAATTTTTTTTTTTTAACTTGTAGCCAAAAAGATACTCGAACCATATTGCATAATACATAGTTGTTTTTTTTCTTATTTTTTTTCTAGTTGTTATTGCGCCGTCTTTACAAGTGCAACACAATTTGAATGTATGTCGTTTTATGTGCAGCAGCAGTCAGTGAATGTATCTAGTCTAGAAGTTATAACAATTGTACACTCTGAGATACTTCTTATTTATGGCGTCTATTTTAAGCATTATGTGCGGCTGTCAATCAAGCTGTTTCTGGCTTTGATTTTAATGAACGGCAGGCAGTTTGGTAGCATGTAGCATAATAAAGCTAAGCCGCTAATTGAGCGCGTATCTGTGCAACTGTTATCTAACAATTCATTAGCGTTGTGCGCACAGCCTCAACGATCGATTAAATTCTAATTAACATAAAGAAAAGATACATTAAGCAGGTGAACAGAAAAGAAATACAACCTAAAATCAAATTTCTACACTTTCTCTTTGTAGTTTTCGCTTTCATTCAGTTGGTAAATCGAAATTGCGACAGAGTTCAAGCGAAGAAGCTACATTATGTTGCTTTAAGATAATTTTTTTGTGTAATGTGAAATCAATTATGACTGTTTAGACAAATTAGTTGAGTGTGCGCGCAACAAGTCATGCGCAGTTGTAAGCTGACAAGCGTTAAATTGATTTTAGCTTAGCATTTGTGTTTGCAGCGAGTATCTGTATGAATTATTATTATTATTTTTTTTTTTAGCATAAACAAAAATATTTCAAAAATTCCACAAATTTTTTAATTTAAATTTGTAGCAGTTCATTAAGCAAATTTGGTCTATGAAAGTTGAAATAGTTTTGCTAGGCGCATGCGTACTCAAAAACAGTTTGGAATTAGGAAATAAAAACAAATTTTAATATCTTTTTGGCGTTTTTAACAACTTTCCATGCATTTGGCGACATTCATTAATTGAATTAAATATTTTAATGAATTTTTTCGGCTTATACACTTCTTTGAGTATTATGAAAGCATCGAAGTTATATGCTTCTTCATCTCGAGCAGAATAGTTTATTAAGCTTGGACTTGCTGTCTGTCTTATTAATTCAGATACTATGCTGTTATTTAGTATGGAAAGGATTGCAGAACAGTTGTACAGAATTCACAATTATATTGGACCGATACGCAGCGTAGAAATTCAGCAGCTCCTCATTTACAAATTCACCTTGAAGTATTTTGTCAATGCGCAGCGAGTTTTCTGTATAAAAAGTTATCACAAAAAATGCTCTTGATGCCAAGTAAGGTCCTCAAACATAACCAGCATATCTTGATTATTAAAATTATTTCCTTTTATTTTTATTCCCCTTTTTGTCTGTTTCAGGTTAAAATTCGTTTCATTTGAGCAGCCAGGTGAAGATGTTTTTAGTCAATAATATGGATTGCGTGTTGTAGTTCAAACTTTGTGTTGTGAAAAATGGTGGCGATGCCATTTATAATAATTAAATATAAGAGTGTGGCATCGCCATTCGAATTTGATGGGAACCCTTCTTCAGATACTGACTTGGTGACTATGGGACCAACTCAAGTACATAGTTCCCTTTCAATTTTTTAAATCGGTTTTTCTATTCTAAATCAATTCTTATGAAATATTCTATAGTCTTCATAGATTTTTGTACGTACAATGTTTATAATTTCAATTAATTTAGCTAAAAACACTCAAATTTATTCTATCTAACGTTGATCATTATAAAATATTTCATATAGGTACACATCGAACCAACAGAAAGGGTAGGCCCTAATGCAAATCTGTTCCACCTTTTTGTGGCTTTGTATGAAAAAAAAAATGTTGTTGTTGGTTTTTACTTGCGAAAATTGTTGTAATTTACATCAATCCTGATAAATTTTTCCAAAAAAGTTTAAATCGGAACACTAAAAATGGTAGCTCCCATACAAAAAGTCAAGTTGATATATATACATATATATGTCCGTCTGTCTGGCAATGAAAAATTAGAATTGACTCCAAAATAATAAAGCCTTCAATTTTAAATGTTTACACTCTCCTGTTCCTTCTTCAGATAACTGTTATTCATCGAATGTGCCCCCTCTCTAATGTGACTAAACCTTTTAGTGATAAAAATACGACACATATTTCTAAGTTTTTGTTTGAAAAAATGTTTGTTGTTTGCGTTATATTAGGTCCATATCGGATCGATCACAAGAAGTGGTAGCCCTGATACATAAGTCTGTCTGTCTTTCTGAATTTTTGTATGAATAATATATTTTTTAAATTTAGTTTAGCTTGGAAGAAACATTTGCCATAAGTTTAAAAAATCCAAATAAAATATGTCACATATAATCAAATAGGCATACATTTCCTATACAAATTTAATTTTCATCTGGGTTATGGGGTATAACGCATTCAAGCACACTCGATTGCTTCATTTTTTCTAACTTTTTTTATAAAATAGTTTGGCTATGACTTTCAATTTTATGCTACACGTATTTCTATTCAAAACCTATTTGTAATATTTTTTCCTTTTTAAAACAATAAATATAGAAATTTATATTTGCGTGTCTGCTGCAAATAAACCACAAGCTAAAGCAACAAAATGCAATAAATATCTTTTATAAATAAATACAAAAAAAAACCTATGCCAATTCACTTTTAGATTGTTTAAAGTTGGCAAAGATTTTTATGCGCATTGTGCGTGCTACAAAGCTTCCTTTTTTGCTTACTAAGCGCTGCGAAAACCTACAAAACTTTGCGTATCAAATTTTTTTTACTACATGCATTCAACGCTATTAATTATATTTTTTATCGACAGACAGTAGCGTATATATTTCAATGTCGTTTTCATGACAAAAACCAAACAAAAGTGGGAGTAGTTGCAGGCGTTCGGACAGACAGTCAGACTTATTCATAAAAAAAATAAATAAACCACAAACTTAAATCTTTCATCGAAATTTTACGCATGCTGGCAATTTGCTTGCCATTGTTGAACTTTTTTTTGAAAATTTTTTACGCTACTTTTGAAGTCAATCAAATTTCTTCTTTATCAACTCATTGACAGCGCTGTCACGCCTACTTTTGTAAGCATTTGAGGCTGTCAAATGTGAAGAGATTGCGTGTACAAAAGCTTTTATTACTTGTTTATCTTGCTTTGTGTTGATCAGTTAAAAAAAAATATAGTTTTATAGATTTATTTTAATTTTTTCGATTTTATTTATTTATTTAATTCATTTTGCTGTCTTGCAATTATTTGCAATCAATAGTTATTTGGCAAAATTTTTGCTATTTTATTTAATGAAAACAATACAAAAAATTCGTCAATTCATTAAAAAATTTTAGTTCAAAGTCATCGTGTTTTATTTGATGTTTTTTTTTTATTTTTAAGTCTTTCAAATAAATTGCGTCAGTTTTATTTTTTTGCTGCAGTCTCAAAGCACATTCGTCATCTTGAACTCTGGGAAAAATTTGGTGCAACAAGAGCAGCTGGCGTATCTCACAAATTGAGGCATGAAATAAAAAAGTTGTTTTTCTAAGAAAACCATAAACGAACAAAACTACTTTTCATCAATTGGTTGCAACATCTTGCAAAATATTTGGTTTGAAATTGGCAAAAATTAATTGCTACGTCGCGCTTTGGCTTTTGCACTGGATTAATAGACATTTTGATTAATGAAATAGAAGAAGTTCGATGATTTTCACAAATCAGTCACAAATTCAATTTCGAAATGTTTTGAAATAATTATTGTAAGAGTATTTCAACATATATATTTTCGATCTAGACATAGCCATGGGAATTTCGTGTTTAGTATGCAGGCTTTTCGCAATCTTAAATTGAGTATTTATATAAAATTTAAATTGCAATGCTTACTGCAAGATAAAGATATATCATAAAAACTTTGTATTACAAAGCCACTGGCTTTATATCGGTTTGTACATTCGAAAAAAGGCATTAAGCAATGAACAAATTGGACGCTATTTCAACTATTACACCATCTGCTGTTATAACCAATTTTGTTCCCATGAGCGTACCAGTTGAACCATCTACGTCGAATCATAAGATCATAATACTCGACATAGCAGGATCCTTCAACTTACAGAAACTTTATATAAATCCTAGCTGTTCTAAATGGGAAATTTCAAAAAAGTCACCATTAGAGCTACTTAAAATATTTGAAGAATTATAGTCACCAATAAACCTAGAAATATATGTTGATAGTTGCAATGCAATACTCATTCATAAATACCATCAAAGCTTCTTGGTGGAATAAGGATTTTAAAAGTTTTATGAAAATAGCTCGGAAGCTCTTGAATACATTCGAGCGCACTGTAGACTGCCTGATGTGAACAGCCGGTCTTGCAGAATATAAAAAAGCAGACGGAAGGCAAAACGAAGTAATTTTCGGAAATTTTGGAGCAAATTTGCAGATATCAACCCTGCAACTAGAAAATTTAGAGCTCTCTCTAAAACTACAACAGTTTTAGACCTATGTTTGAATTAGCCAGAAGAAAAGTTGCCAGGGTTACTTGCAACTAGCTAGTGACATTTGCGTGGAGTATAGGTTAAGATGTGCCTGCACCTTCTAATAGGCCCAGTGCTGAAAATGTTTTGGGCGTAGACTGGCACTTAATCAATGTGCTGGAGGATAGCAAATGTAGCATTAATATCTCACTTCATTCATGCTAAACGCTTTAGAGCAAATGGTGGATATCCAAATTGACAACTTCAAAAAAATTAACATGTGAATAGGTCTGCCAGATCTACTGCAACTGCTACACACGTACTAAACTTCTAAATCCAAAACGCCATAAGGTCAAAGAGACAACGATTCGATTTTTTATGGACATAGAAGGTGCGTTTAGCAACACATCCTCCATACAGAAATTGCAAGGCACTAAATAAGATAAATATAAATCCTTGCGCAATTTCTAGACTCAAGTGACTAATCTTTTTGATAAAAGTTTTACGCATAAAACAACCAAAGTATGCACATAGAGGTGGACTATCTTCTCTTCTTAGGAGCTTTGTAGTAGATTAATTATTAGACTCCATAACAGAGAACAGCATCGAATTTCAAGATATTAAGTGATCAAATTAACGTAAAAGAAGGACTGAGTAACAAATCAGAAGTATAGGCTGTAATCAAACAAACAAAAATGGGTGAATGGCACTTAGATAGAATTCTCAAAGAAGATCAAATATCTTGGATTAATCTTTGACCAGTTTACCATATGGAAGATCTCAAAGAAAATCAAATACCTTGGATTAATTTTTGACCAGTTTACCATATGGAAGATCTACATAGAACATATAGTGAATAAAGCTCCTATGGCAATGATTACTTGCACAGACATTGCTTGCAAAAATGGATGTGTAACCCTAAAATAATGAAATAGGTGTATCACACATAGAGCTTAATTAATTAAGGAACTGGCGCAGATGTTTTCGGACCTCGCAGTACTTTGATTCGCTAAGAAAACTTACCAGTGTCTTTCAGGCAGAAGTCTATGCAGTAGAAAGATGTGTGTAGTTCAACCTATGTAGGAGTACTATTTTCATATGCTCCGTTAGACAAGCAGTTATTAGAACAGTAAATTCACATGTAAGCCATGGACCTTTTCTGGGAAAAATGTGAAGGCAAAGATGAGCGATCTAAGAATTGTTCAAGGTTTCCTGACTGATGCAAAATTGGAATCGAGAGTTACAGCACTTCCTGATTCTGTCTAGATAATAGGAAAACTACTGAGCATATTTTGCCTAGCTTTGATCCTAATCCGACACAAGTAACATGGCATTTACCAAGTGACAGGAGAACCTAAAGAGCCCAAAAAGCACTAAAAAGGAATAAATTTCCTCTCCCTAAATTCATGCAAACATATCTCTAAGCTCATCTAGTATAGTCTTCAACTAGTATAAACATAGCAGTGAACTGCCAAAACTGAAGCATAATATCACAACTAAAAAACAACAACAACAACTGTATATGCTTCCCTCAATATACATTTTTTTTTTTATGAAATTAAATTCAGACTTGACTTAATGTATTAATTATATGCCACTATATCTGAAATTCATTCAAACTGAGAAACAACACAGAAAAACCACAGCAAACAGACATGCAACTGCATTGCAAACGCTGTGCTTAGCCTAAAATTGCATGAAATGAAATGAATTCAGTACTTTTTGGAATTTATAATTTATGGGTTACTGGTATGCTGTGGTATATTCGAGTTTTTTCTATTATTTTTTTTTTTTATTTGGTAAGCAAAGTTTCGCATTGCTTCTATAAATTACAATTTTTCTTTTCCCTACTAGAAAATACTTTTTAAACATTCCAAAGTGCTTTTTTTTTTTTGTACTTTCCCTAGCGTAAATATAAAGATTGGCGCCCATTGATAGCTGAAACATGCTTTTCAAATATTTTAATTGTTTTGATTTGCTTAAATAGCAAGCAAGAAGGGTAGTAATTCTCCATAGAGCATGTCACATGCAGCAATTACTTACGGCTTAGAGTAACACGCAAACTCATATTTGAACTTTGAATTAAAGTTTTGCGCATTTATTTGATTTAACTCACTGTCACTGCTTGAGGCACTTTTGTTTTTTTTTTTTTTTTGAAAATGACTCGACCAGCTGCATATATCTGCATGTATATGTCTGATTTGAGGTTCAAACTTTATATGTACACACATTTCCGAAGAAGCGCTTGGGCTGCTCAAATAAAAAATTAAAATAAAAACGAAAAAAACGTCAGAAAATGTGAATAAACTGTTGCATGTTCAGATCGTGACAATTTTACGCAATTACCTAGGCATGCTGACCATTGTTTAACGGTTAGTAACCTCCTCAAATGGTATGTTTTTTTTTTTAGTTTTAGCTTCGAGCTTTAAAATGACAATGATTTCGACTGAAATTCGAGAGAGTGACATCTTAAAAAAAAAGGAAAATAGCCTTATGAAGTTTTACAGATGGGAAAAAGTATGGAAGTACAGTGAACTTTGAAGTCTATATTTAAAATTAAAAGGGAGTTTATTGTGAGTATGTGTTACAAAAACTTAAGCCTTAATTAGTTTTCTTTCAATTGTTAAAGGGTAGCTATTTTCGGGCCTTTAAGCAGTGAAAATTAATTAAAACGTTTTAAAATGTTGGCGATTTAAGTAAAATTGGAAAATGTATTCAAACTATAAAGAAGTGATTGCTTCATTAGTGAAACGAAGCAATATTAATTACTTTTAACTTTGAGCACCACATAACTCTGATAGATAGAAAGTTCCTACGGTTTTTAATTAAGAACAAATTCCGCCAAATCAAAAATAACGAATCACAATTTTATTTAACAAGTAATAACTTTTAAATATAGAATTTATATTTCGGGAAATGAACCACTAATATTTATGAGTACAATGCGAGATCGTCATGTAACAGTGAGATTGAGGCATTCCTAAATATTAGTTCCACCAGCGTATATAAGATTTTGCATGAACACTTTGCCGTAAATAAGGTTTATTTGCGTTGGATTGCTCATAATTAAACAATCGCTCAAAAAAAGGCTCGTGTGGATTGGTGTAAAGCAAAAGCGTTTATAAGATCTTCACAGGAGACGAAACATGGAATCATCGTGTGGGTATTGCAAGACAAGCCAAATCCAATAAAAATTGTTCAAAGTAGCGGTCTTTGGGTGCCTCATGAATTGAACAAAGGCAAATGGACAAAAAAGAACATCGTTTCTGCTCCCGGTTTTTGACTAGTGATGAAAGTGGATACTTTTTGCGAATCCTTAATGCAAGAAAACGTGTGTTGATCCCGGGCATCATTTCACAGTGTCCTTAAGACTAAATCGCTTCTGATGGAAGACAAACTCGGTATTTGGTGGCATCTGTATGGTAGCGTTTACTATGAGCAATTGAAACCTGTGTTGAAACTGTCAATGCCTATTACTATCAGCAAAAACTGATAAAATTGCACCTTGCTCTGCGTGCAGAAAGACAGATTTATCAACAAGCTAAATTTCCATCGCACACGTCCAAGGCACTCAACTGGCAGGTGCTACCCCATGCCGCACGTAAAGTGAAGGAATTCGTTTGGCGTGGTATACAAAAATTTCCGGAGAGATGGTAAATATATTATCTATTCGCTTTCTATAAAAAAAACAACGGTTTTTTTTTGAATAAAAACCGATTTTTTTAATTACTCTAAAAAAATGGATTTTGGACAAGTGTTCAATTGTTTTGGCTTACGCTGTTATAGTTATTTGGTATTTCCAAATATTGACCCCTATTTCTTTCTCACAGACAGACTTGTAAGCCTAAAAAAATAGCAACACTATTTCCGCGTATCCTGTGATGCCTTTTTTTTTTTTTTTTTTTTATAAATTAAAATATTTTCCGCCCATATAATTGCTAAACAAAATTACTCCTATCTCTTTATTCATTTAAGGTACAGAGATGATAATTAAAATACATGATCATACGATTAGGATAAGTAAAATCCATTGGAAAAAACGGGATGGTTTGTTTGTCTAATAATATGTATCGGCATAAGTAACCAAGCAAGCTTTGTAGTTCCTAGACTTATAGACTTGAGTTTGTTGTAGGTGTCAGTCTCTCTCCCTAACCGCTGGGCTGCTGTCATTATGCATGCTGGATCGCAATGTTCACCTATAGATAGAATACTTACGACCTTCTCTAAAATATTTGAAAGAATATGTCTTGGTAGAATGGTTGAGGTCAGTCAGGCACTGATACCAGCCCATCAATTTCTATTTATGTTTGGGCATTGTTGCCCACAGTAACATCTTCGTGTTGTCCAACGTGCACTAGAAGCAGGGCTTAGAGACAATTCGGATGGATAGTGTGCTGCACAAAATTAGTTTAAATTCGTATTAGACTATCCACGCTTTCTTTATGCTAGTCCGTAATGCCAAATCTTTAGTGCTTGATATTGATGCAGAAGTTCTCCAATGTTGTATTCTTTCAGCCATTCTCCACACGATATATACAACTGATATGCCAACTATCAACGATGTTCGAAATGATAATTTAGTATGCAAACGACACCACTGTCCTTGCAACGTATTCATTGCCTGTTTGCGCTGCGGAGTGTGTATCACTGTGTACTGTGGAATATTATGATTTATGCAGAGAAACAATAAATGCGTTTTCTCTTAAGCATGGCACTTGTCCAACTATTTGCTATAAGAGATATAACATTCCACAAGTCAACCAAGCACATTATCTTGGCTTGGTACTCGACAGGCGACACACATGTGCGACCTCACATCTCCAGCGTGTTAGGAATGTGTTATGGAAAGCTTAAACGCTTAATTGGCTGCTAAGCAGTGATGTCAATGTCCTTGGTAGGTAAGCTACTAGTTTATCAAAGTGTTGTTCCTTTCGGCAGGTATGGTATTGAAATACGGGGCACAACTGCTTTTATTCAATTTAAATAAAGCATAAGCGATGCAGCCTAAAGCCTTTAGAAGAATATGTGGAACGGAGTGCAAAATTATATTATTCACTGAGGTCTTGACCTACGCACAATGTTGAAGGAGATCAGTCATCATTCATCGGGATACAATGTTTGCCTTGTTATTCACCAAAAACTCATTGATCTTAGCGTTGCAGTCGAATTTGTTTAGATGAAAACTTTAAAGACTATACCACTCAGTTCTGCTCTTAAGTAGCTTCTAGTGACCTTCTTACAATTTATCATTTACATAGTTTGGCGAATTGCTAATAAGCTAGACGTGACGCAGCAATGACCTGTAAGTCGGTCTTTCTTTTTTTTGTGAATTATGCCGAACATGTCAATATAGCCTAAATGATTCTCACTACAACTATTCGCATCTAACGAATATTTGTTTAATTTTCCATTAAAATTTGTTCAACTTTCTTGTGCATTACTCAAAAAGTCATTCACCACATACGAAGCAACTCATTGTCTGAATTTCATTTCACTCATAATTACGATGTTGAATTGTTTTGTATTTAACATATTCCATTTAGATACATTTGCAAATTCATGAATACATTGCCAGACTGGCATACATACTGGCTGGCATCGGCTTCGGCTTCAGTTTACAACTGAGTCAAAATGTCTAACAATAGCGAAAAGTGTTTAAATATTGTTTAAGCCTTGGCAGCGGTTACTTTGGTTGGAACACCCGCACTCGGATTCATTCACTCCACTTAACACTAGCCTCAAAAATCTAACCCGCCAAGCCGCACTCACAGCTCTTCTTCTGTACATTTGCAATCTCCGCTTCACAGTAGAGTGCAGCTTCATGGCATATTATCGCGTTACTAGTAGTCAAATGCCACATGTACACAGCCCCCGCACCCACTACTGCATTACCTACTTTACACTTTGTGTCTGTTGTGGCAACTTCTTAACCGCTCGGTAGCTGCCACTTTCAATTTGTTGCAAGTGTTGCTGCCGCTGTTGCTGCTGCTGCCACAAGTGAAGTTTTTAGAAAAGCGTCTAAAGTAAAACGTTTTCTTATAAGCTTCGCTGATTTTCTACACTTTTGCTCGAAATTGTGCAAAGTAAAATAAAATGAAAAAAAAAAAATTAAATAAAGAAAATTGCAAAAATAAAATCGTCTTTAAAAAGAGGGCAGTTCCAAAAACAACATGTATGATGTTTATGGAACATGTATTTCAAAAACCCGGGATCAAAATTTGATGCAGATTAAAAATAAAAATCGTTCGCTTATATGCAACAGAATTATTGGCGCCCAAACTATGTTGCTATGCTTTAGTTGGGCGCCATTTCTTTCGAACTAAACTAAAAATAATATTTGTAAATCTTCGAATTGATTCTGATTTACTACGTTGCTATGCTTTATTAACAAATTTGATAGTTGGGTGCCCAATTTTTAATTTCAAAGTCTTTAGCCTAATTTTTTTTTAATTATTCGTGTACAAACTTTGTTGCTTTGCTTAGAAAAAAAATCCGATAGTTGGTCGCCAATTTTTTAAATCAAAATATTTCGTTTAATTTTTTTCGATTATTGTTTTTAATGACTTTTTAAACCTATCTCGTTTGTGTAGAAGTGTTATTTTAATTTTATTTCTTCAGCTTTGATGTTTTTTCAGTTTGTTGTAATTTAGTTACTATTTAATAGTATTTAATTTGCTTTTGTTGTACATTTTGTTGTTGTTGTTGGTGCGCATTTGAGTGCAACATTTGAACATGCAACTGAATGATTTTTATCTCATTTGAAGACTTTCGATTTCATGTAGAAATTAAATTATTTCACAAATCAAAAAAAAAATTAATTGTTGAAAATAAAATTAAAAATAAATTAATGTAATTGAATTAAAGTTGTTGAATTCGATAGAAATAACGATTAATCAATCTTATCTTAAATCTTTTTGTCTGTGCGAATTTCATGGCGATTAAATTTGAGCTTTGTAAAATAAAAATAGTTCAGAGCAACGATCTCGGAGAGTAAAAGATTTAAGAGGAGTTTTTAGAGCCGATTATATTTGATTATATATGCTCTATAAGCAAATGTTTCTATTTTGCTGTCACTTTCAATTGAAATTTTCTAATTTTTAAAGTAAGATTCAAAGCTAATACGATAGACTTGCAACAATAAATCAAAAATTGCAAAAGTAGGTGAAAGTGTAAGCACGGTAGATAGTAATGTTGTAAAGATTTTTTTTTTAAATTTTAGTTTGCGATCAAATTTAAATATTAAATGTCGTAATACAAGCGTATTGCCGAACGCAAATTAATAGGCATGAACAATTAATCATGGAATTTTTATTATTATTATTTTTAGGCTATTTTTAGAAATTTCTAGTTTAATTTCTTTTATTTTCGCTTTTGTTTAATTTTTAACAGTGTATTTCATCGTTTTTTTTATCTAAGCTTGCAACATTTTACCAACAATACACTTCACATGAACAGTATAATTATTTTGTCACTGAGTTTGTAAGGCAAGATTGCATGCATCGGAGGGAGGTACTATAAAGTATTAATAGTCTTAATCAGTCCTACGAACGTCTATCTGTCGGTATGAATCAAAACTGCTGCCCAAGATTTTAAGACAATGATTCGAAATTAGTTATGGTGATGTGTTATAAATCAAGGCAGCACAAAAGCTTTAATCACCATACTATGCCCACATATAGATATAGAACCTATACAATTGCAATCAATATCATAGTAGATTACGATATGGTGGCTTTCTATAAAGAAATGCATTAAATAAATATTATTGGGCCTTTCCATTCCAACTTTTGCGACCTTCATATTTCTTAAGTATATAATAAGACTTGACCATCCAAAACTCACCTGAAAATAGAGAGATGAAAATATAATTAATATTCAAGAAGGTTGAAGACAGTAAGTAAATCTAAAAATTGTATTATTATTAAAACTTATAACATATTTAAGGTCTCTGTTATTAAGTGTTAGCAAGTATCCAAAGAAATCAAAGAAAAACTTTAGAAGCTTCGTTTTTAGAAATGAAACCGCAGAGTTTCTTGTTTGGTGTTAATAAATTTTTCAACTCAACTTGTTGTTAACTCAGTTAACCAGTATCAGTGCAGGTCGTCGCTCGAATTAGCTCCCGATTATGTAAACTTAAATCGGTATCCAGGGAACAACACGAGCAGGCCATTCCTGTGACAATGTAGACTCAAAATAAAACCTTCGAGTCGACTTGACAAAATTTAAAAAAAAAAACAAAAAAAACAAGTAGCTTATGGTATCTAATATCAATAGATGATCAATATACATCTTTGCAATACAGCATCAATTATTGATATTAATATTATTCACTCTGATCGATTCATTGGGACTGCTGCATATTTTTTTTAATTTAATTCGGTGTTTAGGAGCCCAATAAAAAGCTCCTTTTTTGCCATTCCAGGGCAAAATTCACATTAAATAACTGAATTATCATGGTCCACTTTAGGAAGCCACAATTAAATAATTAAGAAAATATTGATTGTTTTCATTAATTTTGTTTATGAAGACATTTCATAATAGGAGGGTTGCTCATATATATTTCTAACCTTAGCAACAAAACATGTTGTTGTAATGTTGTCTACATTCTACAGTCTGACATTTTTTAGGCCTAACCGCAGTCAACTGTCTGGGTTTTTCAAGACGAACAAAATCCTACAAAAGTTAATCGCTCGCGCAGCACATCGAAGCAAATGATCGTATGTTTCTTCTCGAAATTAGGACATGTTGCAACCGTGCCGCTTGTGGAAAGAAGGACGGTCAATTCTGAATGGTATACAAGCATTTGTTTGCCTGAAGTGTTCGATGAACTGAAGAAAACCAACCGACGAAGACAATTCATAATTCGGCCATAACAAATGGGTTTTTGAACGCTCAAAACATCCAATTAATGGGTCATCCGGCGTACCACCAAATGACCTTCCGATTTCCCCACATCAAAAATAAACTTCGCGGAAAGCGGCTTTAAACTCCTGAAAAAGCAGTTAATGCCTTCAAAACGCATGTTCTCAAATCTACAATATTTCTATATAGCTAACCCAAAGAATTAAACTTTTTCAATATAGTTTTTTGCTTCTTTGCCAAACTATATATATGCATATTGCAGCTGCCATTCAACGAGATACCTAAATACTTGTAAAACTAATCACAAATAAACTCCATTTATTTTTTGTTGTTGTAAAACTTCAGTTACCTTTCGCAATATAAACCATTTATTTTAATTTAAAAATTTATTAATTTAATTAAATTTCCGACAGATGATTTGCACATTTCTTCAACCTACTATTTCAAATAAAACCATATTTTATTGCAACATCTAATCAAAGCGATCATGCCAAACTATCAAAATCATCAATTTTCCTGTGACCACAATTCATTATAAATTATTTTGCATAATTCTGCATGAAAATATTTTCACGTCGAAATAACTTCAAAGTAAAATCCGTGCAAAATCATTTTTGCAAAATATGTGTCAAATATTTTGATTACGAAAAAAAAAAGAAGTTTCACAATATGCAGTATTTGTTGTCATTGCGCGAAACTGGTCAAATTTCCAAGCAACACCAAGCCAAGCCACAAAAACTATTTGAAAAAAAAAACGAACAACAATAACAACAACTGGCAACCCAACTCCCACTTTGTAGAAAAATTTCGCATTGCGCAACACTGAAAGTGAAAAAAAAAAAAAAAAAAAAAAACTTGCAACATCTTCAGCGATACATTCAACCGAAATTTTAGTCAAAGCAGCTGAAGCGGCTTCTTCATTATTTTCACTTGTACTAAGTGCAACAAACGCTGAAGCTGCAGCAGCACCAACAGCAGCAGAAACAGCAGCAGCAGCGGGTGTCTACAAGTGTCTCTCGAAATAGACAACAGATACAGATACAGTTGCGCCGATTCGGGTTTGGTTTTTGGAATTTTTAGTTTTGGGTTTGGCAGTTTGCATTACGTTTCAGCCATGCAATTACGTTGCAGACGAGTATGACCACTTTTTAGTAGTTGGCGACCACCACCACCACCGCCGCCGCCGAGTCGAATGCAGTCGTCTTTACACTTTTTTTTTTATCATATTTCTGGGATTTATGCGCGCCAAAAACGTGTAAATCACAACAAATAGTCGAACTGCAAACAGCAACAATTGCCTTTGAAGATGCAACAGCAAAAACTAGTTTTTCCTGCCACAACACCCCACACTGTGTGAGGCAAGTCTTTGACTCGGTGGCGTATGAGTAATGCGGAAGTGGCGACAATTCGAAACTGAAACTTTCTTTCTCACTCGTTCGATCATTTGCTCGCCTTCAACTGCATATTTGTTAGCTGGAAAACTTTTTTTTTTTTTTGTAGCATATAATTTTTAGGCCCTGTACCGAAGGTACAAGAGCCTATTGGGTTTGTGCAAATGTATGTAACAGGTAGAAATAATGGTCGGAGACCCCCCAAAGTTACCACCATTATGGTCAGGAATGAAAGAGGAGTCGATATAGCCATGTCCGTCTGTCAGTCCGTCCGTCTGTCCGTCTGTCCGTCTGTATGAACGAAAGGATCTCGGAAACGGTAATAGATAGAGACTTCGTGTTTTTTGCATTCGACTAGGATTGCTCCGGAATTTCACAAGTTTATTTTAAAATTTTGCCCCTCCCCCCCTTCCCCATAAAATCACCCCTTAGGGTGAAAATTTCTTCGGCACAAAAAAAATTGAGTGTACCAATATAGAGATAACGTCTCTCTAAGCAAAAATCCAAAAAGTTCATCAAAATCGGATAATAAATGGCGATTTTATAAGCAATTGAATTTGAACAACCCCCCTTTTCTTTTCATTCATATTCGCGCAGTGAGAAGTGGTCATGTGTTTGGTCATAAGCTCGGGAAACATTTAATGTGTTTGTTAGGCAACCTGTACTGCTACAGGGCCTCTTACAGTCAGTTATGCCTGACTGTAATTTTCTTACTTGTTTAACTAATGACTTTATGCAGATATATATATTTCCAATCAGTCAAACTAAAAAAAAAGAAGAAAAATAGCAGAGAAAAACCTTAATACCGGTCGGTTGTACAGAAGCTTTAATAGCCTACGCATGAACTATTGCATTCAAAATAATTTTTTGTTAATGAAAATGAAGACTGGTGCAGATAATGTCAAGTATCTGGCAAGAATTTGAGAGGTTTTTTTTTTATAAATTGAAAATATGCAAAAACTATTTCAATGCAGTATGATAAATGTGTCACATATACATGACCGTCTGGGCAACACACATAATGATTTCTCATAAAAGTTGCTGATCTGATCAGCTCATATAAAAAAAGTTTTATTTCATTTAAGCACTCAGTCCGAAACTTCAGGAAAAGTTCTCAAAAGCAGAGCCGATAAATTTTTCGCTACATCAACCTATTATCATGCCGAATAAAAACTTTTTCGACAACTTTCTGCTCCAATCTATAAGGTTTTGATGTCACTCCAATTTAATGCATCCGTAGCATATTTACTAGCAGTGGTACGGATGCGTGGCAGCAGCTCTAAGACCTATTAATAGAGTAACCTCTTATTAATAGAGTAATAGACTGGTGTACATATTCTGTACAACTCAAACAGCTCGGCAAGCGCTAGTCTTATATCAAATACACGAAAACTATTATTGACTGTTCCAGATGTCCCAGCGGCTTAAAGATAATGAGGGGAACTGTGAAACGGACAAGCTAGCTAGAAAGTATACAACTACCCACCTTCTGCCTGGGAAGGACTCATGGCTACAAGTAAGCACACAGAATATGAATATTCCTCGAAACTAATTTGTTCTCGTGATGTCGAAAGTATCCTCGATTTTGAGTCTTTTGATTTGTCAACTAAATTATGAGGAAATATGTTCAAGTTATTAAACATTAACTTTAAGCAGAAGCATGCTCCAATGTGGTATAAACTTGCTGACAAGGGGTATATAAAATGTTGCGTAATTAAGCAGTGAAAAGATGAAGGAGTATCGAAAAAAAAAAAGTCCAAAATCAAGTAAAGAAAGAAAGATCACCGGCGATTGCTAATCAAAATATGTTTTTAATGGCGGTAATCATGATTTTTTTTTTTGTAATGAAAGTGAATCGTCTGCACAAAATTTCAACTCAATCAAGTCCCAACTGCTGTCTTAAGAAAAAAAAAAAAAAAAAAGAAATTAGTTGAGCAAAAAGAAAAAAAATCCATTGCCGATAAATGCCGCGTTTATTGCTGCAGAAATTATGAAGCTGCATAATACCTAATAACTACTCTTTTTCTTTATGGTGCCACACCCGTCTGTCCCTTGGATTATACACAAAAAGTGCAGCGCGCTTCTTTCACTTTTAACGGTACAGGATTGCTGCTGACCTACAGGTTGAATGCACCTTTAATGCGTTATGTAGCCCTTTATTGAGTTTTGTTGCTGTGCGCTTTCTTTGTAACTCAAAATTTGCTGCTCACACGCAGCGCAATTAGGCGCGTGTGCGACCTTCTTGACTGCTTTGTTTGAGTGATTTGTTGCTGACATGATTGATAACTCAATTGAGACGGAAAGTATGCCTTAAGAAAAGTATTTCAATATTTTATTTGAGTCATAGACATTATACAATAAAACTTTCAATTCTATTAAGCAATTATTTAAGGTAGCACAATAATAGATACAACATTGACCTCAAGTAAATGAACTTTGTATTAATTTTTTTTTATTTAAATTTTAAAAGTAGGCCATTTTAAGACATTGAATAGTATTATCAAGTCAATGTAATAACTTTCAGTTGATTATATAACCCGGAACAGAAGACATTTTTAACCAACTTTTGAGTTTTTGGTTATTGTAATCTGTTGACAGGGACACAAGACTAATTTTTCGAACAAAATAATTGTTAAAAAGTAAACCAAATTAATATATTCAAAGAATTATTGCAGCTTTGTTAAAATTAAAGTTATGCTAGCAGGTGCTAGATTAACTTTAAACAAGGTTGCTGTCATGGCTCTCAAGGCTTTCGAGAGGCTTCAGTGCTACCAGTTCTATAATATTATGTGCACACTTTCTAGATTAACTACCAGCATTAATATTAATTACAGAATTATAGAAATTTAGAATAGTAATACCCAGCTTTGGGTGCAGCTTTTAATTAGAAATTAATATTATACAAATTAATGATTTATTGCTTGAACAGTGTATATAATTGGCACACTATGCATGATATTTTGCTTAATTGAACTATTGTGTATCTCTCTGCTTGTAATAATATGCACCACAGTCTTCCAACATTTCTCGCTTAAACTTCAATGAAGTTCAATCTGAAGATGATCTCAAAAGCATTTCATTTATTAATAATAAATTCAAACCGTGACAGCTCCATGTCATTTATGATTTAAATACTTTAAGGTGGCAACAGTTCATGCATATAATCGAAAATCTTAAACACTTTTTCTTTCTTTCTTCTTCTTCTTCTTCTTCTTCTTCTTCTTTATGTCTTAGCCGCATTTCAAGTAACTTGTTTCGTTGGCCCTACCAACCTGTTTCACAGCATTTCAGACAATTTCTTTATTTCATTTATAAATAAATTCGCATAATTTCTTTTCAATCGGCGAAGCTTATAAAGCGAGACACCATGAGTTATTCATAAAATAAAAATCTCGCACTGTGCTTTTCGATCTTTTGAGCGTTCTCTGAACTGAAGCTTGTTAATTTCTCGGCTGTTTTTTTTGTTCGCGCGCTACTACGAAAGTGGGTCAATCTGCGACGGACAGACAGACAGACGGACAGACTCACCGAAATGTATATCGATTTGTAGTTTTATTTTATTTCACTGACTTGCCGAAATATTTCAATTCGTTCACAAAGTGACAAAATGTTAATGGCATCTCGTTGAGTACAAAAATGAAAGTTTTTTTTTCTTATCGTAAATATTTGTTTTATTTAAATTTGTTTGTTGTTTAAGGAACTTTAAATTGCAGCGTCTACCAATAAGGCATGTCATTTGATTGTTATTTCATAAATTTTAGTTAGCTAACTCATGCATATATATATTATTTTTTATAACTAAACACCTTCGTAAAGAAATTTTAGCTATAAGACATAAATCGATTTTTATTTAATAAAATTTTTACGAAATTAAATTTGATGTGGCAAGTGAAAGTGTCCACTTCGCCGTTGGCGTCAAAAGAAACCAATGTGAAAAATAAAAAAAAATCACGAAATGAAAAATAAAATCCTAAAACCGATACCCTATGACGTTGCATGGAAGATGATTGCGAAGAAGATGGCATCGGGCGCTACTCCACCATTGTATATAAAAATTGACAACAGATGTTGTTGTTTATTTTGTATCTGTCGGTGCTGTCGCTTGCAACAGACAATTTTGCAGCAAGTAATCAGTGGAGGTAATCTTCAGAAATAACAAATCTGTAATACCCTTCATATTGTTGGTAATATTTTATTGAAAAAACTTGAATCCATTTTGTAGATCAATACTAGATTTGCTATATTAAACAATTAATTATATGATCGATTGTTCAGCAAGTTGTATAATATAAGAAAATAATTAGGAAATTATTTTATTGATAATATTTTATAGAATATATTATTGAGATGCATTTAAAGAAGTTGAGCAATATTAATCATTCTTAGAAATACCTAATTTTAACGATCAAAAGCTAACTAACCAAAAGTCATAAATATAATCAATTATTGATTAATTTATATTGCAATCAATTAAATAAGATAGAGTCATGAATTATCAAATTGTTTTGCTGAATGAGCTGAATCAGTTAAGATTAAGACGTTTATCATAAAAAGGCTCATTATACAGAATAATTTTATGATTCATCAGTGATTAAATGATAACTGATAAATTAAATTGAAATAGTTTCAGATCACTCCAGATGATTATATTAAGTCCATCGTATATAGACATATTATACGTATTCAGCAGAACAATATGATTATTGATCAGTGATTGACAGATTGCCAGTTATTTAAATTGTCATCATTCGGGATCACTCCAGATACTAAATTTATGTTCAGCATATATTAAACATCGATCAATGATTGATTGATTTATGATCATCAACGACCTGATAATATTCTTTAAGACTGTCTGAATATCAGCGCCGTTGCAAATCATGGTTTGGAATACTTTAACAAAAGCAACTCAGCAACTGTATTCCATTTTTGTGAGAATAAGTGAAAGATTTGATGATTTCATTTTCAATGATTTCATTTTCAATTTGATAATTCATAGAGTCATGAATTATCAAATTGTTTTGCTGAATGAGCTGAATCAGTTAAGATTAAGACGTTTATCATAAAAAGGCTCATTATACAGAATAATTTTATGATTCATCAGTGATTAAATGATAACTGATAAATTAAATTGAAATAGTTTCAGATCACTCCAGATGATTATATTAAGTCCATCGTATATAGACATATTATACGTATTCAGCAGAACAATATGATTATTGATCAGTGATTGACAGATTGCCAGTTATTTAAATTGTCATCATTCGGGATCACTCCAGATACTAAATTTATGTTCAGCATATATTAAACATCGATCAATGATTGATTGATTTATGATCATCAACGACCTGATAATATTCTTTAAGACTGTCTGAATATCAGCGCCGTTGCAAATCATGGTTTGGAATACTTTAACAAAAGCAACTCAGCAACTGTATTCCATTTTTGTGAGAATAAGTGAAAGATTTGATGATTTCATTTTCATATTTATAATCATATTTTGTCCAATATATCGTAATTAATCATATTTTGTCCAATATATCGTAATATCATTCTCATAAATTGTGAGTAAATATGTGCCACCAATGAAAGAAATTACTGATCACCAGTGATCAAATAGTTCTATGACATGCACGTATTCCCTTCTTAGTGCTTGGTATTATTACATTTTTCGTTACTCTCCAAAATTATGAATCATAATGATTCAATGGGTCATAATAAAACATAATGAATCGAATTAAGTCATAATAAATCATAAAAAAATCATTGGGAGTCATAGTCTATCTATACACTCCGAAACCGTTCAACCGATTGAGCTGAAATTCACAGACAAACTTCGGGGGGCTATACCCCACCACTCTTACAAGCAATACAAAGAATTAAACATATCTTTGCATCCATTTGAGGTAGAGGGATGATATTTGGTATATTTGTTAGTGAAACCGAGATGTATAAGATCCATTGGAAAAATGGGGAGGACCTAGGTGTCTATGAAGATTATACATACATATGTATATAGATAATATGTAGAACAATTTTTTTTAGCTGAAAGACTCAGTATTCTATGTTATTTCTTAAAGCTAGATTTCTAGATTAATTTAAGATCTCGGTGAATATAATAATTATTTTTACTGGGCACAGCAAAGAGTGCCGGGTACCACTAGTAAATTACAATTATAATCTTCTGCTTAATGGATATTGAATCCTAATGAATCAGAATGAATCAAAATGAGTCCTAATGAATCAAAATGAATCATAATGAATCATATTGAATCATAATGAATCATAAAAAAGCATAATGAATCATAAAAAAGCATAATGGATCATAATGAATCATAATGAAGCATAATGGATCATAATGAATCATAATGGATCATAATGAATCATAATGAATAATAATGAATCATAATGAATCATAATGAACCATAATGAATCATAATTAATCGTAATAAATCATAATGAATCCTAATGAACCAAAATGAATCATTATGAATCATATTAAATCATAATGAATCATATGGATTGTTGTGCTTCTATTTTATGAAATCAAAAAACTTTGTACTATAGAGAGAAATAAAAAAACAATACACTATACTGTATAGTCAATCACATGAATTCATAATAAAATTTCCATAATAAAATTTCTAATAGTTATGTTTATTCAATTTGACAAAAAGTAAAAAGGGGAAGAACAAAATAGTCTGAAATGGTCACACTTTTTAACAATTAAACAATGTTATTAAATAATACTCTGACAATTGAATTGGCTATGTTTTAATTAGCAATATCAAACTTTGTCTATCTTATGTTAACCCTTGTTCAATATTACATGTAAGTCCAGATCCGAACACTAGAAGGGGTAGCTTTCATACTAATTTGTCATTCTTTTCTGGGTTTTTTTATGGGTTTTTTTCTGGATCTGCTAACCAGTTTAATTTATAGCTCATTGAATTGGTAAATATTTTAGAAAAAAAAATTAAATTCTTTGTGATAAGAAAATTGTTGCAACAAAAACTAAATAATTGTAATGTGTATTAGAGGGATGAATTCAATAAGAATGTTTCTCACTGACTGGTATAAACTAGTACCAATCAATATTTAGTTATAAACGAATGACTATCAATCAATGGTTTCATAGAAATGAATCTTATGAAGCATTGATGAATCATATGAGTCGTAATATATCAAAATTAATCAGAAGTAATTACAATTAAGCAATTGAATCATATTGAATCATAATGAATCATTATGAATAATATTGGATCTTAATGAATCATAATGAATCATAAGGAGTCATGGAAAAACACTACTATCTAGTGAATCGTATGAATTAAAAAAAAATAAAAACACTTGAACTGTATAGATATCGTCTGCTGCTTGACTGATTGATTAATGATTTTGCGTGTGTTCATATGTTTTTGGGCATTGATCAACTGGACATAAATATCAGTTTCCACAACACTAAAAGCTTATAATATAAAAGAAAGATGAGGTGTATCTGGATGCCCGTAAATAACGTAGCTATTTATACAATCTAACCTAATCTAATTGGATTTCCTTTAATTTGAAGTAGGGCGGAAACCTATTTTTCCAAACACGATAGTAACTCACTCTATACATTTCTACACAAACGGTCAATTAGTTGCCAAAATTTGCATAATTGGATTTTTCTTTTATACGTAAAGAAGGATGATGCATATTTGGTGCGTGTCATATAAATTTTATTAGAAATTACTTACATATGTAAAGGGTATCATGTTCTTCGATTGCAAATAACAATCATTAAGACGGCTTTCAAAATGGAGAGATTCAAGGGCGATATAAAGTCACTTCAAAATATGCATAAGAAAAAAAGCAACTAACAAATGCAGAGACAGAAATACAAATAATAAAATTAACCATTTCATCCACTGCTCTAATAGAAAAGAACGGAGAGACAGAAAAATTTTACATTTAAAATACTCATATGGGTATTTCGAGTAAAAAGACGTAAGCTCTCGACAGAAAAGATTGAGCACAGTAAAGAAGATCTACCAATTGAAACCATTAATTCATAGTACAATGATTCCCTGACTACTCTGGATTGAGCATATATACGTTTAAGCATTAAAATAAGAATTATTTTCTTTGCTTATTTAGTAAGAGTCAAAATCAAAGACAATTGAAATACCAAGATGACTAACGATCATAGATTTCAACGTAATAGACTAGATTTCTTGTGAGACTTCATTAAGCATTTTCTACATACAATATCAATACATTTGAACATCATAAATCTTCTATTTAATCTCTCTGCTACACGTACACAGAATGAACGCGCACACTTTGTGTGTAAATTTGTGTAAACTCATTACTTGCATTCCGAACTGTTCTGAATTGTGCGAAAACCAAGCTGTTATATAGCTTTTTTATTTTGTATTTGCGATATTTTGACTTGATTCGTGCAGAGTTCTTAATTCAAAATAGAAATGATAATATTTGCTTTCATCTCGAGTATGGCAAACTTTATGGAATCATTGTCTACATCATAACTGAGTGACATGCTTTTAAATAGCTTAATAACACCGGCTTTATACTTAGTTTATAGGGTATAAAAAGCAAATCTTCAAATGCTTAGGCAGATAGTCATGCAACAAAGCTCATCACAACAACAACAACAACAACTATTACTACTACCAGTTCCTGTTTTATTTAGTGTCATAGTAGTAGTTATTGTTGTAATTGTTGTTGCTTACCTCCTACTATAGACTCTAACCAAAAAGGAAGATACCACACTTACTCGAACGAATGCAACTTCATGCAACGTTCAACTTTTTACGATTTTCTTCACAGTTTTTTTTTTTTTTTTTCGAAATAATTTTTTAAATTTTTTTTTTTGGTGAACCGAAGTTCAGTTGCTGTTGTTATTTGTTGTAATTGTCTGTTGTATGGCATTATTGTTGTACGTATCTGTATATCTGTATATCTAACTGTAGACTTATGTCAATAGACTGCAACACCGTCTACGGTTGTGCAGCAGCAACGAATTGTTACCAAAGCGTTTGTATGTAATAAAAGTCGTAGTAGTCTGCAGCTTTGTTCCAATGAGATCACTTTTTGTTCAACTGTCTGTCTGTCAGTCTGTCCGTCTGTCCGTCTCTCCGTCTGTTTTGCAACAGCTGCTAAAAGGTTAAGGACAATGTTGATTTTACGCGCTACATAAGTCGAGCCGTCAGAAAAACGTGAGCAGGAAGTTAGCTGC
The DNA here is from genome assembly GCA_035044805.1 of Leucophenga maculata. Classification (NCBI taxonomy): domain Eukaryota; kingdom Metazoa; phylum Arthropoda; class Insecta; order Diptera; family Drosophilidae; genus Leucophenga; species Leucophenga maculata. Next base: position 899,966 of record JAWNNP010002797.1, on the reverse strand, counting down.
GGTTGCAAGTGATGCATGCCGTTGAATTTGAAGGTGACTCCATGAATGGTGATTTGAACAAAATTTTGAAACAGCAAATTGCTTAGTTGTGCAGGCAGATGATTTAAACATGATATAGAGAAATTGTGTAAGAAAAGTGAGAGTAATTTTTGGGTATAATATGATCTATTCTTCAACATCAGGTATTGAAAAAAATATCGAAAAAGGCTATGCAGAAAAATTAATAGAAATTTTATGATGAAATAGAAATTAATAAGAGAATAACTTGACCAATTAAGAATTGACAGAACATTTTAGATTTTTTTCTTTAAAAGTTTTAAACTTTCTATATTGAGACACCCTGTATCAACATTGAACATTTAGTTTGTTTGGGAATATCTATTTGTATGTGGATCTGTGTGTAATATAGAAACTTATGTAAGGCTTACAAAATTGAGCATTACAAGCTTAACTAAATCACAACTAAATAGAAAAATCCAAAAATTAGGACAGATATGTATGGGGTGATATGAACCAATATGGAATGTTTTATAAGAATTCAAGTTCGTTGCACTTTTCTTTTTTAGTTAAATTAACGAGAAAAATCTATTTAATTCATACTAAAACTCAGAAAGAAAATGTAGGTTTTTATGTGCACTACCCCTTTTAGAGAGGTTGGCATAATCACTGAGTAATAGTTATCTGAAGAGAAAATAGGAGAGACTAATAATAGAGACTTAAAATACAAAATTCTTGATGTTAATACGGAGATCCTGACAGACGGACAAGTCTATATCGGCTCGTTTAATGTTTGGGTGCAACCCTTTTAAGTGGTCCGATTAGAACCTTAATGGAATATTTTTATTATGATTAAAGTTAGGCGTTTCTAGCTGAATTAACAATAACAATAACGAATTTGTAATAAAATAACTTTTAGAACGTCCTCTTTACATACTTGTACATATGTAGCGGATGCTAGTATAAAGGCGATGCTAGTAGTTCCATCAGTTCATCACTTCAGTTGGCCCTAAATATTCTTGGGGACCAACGTACTTGCGCGATATTTTTTTAAATGTAAAAATCTACGAACAAAGTTCATAGTATTTTTTGCGTTTATTTAAATCGTACCAAGGAAGCTTTACGAAAAATAATGAAATCAGGTTAGATAAGCTTGTAGTCTTGGAAATCGTTGAAAAAAGCCCTCATAAGTCTACTGACCAAACCAGAGTACGATCGACTAATACTATGAATGAGTGTTCTACATTTACAATAAAGTGTCAACTTGTGGACGCAATGGAAGACAACTCTATAACACATCTGTCTAAAGCCATATCCATTAGGCATATGAAAGTCCCAAAAAAACGACAAGTTCGGATATTACAAAATCTGTTATGATCGCAAAGTCTTTGCAACTGCAATGGATTAAAACTAATATTCAAATACCACCGAAGTTCCAACTTTATTGTACATTCCAAAAGAAGTCTAAGCGTTGTCAATGGATTTAGGATTGTCAAAAGAAAAAATTTCCCTGTTACGAGACTAGTTTCTAAACACGAATCTGTACCACCAAATACAATAGTTACTGTAGAATCGGTTAAAGTCAAGCTTAAAGACTTGTTTGATCACACTGCAAAAAGTCTCATTGAGATAAAGTTTAGCTGAAGAGTAGGTCGAATTACTTCCTGAGTAAATGGGGATGCGATAGATCATTCGGACAGAGTGCTTACGACGAAACTATTTCAGTTATAAAATATTTCTGGCATCTCTTGTTCCCTTACGACTAAACAGTGAACACTCAGTACTTTAGGAAAATCCTCGGCCATCTTCAGTCAATTAATGTTGTCAGATTTTGGAACTCATCAATGCCACAGTATACGATGTAAAAAATCAAATTGGAACTATTGGGAACCATACGATTCTTTAAATCAAGAACAGGACAATATGTTTCCTGTTCTTGATTTAAAGAATCGTATATTATCTATTTCCTTACATAAAGTAATTACAAATACATCGTCAACCTTGACAGTTTGTAAAAGAACACAGAAATACTTTCAATATTTTTGGACGATTCAACAAAAGAAGAGCAGAACAACGAATATGAAACTTCTACACTGCAGAATTAGTTGTATGGAGTTCATCTTAAAGCTAGCGATTGGAGAAAATTTTGAAGAAGACACACCTTTAAAAGAAGAAAAAAAATCAGAACAAAATTATACAAGGTGAGTTCAACAGCACGAATTAGTGGAGTCGGTAATGAAGTTATATAATAAGGTTTTAAATTATAAAAATACAACATTTTGTTTATATGCCTGAAAAACCTCCTCATCTGTTGGTTGAGATGTATCCTGAGAAGAAATTTACTTGCACAGTACATAAAATAGTGGCTCATGGTAAAAAATTTAATCAAACACCAATAGGATAGTGTCAGAAAAAGAATGCAAAAACAAAGAAAGCAAAAATAATATTATTTAAATTATTTATTTATTATTTTAAATTATTTCTCAGGCGATTTATGAAAGCCATGTCAAAACAAATCCTTTGCATTCAAAGTAAATCAATTATCAAGAAATTTTCATGCATTTTCATAACATCGACGTTGCGGTCGGAAGTGGCCAGTTCTCACGAATAAGCGTCATGGAGTAGCGTCTTCCAATTAAATGCCTTTCAATAGTTTTTGTCCAATCTTGATGTTAGCTAGTCAAAATCGGATGCAGGAACGCCTTTATTTTGTCTAAAGAGCAATGTGCTTCGCTTGTATTTTGGCGTTGCTCCATCTGTCTATAGTTCAAATCATGAAGCACCCATTTTCTGAACCTTTTAGCCTTCCCATTGTACGAAGACATTGCAGAATACCCAATTTATTGGCAAGAATTTTTGCGTTTGGGTATCGTCTACGGCAAAAAGATCTTTCAATTGATGATCTTCAACCTTGCTGGTCCGATTTTCCAGAGTAGCTAAGTCTAAAATTACCGTCTTTAGATCAGCGAAACCAATCTGTGCACATAGTTTCCAATGAAGCCATGAGGCTATAGGCCATCAGAGGCATTTGTTGAGATGCGATGACATCATTAGTTCTTTTTTTTTTTTTTTTTGTGAAAATTCTAGATAAGATTATTAAAGTAAAACTGAATTATGTTGTAAGAAATCGGAGAAGTTGCGCAGATTTTCTTGTTTATAGCTGAACGCTAACTAAAGCCAACTATGAGCAAATATTAGATTTAAGCTTATATAACTGATAAGACTCTTCGAAGGCTATTTCCTTCTCAATGGCACATCGAAATTTTTACTACACAACGAACTTAAGTCTATACGGGTCTGAAGTAAGATGTGCCTGTGCACAAGCCCTTATAGTAAAACTTCACAATGTGCAAAACACAAAACATAAAATGATCAAAAATCTATCATTTTTGTTTATGTATAAAAATCAAATGTAAAAACGATTGATAATCTAATCTCTCACGCTATAAGGCATTTTACTATAATTTATTTATGTATTAGGAAATCTAACATTGCATAACACATCTGCTGATGATTATTTATCCTACCAGCTCTGACTAGTTCCAATTAAGTACCATTGACATACCCACAGTTTTTAAGTGTAATTGATCTCTTTTTTAAATGTTTGTCTTGCCAAATTTGCCAAAGGCTAAATATTAAAATTAAAGTAATAGTAAATAATAAAATAAAAAAAATAATAAATTATAAAATAAAAAATAAAAAATATTAAAAATTGCAGACATAGCGGTGTGCTTTAAGCAAAATTTGTTGGAAAGGCAACGATTGAAATTAAAAAAAAATATATTCTAACAATTGTGCATGCTTCATCTAGCATATCTCTTTCTCCCTCTTTTTCTTTTTCTCCCCCTCTCTTTCTATATGTTTCTCATTTCAATTTGTGGTTCAATATGTTGCCATGCGAATGTTTGAGCCTCTTACCAAATATTACGCACTATTTTAATACATGCACACTTTAATCTATAAAATTATTGAGGTACTACGGTGCTGCACAGCTTAATACATATACGAATTTCGATTTCTAGTTTAAATAAAAATAATTTTTTTTAAAATAAGGTCAAACCTTTACATCTTTTGATAATATTTACTTAAAGTGTATCGAAACATTGCATAACTTTTTTGCTGCAACCATCAAATCTCTCTAATACCAATACACTATACTAATTTGATTACTATTTACACTTTTCGACAACTTCCGCACGCAAACTACTAAAAAGCATACCGCATTCTGTCTCGTATATATATAAAAGAGTATCTTTCTTTGGCGCCAACTCTCCAAAATCAAACAATAAACAATTTTCTTGAACGAATACATTTCGTTCAATAAAATTAAATAAATTTTTTTTTATTTTTTTGTTTTCAATTTTGTTTATTCGACAAATTCAGGCGCAAATTAAACTTCATTACGGCGACTGCAACCGAAACAAATCAAATTAAAGCAAGTCCAGAAATGAGCTCAGCTCGATTTGTATCACTGAAAGTGAGAAAAAAGAAAAGCAATTCCCGAACACAAATCAACACAGATCACTTTCGATGATCGGTTGAAAGCTGCTGAACAGCGCCAAAAGCTATAATCTTTTTTGTGATTAGCGCTCAATTATTTTATTTGTTTGTGATTGCCAGCCGCCAAGTAAGAAAATAAAACCTAAATGAAGTATAGTGACTTCAAATTGGAATGTGGAGTGGAGTGTTTGTGTATAGGGCGCCAGTTAAATGAGATATTGCAACATAAGAAAGAAGACTTTTTTTTGTTCGTGCTGATTGCAATTTCTTGCTTTTATTTTTTTGTATGCTTATATAATACACAATTAATCCAATTAGCGCGCTTCTTTAACGAATTTCAAATTTGACATCATAAATCTAAACAAATTCGAATTTATGAAAGTGAAAACGCCGGATATGCCTTATACTATATGTAGCCCTGTCTAATTGGTAAAACACACAATTTTATTTGTTCAATAAATTTCTTATTTTAACAAAACCCAAACTGAGCTGGTCTGCGCATATATTTTTTTTTAATAATTATGTTTTGAGGTTTAAAGGTTTCCGTTCAACTTTATAAAACGGAAATCTCAGACGTTTTTCTAGACGCTCGTTTTTCTTTTAACAAATTTGTTAACCATTGTACTTCACTTGTCCAAAATAATGCACAAACACAACACAACACTATACTGCATAATGCGCTATTGAAGCGTGGGTTGAGGTTTACGCTTTGCCGGCATTAATAAATTTTACATGCACTTTGCATTGAGTCGAGTTGAGTTGAGTTGAGGTTTTTGCAGCTCAAAATCCATGCTTCATGATGCATCTGGGGCATTTGTGGCATACAGGTTTTTTTTTTATTTTTTCATTTATTCAGTATTAATATTTTTCGTTGACTCTAAATACTTCGCAGCATCTTCAGTCAGTCATATTTTTGTGTAAGCATCAACTTGCAATTGAGTCTTTAGTTTATTTCGCTTTAAATTTTGTTCGAAAAAGGGAAAGTTCATTGCTGCATTTTTTAGCTTGTTGTGGAATTTTTGGAATATTTTTTATTTCTGATCATTTGCCTACGAAATGTTTGTACAATTAATTAATTTCAGAAGAAAATATTTTATTTTGTATAAATGAATTTTAAATAGTTAATAATTTGCGTTTTGTACGCATTTCTATGTTGTGCTGGAAAGTGAAATTCCATTTCGATGCTTTTTTGGTTAAGTCGGTAATCATGAATAATTTAACTGCATAATTAAAAACAGAATTATGCGAATGAGGTTGTGGTTAGAAACCCACAGAGAGAGAGAGAATACAAGAAATTTAAGTTTGTGTCTTTAATTTAGTTGGGTCATTTGTAAATAAAATGCTAACTATTTCTTGTATATAGAGTTTATTTAATTAAAAATAATTCAGCACGCTATAATCGTGCAAAGACGACTTCAAAATACCCTACTGACTCTTGCATAACATGCTTGAATGTATGACATTATGTTCAATTAGAGCTGAAGTTGTTAATTCAGTTTGCAACATACAATGTCCAACAAGTACGCCCACAACAGCTTCGTGACTGACTTCAAGCATGCTCTACATCATGTGTTTGCATTTATAAGCGACAAATTGGCGCATTGAGAGCGCTGTCAGCGTAGCATTCCAAGTATACACTTTACTTATATATGAATCAGTTGAAATATGGTTGCAATCTAAGTACTTAAGCTTATACGCAGATCTCGTTTTTCATAAATTCAGATAGGCTGCCGTTTGTTCAGACATGGCTATATCGATTTAGCTTTCTATGTTGATAAGGGTTATATATACTTTATGGCGTTTGCTATGTCTTCTATGCACAAACTAAGACTCTCTCGTTTTGATTTTATACAAAGTTTTATTTCATATGGAAAGAAAACTTGGTGGTTTTGGTATAGTTGAAAAGCTGAACACCACGACATATCAATGTAGATATTCAGTTTGACAGCAGGCAAAACAAGCTGAATATGCAATTAGAACTAGTCTAGATGAACTCATCTGGACGAGCTGATCAAGAATACATTTGTGGAGGTTTGTCTCATAGGGACGGTAAGAGTTCAGCATTGCATTCATTAAAATTTTGTTGTTTTAATCAGTCACTAATAAACAATTCACTATGAAAAGAACTGGTCACCGACTTCAGCTGAAGCCACAATGGATTATATACACTAGCTATTGGAGGGCATATATATCTCACGCAAAGGCGACGTGAAATGGTCCACGATTTCGTACGTTTATTCACCGATAGACTTATTTTTTGGTGTTCCTATGTTCCACACATCTCAAGCAACACAGCTCAAATCACACAGGACTTTCTACACTTGCGATGTGAGCACATATTTTTCTCAGAGGCGTCGTGAAATGGTCACCGATTTTGAACGATTTGCCACCTTTAACGATCAGTAGTAGTAGTAGTCATGAGGGTGATTTTAATGGTGAAGTATCCCACACTTAATGTAACTAAATAAAAAATTTTAGCTTACAAGAAAAATAAAGAGAAAAAAATTCAGTATAAGTTATATACGCATTGCTACCCTATAAGTCGGGGTATGAACAAAATAAAAAAGACGTTAATACTAGACTGATTTTTATTGAGAAGAATCGAACTCTCATTACTCTTATGACAGCACAAAGATCAGGAAAAATGTTATAATTAATGCGATTATCTGCTATTCAAAGCGTGCTATGGCATGCTCCACTCTTAAAGAGACTAAAATTGAAGTTAGAAACTTCTGTCAATGTGGGTCGAAAGGAAATGCTTTTCAACTATGCATGAGTGCCAAAATAATATGGATTTATGGGTACGTTGTCTTTTCAGATGAAAAAAAACACTACATTTTGAAAAATAGAGATGTATGCAATTACTACTTCTATGATCTTCGCAAGGAGAAACATCAATTGGATTGCCTACATTGCCGGGTGTTTCGAAACGAATGCAAGACAATCCGAGTTTAATTTAATCACTTTGTGAAAATATTTGTTAAATTATTTTCAAGCATTTATGCATAAAGTGCTCTAAACGGTATTATCGTCATGTAACTCTTCATAACGCTCATGATCGTATATGGTGAAGCCCCACTTCTTAGCAACGTAGATCTTCAGACGGAGCTTCAACGACCTAAGCCTTGTAGCGAACAGACACGTATGCGAGCAACTGTGCCTAGCGGTTCTCCAAAAGCTCCACGCAATTTAGTCTCAACTCCGGCGAATGACGTGGAATGGATGAAGACGTATTCGAATGTGAAATTGATCCTTGCCACAATACTTCACTAAATACTTATTACAGCTAATACGTCTAGCTTCCTAAGCCTTACTGCTCAATTGCACATAGTCGTCCGATATCAAATGAACGCATAGCGGAAAATCTTCAACAGTAGCCTTTATTCTTATCAAATCAAAAATATGAATTTTTGCATCGGGTACACCTCGACACAATCGTTATTTTGGATACACGAATCTTATAGAAACCGTATGGATATGGCTGGATTCATACAGTTTACGTGTTTAGTAAAGAATATTCCAACAAACGCATCTCTAAATTGTATTAAGAAACTAGCCGAACCCATTCTGCTTTGCCTGCGTCAAGCAAAAAAAAAACTAATTGATCTAATTGATCAAAATGGATCTTCCTTTGTCCGATCTCATTACAAGTGGATGCAAGGATATGAAAAATTTTGTTTAACGCTTATATTGGAGGCGGGCCATAGCCATCTCCGATTTTAACAAAATGTGATCTATGTTCTTTTCCAACATCCTATCTATTTCTATACTAAAATGCATACATATTGCCTTAGCGACTTAGGCGTGATGCGCGCACAAATAAACAAAAATTTATTTATGATTTTGGTATATGTACGGGGAGGATCTGATTTTAGAAATAATTTCAATCTTTTTAAGCTTAAAAAAAGTGGTATATGGTATCCAAATGGCCAAAGTTTTATTTTCAAAAAAGAATTATAAAGAAATATTAAAAACTGGAGAAATAATACTTTCAGATTTATTTACGAATAAAAAGTTTAAATTTGAAGTTTGGCTGGAAGTATGCCAAAACCACTTACGCAAGAGGGTGATAATGCGCAAGTTATATATACAGATTATATATAGCAGGGGTGGTCAACCAGTCGACCGGTCGACCACCCCAGATATATAGTCTTCAAGATTAAATATTTAGACCCCTATTCTCATATCAGATGAAGTCAAAGAAATAAATATGCGCTCTCCATTAAAAAGTGGCCAAATATCATGGCCCATTTGTGTGAATGAATTTAACTATTTATTAATTAAACTAGAAACTGCAAATTTGCTGAGCTTCACCAATTCACCAATTTATTTTTGTATAATTTGATAAGTTTCTTGGCGGCCTCTATTTGTTTTCTTTTTTTTTTTTTTTTTTTTGAAAATATTCTATTTTGCCAAATATTAAAATATTTCTTTATCTTAGATTTTCTATTTATAAAAAAATCATTCACTATTTTTTCCAATACATATTTGAAGCTGTTTAATTATTTTGATAAAACATGCCACATTAACTGCTTTAACTGTCTGATTTTATAAATTTGACCTATAAAACACAATTTCCATAAATAATATTACAAAGAAAATGCAAATTTTAAAAGTAAACAAATAAGTTTAACAAAGCAATTTAACTGTATTCAAAACTAAGCCAGCCATTGACAGCTTAAAAGTGTTCTCAATTCTTGTGCCGAATTAATTTAAATTGACTTCTTTATATATCTAACAACTTACCACATTATTTAGACCCTGCAGTTGTTGTGTTGTATGCGGCTGTATAAATCCTTGTGCCTGTGTGGAGACCACCCAGAGGCAGCATGTGCCGAGTAGCACAAGTAGTACGCGCATTTTTTGATGATTTTTTATGTTCAGATGACACAAAATTTTTTTTAAGATATTTGTTAAAAATTTCAAATAAATTCAATAAAATCCACTTTGCATGCACAATTAAAAACACCAGCGTTTCTTTTTATAAAATCAATTTTTTTCTTTTCGTTTGTTTCGGTTTGGTTTCTATTTCGTTGCTTTTGAACAAAAAAACACTTTTATGCAAATTGCAGTTTAAAAATTTTATGCACGTCGAGGAGTAAATTAAATTTAAATAGTTTTTGTTTTTTCTCTATTTCTGTACGCGTACGCGTTTTGAAAAACCGCAGACGAGCCAAGTTACAATGCGACTTGTCTGGTAAAAGTTCGAAGCTTAACTGAAAATCATTAAACGTTTGGTAACAATTTAAGCCAAGCTGCAGACGCTGTTCAAGACAAAGATACAAGCCGACGTTGTTGCCGCTGTTGTTGCTGAAGTTGAAGAATCAACCGTGAAGATGCCAAAAAATAAAAAAAAAAAAACAGAAAAACGACCAATAGGTCTGCGCTACAAAAGTAGTAGCATGTTGCAGATTTCGACTTCGAAGAGAAACATGTTGCAAAGCGCTCAAATTGTGTTCCACTCTTGTCTGCATTGTCTTTTTTTGTTTTTGTTGCATTAAATGTTGCTGATTTGAGTTGATGTGTTGTTCGTGGGAAAAAGTTTGCAATTGGAGTTGGAGTTAGCGATATCAAATCGAAGAGAAAGCTATAGTGCAGAAAGAGAATTCAAACTTAAATTGCATGGTAGCAACAAAAAAAGAGAAAGTGTTGCTGATGTGCGTTGGCAACATATGTTGCTGTGGGTTTGTTGCGGCGCGTATGTTGCTGAGCAGCTACCAATTTGTGTAGCACGTAATTTAGTTTATCAAAGATTTATATTTAAATTAAATTTGTAAGATTAACATGTTTAGCATGAAGGGTGTATTATATTATATTTAGAAAAAAGAAATTTCTGTCAGTTAGTTTTGTTCAGATATTATTGGCTACGCTATATATCTACTTTAAAATTAAGCAATTGTGTTGCTATTTATGAATTAATTCAGTCATTCAAAGATACTGATGTACATCCTTTAAGCTCTATAAAAAAAATTCCATTAAGTTATATTTTTCTCTCTAATTTATATTTGCAACGTAATGTTGGGGCAAGACTACTATCCAAATCAATAAAAATGTGCAGAGATCATAATGATTCCTAATTCATAAACCAGAAAGCAAAACTTCGTCTCTTCAGTAGAATATTATCAGTTCTGAAAGACTTTGCCTTTATATAAGAACATCAGTTTAGTCTTATAAGAAATCAAGGTGCGTCTCTCGTGAAGTACACTCTTTGACAGTATTCTAAGTGTACAGCCAAATTATCTATTTATAAGATATATAGAAGAGTAAAAGAAGCAAAGAAATCTGCATCAGTTCTGCGTTATGCTATCAAAACTCACAAACTGTCCTATTTTCGGAATATAATTCAAGCAAGCATATACCTAGTGGTAAATATCGATTAAAAAAATTGGTTTTCCATCTTACGTATGGTAGGGAAAATTTTCTCAAAACAAACATTTTAAAAGGTTCTGAGAAAATATCGGTATATACAAGTATATGAGACATATTCGCGATAAAGCTAGTCGTTATAACCATGTCTCTCTATATGCAAGCTATACTCATAAGTTGCGAAATTTGGTATGTAGACTTTAATAAACAGAAGCAACATACTAATCAGAAGAATCGTGATATGTCCACATGTCATGCAGTACTAATTGAAGTAATTAAATTAAAACAAATTATTTTTATATCCTATTCTGCCTTCAATATTAATTTTTATGCGTATAACATTGTGAATAATATTATTTATCGCAATGACTGTGAACCTTTTATCTGAAATTTTATGGAACTACGCTTATTCATTTCTTTTTTTGTTCATTTCTTTTTTTGTATATATTAATTACTCATGGGTTCCCGTAAGCAATTTCATATTTTTTAAGAATTTAATATGACATAGAGTCATGACTTATGGTATCAGTATTTCTACATATCTGATTTCCGAAATTCAAGGCTAATATATGAAATTTTTTACTACAAAAACAAAAAAAGCAAACAGTTTTAATGAGGCGCCATTTAAGTATCTTTGCTTATCTCGGTCAGCAAGATGAAATATTATTATTTCTTTTTTTTTATATACTTCAAGCATCTTCCAAAATTTAAAAAAAAAGACAAATTTAAACAAACAGCTACAACAACAGCAAACGAGTGCCGACAAGTAACCTTTTAAAGTCTGGCAGTGCGTGCGACAATTTTTAATATACCCGAGTAATAGCAAATATTTTATGAAGAATTCAAACCTAAATTTTTTCTGTCTTATGTTTTATTGTTGTATGTTTTCTTTTTTTTTTAATCTTTTATTGTAGATCTTAATTTTTTTTGTTTATATTTACTGCATTTTACATTAATAACCTTGCGTACTGTGATTTATTTTCGAATGCGCGCGTCGCGCAAATAAAGTTATTACGCAGCTACGTGATTTAGTTGCAAAGCGGAAAAGTGCATCAGACTTTTAGTTTTTCTTTCGCTGCATACTAATTCACGTTTTTTGCTTCGCTTCTGGAAAATATTTTTAATGCAATGTCAATAGATGATGATGTTGTATGCAGATACGTGTAGTCAATGTTGGAGTTCGAATTTGCAGATGCAGTTGCAGATGCTTATGACAGAAGCCATTAAAAGTTGATAGTGGGCGCATGTGCGTTATCGCTAATTTGTTATTAATTGTAATTAAAAGACTTCCGCGTACAAATATTTTCTTCATTCATTAAAAATAAAAAAAAATAAAAAAAAAAATTTCTTAGCAACATGTTGCGCTGCTTTATTGGAGAGAAACAATTGCAATAACTTTAAATATTTTAGAAATGAAGAGCAACGGAGACAATTGTTTCGAGTTTCTCAACGAAATATCCTTCACCCATAAAGGCCGTTCTGTTTTCTGTGAAGTGAAATAGAAGTGGAGAAGGGTTATGTTTTATTGCCTCCCATGAGGAAGATTAAGCGAGTAACACCTTTTGAGCCTTCTAGTAGTCGAGCTGTTATCAAAAGGATTTATGGCAAGGGTGTTGTGTGCCTGTTGATTCGATTTAGATAGGAGCTGCTTAGTCTGAAAACTTCCAGGGTACCCCGAGTTCTTCATTAATCACGCGAAACATCTGAGAAACTTTTTTGAATAAAAGCGCAGTTTTCTCCTGCTGGCAGTGGCCCAGATCGTGATTCCGTAGGTCCGTACAAGTTTTATTATCGCTTATTATCAGTCTACGTTCAATCAGCCACAAATGATTTATAGCCTTTCATAAAGTTGAAACCTTTTGGTGAACACATATGGACGCCATGTTTCCCTTATATCCAGCACCATGTCCAGATACTTGGCACTACTTGGAATCGCTGTTCCGTCGTGATAAAGTTGGGAACAGTCTCCTCTTCGCAGCAAGATAGTCATTTAAGTGGACTTATCGGGGTGCACCACAATATTCCACATCTTAAGCCAAGTATTGGTGGTGTCGGGCTGCCTTTGAAGGGTGGCTGAAACGTAGATAACGGGGTAGTACGTTGCTGGCAGAGTTGTCTTTAGCTCGTGGAACAGTCCGGCATGCCACACCCTGTCGTAGGTTTGCTTTTCTTCCAGAAAGACGGCGGAAAAAATACTTTTTCTCCCCAAATACCTCCAGCATCCTCGCGACTAGTCTATGGCATTGTTCAGGCGTGTCATGGCATTCTCTGAAGGCAAACTGATGTTCAGAGATAGAACCAGTGTTGATCGGTCTGTGCGCAGTAGACTGTCTAGACAATATTGTAAATAAACTTATCGGGCGATATGAGGCGAGATTGATTGCAGGCTTCCCAAGTTTGCGAATGAGAACTCATTTGCTCTGGGTAAGAATATGACCTAGCTGGAAGCTGTCGTACCCAGGTGACTTGGATGCTTTTAGTTTGTAAATTTCACAGATCATCCGTCACAACCGCAGGAATAGGTCGTGCCACATCTGCCACATCTAAAAAGTTTAGACTTTTCTTTGTCTCGAGTTTGGACCATCTGTCAAAGGGTGAGAATTCTTCGTATAGGTGGACGGTGAAGGCTATAGCTCTTACTGCATGCAATCAACACTAGATTCCAATAGCATCCTTCACTGGCTCCTTCATCTTTATACGCCTATTGATACCCTTGGTTAGCTGCCACAGGTTGTACTAGACGTTGGCATCTGAGGACCAGAGGCATGACAGTTTAGTCTGCTGTTGATTAACCACTTGTATAGCGCTCTGTCTTTGAGGTTTTTAATACGGAAACCGCTTCTGGAATACTTGCTGATGAAGTCGCCTCCGACAATAATCCCGGGGCCAAGTACGTTCAATAGTTGCTGGAATCGGCTGTGTACAACAGTGTGGCGAGGTGGACAGTAGTCTGCTGCAACTGTAATATCTCCCGTCTGACTGACGACTATCACCTTGAAGCACTGAACCAAGAACTCCTGGCAGACGGATGGAGTTTTGCAAACATTGTTATTCAATTAAAATACTTTACTTTTTAAAATGGAGAGGTTCCCTGCCAGCTCCTATTTCTACGCATTCTACGCCTAATGCTTTTTTTCATTTTCGTCAAAAATTCCAAATGTTTCCTGATGTCAATGGCTGTCAAACACAAACTTAATGACGCAGCTTGCTTAAAATTTTAAAGTAGTTTATTCTTACATCTTATTAGGAGTACAGAGTCTTATTCTTATTTCCATACATCATTATTAATTTCAAGCGTGATATGTCTGCATTGTGTTTACTTAGAGGGCGAAAATTTCTTAACATATGTCGACAGCGCATGAGAAATGAAAATCAAGTACCTACTACAGAAATCCAATTGTTTATAAAATTTGTTATCTCAAGCTATTAAGTAATCTCGATTTGCTAATATTTTCAACACACAATGATGACGCACCAAAAATGTGCTTCCTCTTGTGCAATTAGTATTAAAAACTAAGCGAACACTTCAACCTTACCCAAGCCATAACTTATTGCTTACATTTGTAGTCTCCTACGGAAAAAAAAAAAAAAAATATTGGAAAAATCAAAGTTTACACGCGTTTTAAACACTTATCAAATGAAATAACAATGGACCTAGCCACAACAGTCGGCAGCAACGGCCTAATCAAATCCAATCGAATCGAATCAAGACGAGACGCGACGCGACGAACTTCATTAATATCTTTTCACTTTCTGTGGCAAGCGAACGAACAAGAGCGATGAGAAATTATAGTAGATCATTCAATCATTCATTCACAATAGATACAGATATACAAGTATATGACTTAACAAATTGCTGCAGGCGCCGCATAACAGATGCACTTCACATTCTAGACAATCCAATCATGTGAGCTGCATGTTAGTATGTATTTATTGTTAGATATGAATTGCGTAAGCTGAGCTTAAAAAAAAAAACAACAACAAATCAATACAAAACAGTATCTTTTGGAATTATTTTTAAGCAACTCCAGCTTTAGTAATGCTTTGTTGTGTTGTATCTTTATTTTCTTAAAGCTTAAAGAAATTTCTTTATTTGTTGACTTTCATTGGATATATTTGTCGAAAGCAAGCTACACAGGCTGAGCTACGATTTATGTTATTTTCACCTGTAAACGAAACGTTGTTGAAAATTGAGTTGCAATCACAATAAATCTTTTGATTGAGTTGAGCATTTAAGGAATTATTGTTGTTTTTTTTTCTATTAAAAGAATAGAAAACTGTTTTTTGGAAATTTTTTTTTTTTTTTTTGAGATACAATATTATAATTTGTTGAGTTACAATGAAAAATAATAACTTATAAAATTTGTTGCAGTTAAAAAATAATATTTCAAGTAGTTATAAAATTTATTGAGATACAATTTTATCTTTTTTATATATAAAAATTCCCACGCACTTTTTACACAGTCATAGCTGAACGCATGTGTGCCTTTAATTGCCAATTTCGCTTTTTTTTTCGTCTTATGTGCGCATAAAAAGCAAACAAAATGTTTTTGAATCAAAAAATGCTTTATCAGGGTCAAATCAGGCGGCATCTTTCAGATGTAGTTGCGCGTTGTAAATTGTATCTTTTAGGTTTTGTTTTATAATTTCTATTTTTTTGTAATTTTTTTTTTTTGGTTTTTGTTGGCCAAATATAATAGTTTTACTGCGACCTTTGTTGCAAGTCATTAATTTTTTGGCGCACTTTGATAAGTTAGTCAAAAGCGTTTTAAAATTTTAAGTAAAAAATTTTATTGCAAGATGAGGCTGCTATATAGCATATAGTTTTTTGCACAATTTATTTATCTGACAGCTTACCAAGGGCATCAAAAGGCATCAAAAGGCATCAAAAGGCATCAAAAGGCATCAAAAAGCATCAACACGCATCAAAAGTCATCAAAAGGTATCAAAAGGCCTTTAAAAAAGTACGAAGCAAGTGCAGGATTCCACTGGAATCAGGTGTCGATCGGCTGCAAAAAGAGCTATAGCCTTCGCCGACCACTTATACGAAGCATTCTCACCCTTTAAAAGATACTCCCAACTCGAGACAGAGGAAACTCTTAACTTTCTCAATGTGCCCTGCCAAATGGCATTAACTAATCCTGCCGTTAAGATGGATAAACTGATCTGTAAAATTGACAAACGGACAGCATATAAGTCAACTGGGTACGACAATAATGATGTGCCTGCCATTGAAGCCTTGCATCCGAATGGCATTCAGTTAGTCACTAAGATCATCAATAAATGAAGAACTGTGCTGAAATAGTCCTTATTCACAAACCTGCGAAGCCTGCAGCTAATCTCGCCAAATATCGACCGATTAGTTTATTGTCTATACGCTCCAAAGTCGTCGAAAGATTACTGCGTAGAGGCTGGAAGAGGCTGGTTCGATCTCTGATCATCAATTTGACTTCAGAGAAGGCCATGGCACATCTGAACAATGCCATAGACTAGTCAAGATGATACAGGAGGTATTTGAGGAGAAAAGTATTGTTCGGCCTTGGTCTATCAGGACGCAAAGAAAGCCATCGACAGGGTGTGGCATTACGGTTTGCTTCACAAGCTATATACAACTCTGCCAACACCGTACTACCACTTCATCAGGTCCTAGAAGATCTAAAGAAGGTTCCACAAGAGCACAGGAACTTCTTTGTGAGATATGTGGAAAAAAGTTCTGAAATAAAAGAAGTCAGAGCCGCAGTTTTACTGGGAAGCGTACTTGGACTCGTCCTTTATGCATCCATCCATCTATCTATCTATCTATCTATCTATCTATCTATCTATCTATCCATCCATCTATCCATCTATCCGTCCATCTATCCATCTACCCATCTATACTTCTATCCATCTAATCCATCTATATATCTATCCATCTATCCATCCAATCCATCTATCCATCTATCCACCTATACATCTATTTATCTATCTTTCCATCTATCCACCTATCCATCGAAGAAGATAAACTGCATAGACCCACGTATGGCGACGACTCGGCTTTCCTTGCATCGGACGTCTCCCCACACTTGGCTTTAGCAATCCTTCAAAAGTAGCTCGATATCACTAATACTTGGCTTAAAGTTGGAAAGTCCACT
Organism: Leucophenga maculata; assembly: GCA_035044805.1. Lineage (NCBI taxonomy): Eukaryota > Metazoa > Arthropoda > Insecta > Diptera > Drosophilidae > Leucophenga > Leucophenga maculata. The sequence goes on along the minus strand of JAWNNP010002797.1, from coordinate 882,972 downwards.
CAAATAAATTTCTCGCTGAGAAACAGAGACTGTACCCAAGTGTATATTGATAGAACAACCATTCCAAGCAGCTCTTCATTCACATATCTAAGCTTGCTGCTGAATATAAGGGAAACATGGCGTCTTCATCTGCTCACCAAAAGTACTCAACGAAACGATAGCATTTATGGCTGATCGGACGAAAGTCAACTTTCAGGCTGAGGAGCAAGCTACTACAATACAAAGAATGCCGATCTAGATCACTGCCAGCAGAAACAGCTGGTCTATTATTCAAATAATTATATCCAACACCTCAGAATTATCTCCAACACGCACCTGTTTCATACCAACTGCGTGATGCACAAAGAACTACGGATGTGCTGTGTTTACCAGGAAGCTATTAGTCTAAGCAGCTTCTACCTAAATCGGCTCAACCTGCACACCAACTCAACCTTGTTATCAACCTACTTGATTACAGCTCGACTACTAGAAGGCTCAAAAGATGTCACCCGCTGAATCTCCTTCATGGGAGGCAAAAAAATATTTATTTTTTATATTTCCTTTTTGCCCAATCTCCATATCCCCGCTACGCTCTAAAAGTCTCCTCATGCTATTCACAAGTAAATAGGTGGCCGATAAATTCCTGAAAACCAAAGAGTAACCTGGAATCTGCGAAATCACATGAATCTTTAAATAATATTAAAAGCACCATTTAAGCATCCTTCCTCAACCATATACCAGACGAAGAGATTGTCGATGAACTAAAATCGCAACAAGACGTTACATCAGTTTAAAGATTTAGCAGAATGATTGACGGCAAACCAAAACCCTCCAGCGTAATCACACTAGTTCAAGTTACAATTCGCAATCAGTTTATGCGATTTACACATGAATTATTCATCGCATCTCCGGTTAGCGTGACTTCATTTGTTGTTTTATTTAATTTAATGGAATTATTTTTAAAGTTTTTAAGTTGTCATTCTTTGTACACTTTGTACTTTTCAGTAGGTGGAATTCGTTTCACTCAAAACAAGCTACATTTGCTCTGAGAAGATGTGATTGTGCCGACCACGTATTATTAAACATTTTGGACTCTATATAAATCCAATACTCGGGCTAGTTATGATAGGAGTTTAAAGGATTTTCAATTTACAAAATTAACAATCGAAGATAAATTGAGATATTGGTCTGAAATTTGATCTAGGTGCAGTACACATTAATATGTATATCGATGTAGTTTATACGAGGGTTGCTACATATATTTCTAGCCATGAACCATGAACCATGAATTATTGTTTTTCAAAATATTCTTCATTAAGATCGAATATTTTGCATTCCCTCGCCAGTTCCCAAAGAATATGGCATCAGCTTAACAAGGGAGGCAAGAGAGCTTCTTGCAAATAAAAGGCGCCTTAGAAGAAACGCAATTCGATCCTAAGACCCTTGGGACCAAATTCTGAAAAAACCGGACAGCAAAACAGCTGAGAAATGGCTTAAGAGAACTTCGAACCGACTTTTTTGAGCAAAGACTAGAGGCTATGGACTACACCGTCGATGCCAACTATTCCCTTTGGAAGTATACCGAATCGCTCAAAAGGCAGGTGGCCTGGCTTTAAATGAAATGGAACAGGCTAATGCTTTTACACACCACTTGGAAGCTCGTTTTACCATTCACCGCTGCAGATATCTCTCCCCATTAAAGCAATAATGATTGAGGGGATAGCGGATAAATTTAGGACACTGCTAATAATTAAGGCTCCTGGAATTGACAGAGTTTGCCATGCCACACAAAAAGCTTTACCAACTAAGGCGCTTCTTTACATAGCATTAATATTTAATGCTATACTCAGAGCACAAGCGATTCCAAGACAGTGAAAGATGGCAAAAATTCAGATGATTCACAAGCCAGGCAAATCAGAAACTGAATGCGAGTCTTATAGGCCAATGAATCTCCTGCAGTCCTTATCCAATGTATGGGAGAGGCTTGTTGTCAATCGGCAAGATGAAGTCCTACTTTAAGACATTATATTGCCGAATCATCAGTTTGGCTTCAGAAAGGGACACGGAACCGTGGAACAGATTCATAGACTGGCGTTGCACATTTTACAGGCTTATGATGACCTTGAGGACTACAACGCAGTATTCATTGACATACAATAGGCATTTGATAGAGTGTGGCATGATGAACTTTTGTTTAAATTAAAGCAATATTTGCCAGCAAACTACTATGGTCTCCTATGAGAATATCTGGCAGAGCGAAAGTTCAAGGTTAAGGTCAGAGACACTTACTCGGCTATAAAGTTCGGCGATAAAGTTCAACCTTTTCTGGCTAAAATTAGTGAGAAAAGGTGGCATGTTAGCGAAATTCATTGACCGAAGAATGGTTTTCGTTATCATTGACGAGAAATATGGACCAATGTCATACAGCACGGTCAATTTTGTGAATATAAAGGTGCCTATTTGAGCATTTATGGGTTAGTTGCTATTCAATAGCCTTTCAGCTAAAATATTTTCGATGAAGATGCAATAATGGAGTTTCTACAAGCTTTTACAGAACCATAACGAAGATAGTACTAGGCACTATTTTTATTGTTCATGAAATAAATTTTACCAATGGTTTCTAAACTTTGGATTTTTTTTCCATATTTTTTACATTTTTCTTTTTACTTAATTTGTGGTTAATTAAGAAAACAGCTTACTACAACATTCCAAAACATGGCATAATCGGCACGGATCAATACGGTGACTTATTGCACGCCTATATATACATTCCCAGCGAAAAAAATTTTAAATATTTTTGCAGAAGTTTATTTTTTTTATTTTCATTTTAAATAAAAACCTACACGCCCGAAAAAAATTACAAAAGATACAAAGAATGACAAAAGCGCGCAACACGCAATTTGTTTTTGTAAACTCTTTTATTTTTGCGCTATAAAACCAAGCAGCAAAGTAATCTGAAAAACACGAATATAAAAAACCTAAGAAAAAAAATTTTAATATACGATATAAACGCTTTAGGGAGAAAGACTTTCACCTGTGAGTCTTGATCAGCAAAAGAAGCGGCTAAAGAAGAAACTCAATGAATCAAAAAAAAAAAAAAAAAAAATAAAAAAATTAAATAAATAAAAAAGCCAAGCCAAACAAACAAACAAAAAGCGAAGAAGCTGCAATGTATCTGTTGTTGTCGAAACGAGAAGACGGCCTTCGTATGAATGTATCTGCGTAGCTACATGCCGCATTGGAGTCTGTGTTGTTGTGCTGTGCTGCATAATCATCGATCGATCGCAACGCGTAGCTTAAGTCAGAGCAGCCACAAGCAACTAAAGTGCGAGCGAAAACAATGATAATCATGTTCATATTAATGATCATGATGACGACGCTGCTTGCCTACAGGTTGCTATTGAAACTGAAAGCTGAACCGACGTCAATAAACCTTACACTTGGTTCACTTGATTTGATCGTCTGCCGCGTGTCCGTCCATCCGTCCGTCCGTCTGCTAGTCCGTCCATGTGTTCAACCGTTGTTGCTTATCACAGCATTTCTAGTTATGGCTTAAAAGCAAAAAGTTGTAATGAGCTCAGCTACAAAATTTCAATGCTTTGAAGAAGTTATCTGCGACGTGAGGAAGCAACTTTTACTTTTCGTCGAGAATTTGTTCAACTTCTATAAACGAAAATCAAAAAAAAAAAAAAAAACACCAAGTCATGCAGTTTACTCGAGATTAAGTCATTGAGAAGTGACATGAGATACTCGTAAGTGTGTAGTACTTAGAATGCTTAGAAGTTTAAATGTTTTAGATATTGCCCACGCACACTTGTAGTGCATCTACAGTCTGTAGTGAAAGTTTTTTTTTTCGGCTTAAAACAATAAAAGTTTTTTTTTTCGGAATTTTTCTAGTATGTTAAATTAGTTAAGTACTTTTGGTTTTATTTTTTTGGAAAATAATAAAATATTTTACAGTCAACTGAAGTGAATAATTATCATCGCATAGAAAATTTAAATGCATGTGAATAAACATTCTTGAAGATAGTTTCCAAATGGCATCCTTAATTAGTGGAACATGCAGCTGTAACAAATGTTTCTCAAATGTGCTAGCAACTATACAAAATTTACTCTGGTTGAGGCAAATATATGTAGTTTCAAATGACTAAATGTGACAAGTGACAAATACTCTCCCAAGAATAAAGATTTTTCGTCATCATCTGCATTCATTAGCTTAATAGCAATAAGAAGATCATCAAAACGAATATTGAACAATGTAGTACAAAGGGCACATCAGAAGACACTTCAATAGCTTTATTTACTTAGACGATCTTCAACTGTCGTTCGGTCATGGCCGCATTTAGGAAGGTGCACCAGGTGCTGTAGTGTATTCTTACGCATGCTGGCGCCAGTTGCTTTGAATGCCAAGTAGGCTGAGATCTTTCCATACCTCGTCGTTCCAACGCGTACCCGATTGTCATCCACAAACTCCGCTCTTTGATCCATTCGAAAGAGGTGACCAGCCTAGTGCAGCCGCTGGATTGTTATGCCCACATACAGTAGGACCTGGAGTATCAGCGTCTAATAGATCTTGATTTTCATCTTCCGAGAGAGGACTTTAACTCTAATTTGCCTGCTCAGCCCAAAAAAGTATGTGTTTGCAAGCGTGATTCTTCGTCTGATCTCCAGGCTGACATTGTTGTTGCTGGTTATCTCGGCTCCAAGATAGACGAAGTTTTCTACAACACTGAAGTTGAACTTCTCCATCGTCACTGACCATCGAAGACGCGATGACGGAGTGCGAGAAGACACCAAGTACTTCTACGTATTGTCCTCATTCACCGCTAGACCCATGAGTCGAGACTGTTTTTAAATCCCTGAGAACGTCTTGTTGACTCGCCGTTCCTTCGTACCGATGATATCAATATCAGCAGCATCACTTCCTTTTGGAAGATGTACTTCCTATACGGGCACTGGCGTAGAATGTATTCCATCAGTAGATCACATACTTTTCCATACTTCTCAGTGATTCCTGAACATCTGTAACCAGATTTCCGCATTCGTCTTTACAGAAAGTTACTCCAGGTTGAAAACATTCGGTCAGACTATTGACATTTTAATAGAATTTTCAAGCTTTATTTCTGTCACATTATTTCTCAAAATCCTCAGACTCATGCCTTTCATGCTCCTTTTGCTTGCGTCAGAAAAAGCGTTTTTCGTCTTCTCTTCTTTCTCTCGATATTGCTCTCTTACACCTCGCGTTGCCCACGATTGCAGAATTCGCTGATAGACGGCGTTCTTCTTTGCAGTAGCCTTGTGATACTTCTTGTCGTAACAAGAGTTAGTCATAGATTTTGTATAACTAATGACCTGCTTGGCACCCCTATCCATGGAGTGGGTATATGTCTCCTTGAGAAGACGAAGAGGTTTCCCAGAACGTCGGGGGAGTGTGTTTGAAAAGGCTTTGGCGGTCTGTCGTGATTGCAGCTTGTCGTCTGCTCATCGAATTTCATGGTCTTTAGTGATGTCCGATTTGTATCTTTCGAGGACATCAACCAGCTGAACATATTTACCATCCCTAACATCGAGAATTCATCACCATAATAGTGAGGAGAGAACTACCTTTGTAAACATTATTTGATAGCATTGATGTTAATCTATGCTCATCCAACCAACAATAAAATTTTATCCATTGAAGACTTTTTTAGCCGTCCGATGTGTAAAGTTTTCTCATTAAAGTTGATAGCGCTTATAATACCCGAATACTTCAAACAAATTCTACCTTAAGGGCATGTCATAATATTTTTATCTTGTAGCACTTATTTTCTTTTTTTAATTTTTATTTAGCATTGCTTCTTATTCTTACTGAAACATAATTTCTAATTTGGGGTCGGGTTCATCGAAAAACGTTTTGAACCAAGCCGCTGTTTACTTTGTGATTTAGTATTAATTGTATAGGTTACAATTATAAAAATAAGTTTGGTAACTAAAATTGCTTACTAAATTGATTATGAATATGTGTCAACATATTTCTTCAATTTTCATTTCGGCTCCTAATCATATTTGAACGACAAAATATGTCGATATGAATGTTGATGAGTTAAACGTTTTATGTGTTTTTAAAAACGGCAGCAATTTACTAATTAAATAACAATTAATCATGTTAAACTGCAATTGATGCGCTTTGATGTTAAAACATTAAATTTTGTCAATAGAAAATTTATGAATGAATGAGGTTGGCGGCCTGAAGACAAACAAATGAAATAGTATGTGACATCATTTGTTTGTAATTAGTTTAGGCCCTTCTTTCAAAACTTGTGCGAGTTGCAAAATTGAAAAATTTTCTAACTTAAAGATTTACTTAATTGTTATAATTGTATTATAGAATTAATTCTTAGTTATACCGTGACTTAAGACCCTCTGTGAATTAAGCAACTCCACAAAGAAATAATCGCATAAGTTTCGAAAGAAGTTAGCCAAGAGCACAAACTAATTACAAACATATGATGTCACATATCATTTCATATATTTGGCTTCAGGTGACTAGCCGATACTTATATTCATTCATAAATTTATTTTCATAATTATGCAATATCTTATTGACAAAATTTAATTTGTTTTACAATAGCAGCGTATAAATTGCAGTTTAACATGATTAATTGTTATTTAATTAGTAAATTGCTGCCGTTTCATCAACATTCATATCGACACATTTTGTCGTTCAAGTTCAAATATGATTAGGAGACGAATTGAAGATTGAAGAAATATGTTGACACATATTCATAATCAATTTAGTAAGCAATTTTAGTTACTAAACTTATTTTTTTAATTTTAACCTATACAATTAATACTAAATCACATAGTAAACAGCGGTTTGGTTCAAAACGTTTTTCGATGAGCCCGACACCAAATTCAAATTAAGTTTCAGTAAGAATAGAAAATAAAATTAAATAAAATACAAATTCACAAAAACAAATGCTACAAAATAGGAATGCTATGACATGCCGTTGAGATAGATTTTGATTAAAGTATTCGTGTCTTATAAGCGCTTTCAAAGTTAAAGCGAAAATGTTACACAACGGGATGCTAGAAAACTCTACAATATGTATAACAATATGTTGTTTTTTGGTAGAATGAGAATAGAACCTTCCTAACATAATATGAAAAACTAATAAGACAGTTTCTGATTCCTAACAATTAGAATTCCAAGCGTTAGCACTGCAAAGCTTTGCTGTCAGTACCAGAAGTTTGACACTAAAGACAAGTCAAACGATATTGGACTTCTGCAAAGATATATAGCTAAAAAGATTAATGATCCTTATACTACTAAACTTCTATACACTTGTTCGTTCGATATTAGAATTTGCTTTATGTGTTTGGAAAACACATCGTATCGAGTCTGTTCAAAAACAGTTTTTATTATTCGCTCTCAGAAACCTTAATTGGGCTTCTGATATACTTGAAACTTATTGGTCTTCCAACTATATCTGCTCGACGGTCAATGCTCTCCGTCGTTTTCCTTCACAAGAAGTTCACAAAGGGAGTTTTCCTTATCTGCTCAACAACATTTTTACACCTAAAATAATTGAGATGCCTCAGCGTCCGAACGCAGTGTTTGAAAATGCAGCATACTTTCAGGCTTGATTTTTAGGCTACTGTGCGAAATTGTCTAACCGGACTGACCGACTTCGAAGTGATCGATCCAGTGTCTATGGTTTATCGGCGTAGAGCAGCAAATTTACATATACCAATAAATAATACTCCAAAGATGTGAATGTGATATCACACAATCAATTTATAAGCTCAATTCAATAAATTAATTGTGACACGCAATGTGGCATACTGAATAACTTATTGATTCCAAAATTGGAAAAAAAAAAAAAAAAAAAAAACATTAAACATGCCACTAAAGAGCTCTCAATTGACTGTAATATTCTGAACAGCCTGACATATAAAAATAAATGTTCGAATAAATCCTAAAAAACATCAAACCATGATTTTTTGTGTCTATCAGTTCTTAACTCCAAAACATAAAAATTTGATCATTGGTAAAACTATTTAACCAAAAATGAAGCTTGTGAATTCATAATATTTTATGGTGAAAATGAAGATCGTTTTCGGTCTATTTATTAAAGCAGCAATGAATCAACTGGAACTTTTAAGAGAGTAAACCAAATCCTTCTATAAATTCTTTCATAAAGCTGCAATTGCTGTGGAAAATAATGATCTGTTATAAAAAAAATATTTTAAAAATGGGCAAAAAGATATACAAACAACATTGAGACGGCAAACAGATGGAAAAGGCTAGACTCGATAGTTGCTCGATTGATATTGATCTAGGTAAGGTTTTTTATTTAGTATTCATATATATAAAACATAAAAAAAATCTAACAACTCCAATAAAAGACTTTACCTTTAATAGTCTTCGGAATATAGATTTTTACACTTTATGCGGTCTAAGCTTGGTTACTATTCTTATGAACATAATACAACCTACGGAAGCAGCCTTATATATTTCTAGCCTAGGAAACTACTAGCCTTATTAAGTACCAATTGCCATTTTCATTTAAGAGTATGGTATTTTCTGGCATAAACTTGCATAGATAGGTACTACTGTCTATTGTGAGACGTGAATTATTTAAGCAGGAATGCTTCGATCAATTAGCTTCTGGTTTTTGCGATGAAGTACCAAACTTATGCACAGGATGAAATCCGTGAAAGTTGTCCGAACGCGACAGAAACCATTGATGGGGTCTTACATGCAAAAAGAAGATTACTCATATATAGACTCAAATAACAGAATTTGTGAATACTCTAAACATCGATTTACAGCACTGACTTGGCAACTTTGACTTATTTTGTTCACGGCAAACAAAAAAAAAAAAACAAAATGTTGAGGTCAACGTTTTCCGGCACCACCGGCCTAATTTTGCTTGACTTAGTTTATATAGAAAGGATAACATAGGAACACAAAAAAAAAAAAAAAAAGATCCTGTCCCAGAGAACAGATGCTTATATTCCTAGGTTTTTGGAGGTTGTTCCCCTCCCTTTACGGTACTTTTATTGTAACGTGTCTTTCTCTTGTCTCTCACAATTCGGGCCACTTCTTCAACCTGAATCCCCTTGGGACGAATTTGACTTATTTAATTTTTTTCCCATTCAATAAGAATGATCTTCTGAAAGGTTTTCTTTTCTGAGCTTTTTAATCCTCTGCTGAATTCCTTTTCAAAGCATACTTACATCCCATTTCCCTTGGTAGCGACATTCCATTTCTCTCAGATCCTGGTGAAATGTTTTACCGCTATAATCCCCTGAAATCGTCGGAAAGTAGTCTACATAAGATTCGTAGAAATGCAGGAATGCTTCGAATTATTAGTTTGTATGCACTGGGTCCTTTGCAAGTCTTTTGTGCTCTGACCGTACCGTCTAGCTACAACATTTCATCCGATTGAATGCACTTACCATAATTGCGTGTAGTTAGCGTCAAACCTCAAAATTCTCCAAACTCTTCTGGAGTTTCGTCAACCTGACAGCTCAAAGTTCTTGAGTTCATTGCAAATATTCAATCTTTACCTATTGTAAGGAATTTTTCACCTTGTCTAAAGCCTTTACAGTTCTCCCAGAAAAAGTGTCCGACTTTATTTTCTTTCTCTTCTCCCAGGATTATCTTTTTACCTGGTCTGAGTCCACAAAATGACTTTGGGCTACTCTTCTTACCATGGCGTTGGCTTGCTCTGCCGTATAGAGAATGTTTAAACCATTCAAGGTTATTTATTTTACTCTGCTTTTCAGGACCAGTTTAGACTTGAACACATGTGAAATCTATTGTTCCGGAGTCATAAATGATCGCGCCTAAAAAATTATTATTCTATTTGCTTCGAAATGCTGTCTCCTCGACTGGCCAACTAACATTTTGACGCCTCAAGGTTTCATAGTCATATAAACATTTTTCGCATCAATGCTCTCAGCTTCATGTTTCAACCAAGCAGAAGTTGTCTGCATCAATTTTTAAATGTTTAGAAATTCACTCATGGCTGTCAGAGAAAACCCTAACATATTTACCATCGTTAAACTTTATAAGTTTGGCTCTTTCTACCATAGTAATTCACTTTTTTACAAGTTCTGGAATCTACACATGTGCACGAGTACTACTGGAACTAACCGTTTTTTTTAGAGCCTTCAACCTCCAATATTTTATGCACTTGCTTGGTTCTGTCTCGTTTGCTTAATGCAACTTTATTCGGAAGTATTCTTACTAAAAAAATAAAACAATTTTCAATTTTTTTTTTTTGTTTTTTATAATTTGTTTAAATAACTTTATTATGTTGATTACACAGTTTCATTAAATTTACAATTAATATATATATATATAATATAATGAATTTTAAAACTGATATATGCAATTTAATGTTTTAAGTTTAATTTTTAATTTTTCACTTGTTTCAATCTTGTATTTTGTTTTGTTTATTTTTTACAAGTATATATGTTTACTATATACGATATATTTATATATATATATATATTTTAAATTTAATAATAATACATACTAAGCATTAAATTCGAACACACTTTGTAAATCAAATAATGCATTTTATTTGTTTTGTTTTTTTTTTTTTTTTTTTTTGTAGTTAACTAATATAATTTTTCTTTCTTTAATCAATTTCAACATTTGTGATACGTGACCTTTATGTTCCAAAAATAAAACGTTTTTCTTGGAACATTTATCGTAGTAAAATATTTAATTATAGTAGGTAAGCATAAGAATATATAATTCGAAAATTGTTTGTTTTTAAAATTAAGCATAAAAATAAGAGAAAGTTTTTATAGCATTAAGGTAGGAAGGAAGGAAGGAAGGAAGGAAGGAAGGAAGTAAGTCATTTTCATAATACATTTAAAAAATATAATTTTTGTTCGAAATAATAATGCAGTCTAAAATCAAGAACAAAATAAATTAACAAATAGTTTAGTAGTAGTTTGTAGTACAGTCACAGTGTTTTTTAGTACAGTTTAAGAGTGATTGGCGTACTTTTTGTTTGTTCTTTTACAATTAATTAAATTGGCAATAGTTCTTTCAAAATATTCATTTATAAAGACTAATTATTTTTGATAATTATTTATATTTTAAAAATTATGACATGTTTGCATTTAGTTTTATACTCTTTTTTATTAAACTTTTATTTTTTATACTTTCATTGTTTTTATGGAGTATAAACACTTAAAATGTTTGTTTATATATATATATATATAAGAGTCTAATACATATAATATATAATAATATTTTTTTTTTCTTTTTGTTGTTGTATGCATTTCTGCTTTTAAGAACAATGTGACAATCTAATACATACACAATTACATATACAAATTATGTACTATAAACTACTTAAAACAGCCTTGATACTGTTAGAGACAAAATGATGATGGTTGGTGTTTTAAGTTTTCATTTTTAAAATTTTTTTATTAAAATTTTTATTGGTGCTTTTTAATGTGTGGCTTGGCTTGTACATACATTAATCATCTAAACTCGTATATTAATTATTATTGATTCGGTTATAATTTGAGTTGGGATTACAATTTATTAGTTATAATTTCTTGTATAACAGTTATGCGTGTTACAATTTTTCTTTTTTATGTTTTGCAATACTTTTAGACAGTGTTGAAAAAACTATCACAGTACAGTGATATAAAATACACATAAAACTCTTCGTTTTGTAGCAGAAAAACTACAAAACCAAAAATATAAACGGAATACTTTGCAAGCAAATAAATTATGGCAGTACAAAACGAATACAAATTGTAGTTTAGTATACAAAAAAAAAAAAAAAAAAAATAGTAGTAATTAATAGTGTTGACTAAGACTTTTCGAAAAAGCAGAAGTAGTATTGCAGCAAAACACTATTTTAAAATAAAGAAAAACTACGACTTTTCTTATTGTTTTTTTTTTTTTGTTTTGTTTTGTATAACAGCTACTTTCACTTACATCGAAATGACTAATGCTATATATTATATATATATATATATATTTTTTTTTTAATAAACTATATCAACTACACACAGACATACACATATGTATAAATATTTAAACATCAGCAGACATTTATTAATTTTTTCTTTCCTTTCATTTCATCATTTAGTGCTGCCAACCTACGCGTTGTTGCAACTTATCGTTTTGTATGCCACTGCCTGCGCCACCACACTGCTTCCACTTCTAGCTCCAGAAATCCATCATATTGACAATTTTGCACTTTTTGAGCTCAAGTTTTGTTGGTCTGGCACGAAGTCAAGCACGCCCAAATATTGCTGAGACATCGCCCGTTGATTGTGAGTGTGACATATTCGCTGGATTGTTTGAGTTTGTATGATGCACAACACCACCAGTGCCTGCATGATGATGTCCATTGCTAGCAATGATTGCCGTCGCAGCATTGTGATGTGTTACATTGTGATGATTGTGTGATGCCAGTGTGGAGCTGCCAATGCCATATTTGCTAGCAGTGCCACTGACGCCACCATTGCCAATGAGATGTTTGCGCGTTGCTGCCGATGAGATATGATGTGTACCATTTGTTGCGCCACTATTGCCACCGCCATAGATGCGATGCAGCGAATATTGTTGCACCGATTCCAGATCCGATACAGATGAGGTGATCTTTGAGCGTACTGCCACCTTTTGCATACTATTATATTTATCGCTGGCACTCAATTTAATATCAGGCAAATGTCCTGAAGATTGTGCATGCGCATGATGATGTCCAGCACTAATGCCATTGCTACGCTGCTGTGCTTTATTTGTTGTTGTTGTGATGGCGGCATTGCTTACCGCTGTGGTGCTGGTTATGGAAGCCACTACTGCACCGCCGCCGCCGCCAATACCACCACCATTTGTAGCCGATGGTGATATTTCGGCAAAACTATAGCAGGAGGACTTTTGTGATGATGATGAATTGCCGCCATTGAGTCCACCAGTTGATGTTGAGTTAGACATGCGGCAGCTGCGATGGCGGCTTGATGTTGTTGGCTGTAGAAATTCATGATGTGCTGCCTCATCGGGTGTCATACGCTCCGCGGGATCCCATTCAAGACAACGTTGCAGAAAATTGATAAAATAACGATCCTGACAGAGTAGTATCTGTGACAATGATTTGCTGCCCGGTGTACGTTTGCGTCCTTTTGTATTCGTAATGCAACGCGGTGCACCACGTGAATCAAAGAACAGACGACGCCTGGTCGCATTGGCAATTAGATCCTTTGGCGGCAGTCCCAGCACCTCCATAATGCAGGCCAATTGTTCGACTTCGTTTTCACCGGGAAAGAGCGGAAAGCCGGTATACAGCTCGGCAAGTATGCAGCCTGCAAAGCGAAACGATAAAAAGAAATCATTACAAATATTGATTTAAAGCATGCCAAGCGCAAGTAAATCATCATCCACTGTACAATGTATTTGACCTTTAGCATTTTTTTTCCCTCCGTAGTAATTATTTTTCATCTCTTATTGTGCAGCGCTTTGCTTTATGTGCACATCATGCAGCAGAAAACTATATAAAGCCAATCGTTGCTTTTTTGCCGCAGTGGTCAATCTATCTACTCAGTCAACAAATTGACCTTGACTTTGTAACTATAATCTATCCATCCATCCATCTATCTGTCTGTCTGTCTGTCTGTCTGTCTGTCTGTCCGTCTGTCCGTCTGTATATAAAGCATCGACACGTGTCATATTGTATTCTATCTATAATGCAACATTTCACGCTTGTAATTTAAATTGAACTTGCATCTTTTATGTTGCACAGCCAGCCAACCTCAATGCGCACTTGTTATAAATTGTTGGTTTCTATATTTTTTAGGCCCTGTACCGAAGGTACAAGAGCCTATTGGTTTTGTGCAAATGTATGTAACAGGTAGAAATAATAATCGGAGACCCCCCAAAGTTACCCCCATTATGGTCAGGAGCGATAGAGGAGTCGATATAGACATGTCCGTCTGTCCGTCTGGCCGTCCGTATGAACGAAAGGATCTCGGAAACGGTAATAGATAGAGACTTCGTGTTTTTTGCATTCGACTAGGACTGCTCCGGAATTTTACAAGTTTATTTTAAAAACTTGCCCCTCCCCCCTTCCCCATAAAATCACCCCCAAGGGTAAAAATTTCTTCGGCACAAAAAAAAGTAAGTATGCCAGTATAGAGATATCGTCCTTCTTAGCAAAAATCCGAAAAGTTCATCAAAATCGGATAATAAATGACGATTTTATAAGCAATTGAATTTGAGCGACCCCCCTTTTCGTTTCATACATAAAAAAATGGTTTAAAAGGCACTTAGTCGTGCAGTGAGAAGTGGTCATGTGTTTGGTCATAAGCTTGGGGAACATTTAATGTGTTTGTTAGGCGACCTGCACTGGTACAGGGCCTCTTACAGTCGGTTACGCCCGACTGTGATTTTCTTACTTGTTAGGCCCTGTACCGAAGGTACAAGAGCCTATTGGGTTTGTGCAAATGTATGTAACAGGTAGAAATAATGGTCGGAGACCCCCCAAAGTTACCACCATTATGGTCAGGAATGAAAGAGGAGTCGATATAGCCATGTCCGTCTGTCCGTCTGTCCGTCTGTCCGTCTGTCCGTCCGTCCGTCCGTCCGTCTGTATGAACGAAAGGATCTCGGAAACGGTAATAGATAGAGACTTCGTGTTTTTTGCATTCGACTAGGATTGCTCCGGAATTTCACAAGTTTATTTTGAAATTTTGCCCCTCCCCCCCCTTCCCCATAAAATCACCCCTTAGGGTGAAAATTTCTTCGGCACAAAAAAAATTGAGTGTACCAATATAGAGATAACGTCTCTCTAAGCAAAAATCCAAAAAGTTCATCAAAATCGGATAATAAATGGCGATTTTATAAGCAATTGAATTTGAACAACCCCCCTTTTCTTTTCATTCATATTCGCGCAGTGAGAAGTGGTCATGTGTTTGGTCATAAGCTCGGGAAACATTTAATATGTTTGTTAGGCGACCTGAACTGGTACAGGGCCTCTTACAGTCGGTTACGCCCGACTGTATTTCCTTACTTGTTTTATTTTATTTTAGTTATCGACATTATTTCTCAACAATTTTGTCCCGAAAACTTTTCATTCTAAATATGCCAATACACCCCCACATAACAAAATCAATATAGAACTTTTTTGGCATTAAAAATTATTCGTCTGCATTTGTAGTCTTCATTTTTATTTTTATTTTGTTTTATTTTTGGCAACTTTTCAATGAATTTGTGCAAAGTGGAAAAAAACTTAACTACTTAGCATAACTTTTCTCTACGTCCTTTTTTCTATCCTACATTTTTTTGGCAGCTGTTGTTGCATTAGAAAATGGAACTGCTATTCATTTTCAACTTAACAATGTAGCTTCTGACTTAAATTCAACAAATTTCTTTGGAAATAGTAGAAAAAAAAATATGAATTACATTCGTTTTGTAAATTTTTGATAAATGAACCAAGTTCTTTCTTAAATGAATAGAGTCACAGCATTTTCCAACAAACAATCTGTACCAGGTTCGTTGAAACAGTTGCATATTATTTATATACAGTTGAAGAAACTAAACATTTTTGGTCCATCGAGCCGGATACCATATTGTATGTTGATTGTTTGAAAAGGGAAAACCTAAACAAGTTGAAAAATTCTATTTCCTTCAATACTAAAATATTTTGTAATTGGCTTAAAAATAGAAAACTTGATCAAATGTATACATATTTTGGTTCTTCGAGCCGGTTATAAAATTGTTTATTGATTCGTTTAGAACGGACAATCCTATAAGTTAAATCTTTTTTTTGGTTCTGTATTAAACTCCAATACAAATTTAAGATACAAGAGGCTACACGCTATCTCAATATCTTAATGCAATCCCTTAAATAATCACAACAAATTTCTTGAATTTATTAAATCTTGTAAACAATTCACAAAAAAAAAAAAAAAAAAATCTCCTTAAATCTCCTTAACACAAAACCAGCAAAGCGAAACCAAAAACGATTTAATTAATCTCTTTAATTGAGCACGCTTAAAGTTAAATCTAAACTAAATAGCAAATCCGTGCATTGCATTAGACAGAGCACGCACTTTCCTAATTAGAGATGCAAATGGACGTCAGCCGCAGTAAAGGAAACGGAAATTGACGCCCTAAAGGCAAGCGAAAAGCAACAACAACAACGAAAATAAAAAAAAAAATAAAAAAACTGTTATAACAACAAAATGGCGTAGCAGTCAGCAACAAGTGCCACCACTTGTAGTTGAAGTTGATGTCTATAAAAATTTTGCCAGCGCCTTGCCACACCCTGCTGCCGCATACAAATTTTCGAAAAAGCGACCACAAAGCTACTAGTCAGCTAAAGTGGTAACATCCTTTCGGCGTTCATATCCGCTTGTAGACTACAAACACTTCCGGTCAATTTTCGACATGTTGAAATGTTGAGTAGGCACAGAAGGAGTAGTGGTAGCTGCTAAGACGCTATTATTTTGTATATATAAATAGAAATGCCCGCAACTTGTAGATGAAACACAATGAGGCAAATAACTGCTGTCGAAAGCATTCAAGTATATTAAACAGTGTCGTTGTTTTTTGGTCAAAGTAGGCAATTTTATGTGTAGACCTATTCTAAGAAGTATTTGTTTATAGGCGCGTTCAGCTTGTATGCATGATTTTGGTTGAGTTTGAGTTAACAAATTGCTTTCCAGGCACTTAGGCACCAAGGAGTAGTAGTCAATAGAGTGTCGTACGTATTGTATACAATATTATATTACGACTATTTGGCTATTAACTGTTGCTATTAATTGAAAAAGTGCGTAGGGATAGTGTATATTGTTGTAGAAAATACATTTGAGTGGCAGGCTTTTGTTTGTGTTGACGTTTTAAGTTGAAAATGTCAATGAACTAACAACAAAAAAAAAATCAATAACTAAAACGTCTTTGTGATATTTTTAGGCCCTGTACCGAAGGTACAAGAGCCTATTGGGTTTGTGCAAATGTATGTAACAGGTAGAAATAATGGTCGGAGACCCCCCAAAGTTACCACCATTATGGTCAGGAATGAAAGAGGAGTCGATATAGCCATGTCCGTCTGTCCGTCTGTCCGTCCGTCCGTCCGTCCGTCCGTCCGTCTGTATGAACGAAAGGATCTCGGAAACGGTAATAGATAGAGACTTCGTGTTTTTTGCATTCGACTAGGATTGCTCCGGAATTTCACAAGTTTATTTTGAAATTTTGCCCCTCCCCCCCTTCCCCATAAAATCACCCCTTAGGGTGAAAATTTCTTCGGCACAAAAAAAATTGAGTATACCAATATAGAGAAAACTTCTCTCTAAGCAAAAATCCAAAAAGTTCATCAAAATCGGATAATAAATGGCGATTTTATAAGCAATTGAATTTGAACAACCCCCCTTTTCTTTTCATTCATATTCGCGCAGTGAGAAGTGGTCATGTGTTTGGTCATAAGCTCGGGAAACATTTAATATGTTTGTTAGGCGACCTGAACTGGTACAGGGCCTCTTACAGTCGGTTACGCCCGACTGTATTTCCTTACTTGTTTTTTTTTTTTTTCTTGAAATAAATAAAATGGTTCACCACGGCTTATCAAAAGTTAAAAAAGGTCAAATAAAATTAAAAAAAAAATTATTTAATGTGACTAAAAATGTTGCAAAAATAAAATTATCGAAATCAGAATCGAATGGTGTAAGTTGAGCGAACCACTTCACTCTACATAAGACATTTTACAGTTATCCACGTACCATGAAGATTTGTAAGGTACTCAATCAGCAACAATGGTTAAACTACTAAGTGATGGAGATAACACAATGAGTTGGCTGAGCACTACACCATTCATCGCTTATCGTTGCCTGATCAATAGAATATATAGAAGGAAAATGCAAAGCTTATTCGGAAGCTAGGCAGCGACATTCTTCTAAGAAAGTAGCGAAAGATACTTGTGGATACATGCAAGCTACAGATCATATGTGTAGATAGAGAATATTTATCACATATAAAATTTCTAAGCCAAATTCGCCTTAATACACTATTCAACGGAGAAGCATATTAGTCTTGCTTTGAACTTCCCTACTTTTTGCAGAATTTGTGTGAATGCTCACAGGAGAAGACTGGCTTTGTTTTTGGTGGCTCAGGTGATCTTACAGAGATATCTGTAAAAAAGTGAATCAAAGTGCTTAGCAATTCTGTGATAAAAGAAATAGAAGAGTTCAATGAACCAAATAACAACGCGTAGTTTGACTTACGGTGGCCAAAACAACCTAACCAAAATTTTACTCAAGTATGGCAATGCTATGGCACTTATGCTCAGATGAAGAAATGGGTATACTCTTATATATCTTTATAAATGCAACTACATATTCTATATTGATGACATGATTGATCACAAAATTAAATTAAATAAGAGTTAAAAGGCTATAAATTTATTGTGCATTTGCTAAACAAACAAATAAATATTGAATCAAAATATTTATTCATTTCGAAATGCTTTTCATGCCACTTGATATTAAATATAAAAAGAATTCATATTAAAAATCTGTCTGCTAAAATATTTTAAAATTCCAAAGTGAAAAATATATTTCAACAATTAAAGTTTTACCCAAAACTGACCTTGTATACTTGTGTACTTATTTGGCATTGAACAGACTATAGTATAGTATAGTAGTACAGTGTAGCCAGCACAACTAGCAGCTGACACACTCTGCAAGGACAAACTCATTCTGACCAAAATTCAATGTCAACAAAAGTGTTCTAGCTGCTATATATACTATTTAGTTGTGCTTAGTTGATTTTATAGTTTGCAGCGCATTGTTAGCGCCAGATTGCGCTTTTTTGCTTTTAACGAGAAATCAAGTGCGGAAAGCCAACCGACAGCATTAATTTCAAATACACAAAAGCATCTTTGACAAATTTATAAGCCACTGATTGCAAACTAATGAAAAAAATGAAAAAAAAAAAAAAAATAGTTCTGCAAAATTTCAGTTACTGAATTTCCAATGAAAATCCTTGAATCACGGAAGATGCAAACAAAAAAAATAGCATGTAGTACGTGTAATAAATAGATAAAGCACTGCACGCGCATTAATCCTTTTCAATTTTAGCAAATATAGACTGAATGCATGAATGCGCACGTTTTTTCTAGTTATACGCTGTACATATAAGTTAGAAGGGTATATTAAGTTTGTGCAAAAATATGTAACAATTTGAAGTAGGCAGTTACTATGAAGTATATAAAAAAATTTAGTCATATAGATATGTCCGTCTGTCTGGCTGTCTATATGAACTATAAGAACTTGCAGACTATATGAGTTAGAGCAAGAATTTAAATAAAATAAACCATTAAAATTCGTACTTAAATACTAAAAGCTGTCGAGTACATATAGACATGACCGTCTGTGCATCTTATTATGAAGAACAAGAGCTTACAGACTAATAAAATATTCCACTACTAAAAGTGTTAGAGCCCATAAGCAACTATTTTCCTACTTTGGCTTCAGCTACATATATCCCACATACAGTGTATCTGCAAGTCGAGCACACTCAACAGCAGCATTCTGACTTGTTTTTTAATATTTTAGCACGAATGCAAATGGCAACGCAACGTTTACGTGGTAAATGGTAAATGACGCAGCAGGTTTTTCAATTTCCCACAAACGCAGATGCATATTTAGATACAGACAAACTAACAGATACAAATACTGCATATGCAAAACGTTTGCCGTGCTACACAATCTTTATTTACTCGACGCTGAATAATGCATGCTAAAGTACACACGCACACGATAGTGCAACGAGAGCAGTTATGTACATTTGAATTGGTGCAACACTTGGTCTCCGGTTGGTTTACCATTAAACTGCCAATTCTCGCAGGAGAATATAGTAAAGTACATAAATATATGTGTTGCTAGGATCATACAGAGTCCACTGGGAAATTGTAAAATGCTCTATTTTAATTAAACGTAGTAGTGCAAGATACTTCTTGTCTACACAGACAGTCAGTTAGACAGTAAACATGATTACTTTTCGCTTCTAATATATACACAAAAATACTTACCCAAGCTCCACATATCAATCGCAGTGCCATACTGCAGTCCGAGTATCACTTCCGGTGAGCGATAGAAACGCGATTGTATATATGTATAGATTTTACGATTCACATAGCAAGAGCTGCCAAAATCGATGACTTTGATTGAGCTACTGCCGCGTTGTTTGAGCAAAATATTTTCCTAGAAAAGTGTACAAGTTAATAACTGCATTTGAAAATGCTTTAATATATCACTTACCGGCTTGAGATCACAGTGTATAATATTCTCTTTATAGAGCATACGCAGGCATTTAACAATCGAATTGCAGAAACGTCGTATCAGACTCATGCTGAAACCATTATAGTTATTCTTCTTGATCAACTCATACAAATTGAGACTGCAAAGATAGAAAAAAAAATAGAAAATTAATTCAATTTAAAATTTATGCGCATACGAAATTTTTTCAATACACTTTCAACTATTTAAAGTTTCAACACTTCAAAAGGCTGATTTGCATACAAGTATTCTCAGTCGTGCCAAAATTCTATTATAGCCGCCTGTGCAGCATGCATGACAGACACTTTGGGGTAGGACCAATGCCAAGAGCCTGCTGCCTGCTGCATGGAAATTTGTCACCATAGAGAGAAAAGTCGTACGACGTCTGCACAGCTTGATAACATTGAAAAGCAATTTCCGCAGCGTAAATTTCAAAAGCAGATTTTCTAGAGCAAAAAGCAACTTGCATGGCTTTGTTTAAAAACGTTAACAACAACAAAACACACACAATTAGGCATACAAGCGGAACTAAGCTTATACTAGCGAAAGTCGTATGGTATCGACGAACTCGAGATACACTATAAGTCCTTTAAATATGAGTTGATATATTACATATTTTTTAAGAATCGATGGAAGAAACACTGTACTCTGTTGACTTTTCTAGCTAAATGAATAATAAAATATGACTTCATATAAAATCTTAAAAAAAAATTCGAACCAATTTGTATGGCGACTAACACTACTAGTTGGCTGAATACTTTCATTTAATAAACTTAATTTGCTTTTGTATAAGTTAAGTGTATACAACTAAATTTGGAGCATCTATCTATTACAGTGTCCAAGATCTATGTATTCAAACAGTCACAGTCTACCAGACGGACATATCTATAGGGTAACCTGCTGCGAGTTTTTTAGCTGTTGCATACATTTTGACAAACCATTTTATCAAAAGGGTACAGCATATAAGGTATGAGATATGAATTAGAGGCAAGGAGCAAGAAATGTGTGCAATTTTCGATTGTTACTTCTAAAGGGTTTTCAACTTTGTAAACACTTTACACAAAGCTTGTACGGCTTAAGCTTTGTGTACAATAAATGTATGGAGCTATTATTAAAACATTTTCTAAAATAATTTCGTATTAATTTATGCAAAATCTTTGCTTTAAGGAAATTCATGTTCACTAATTGTTTACTTCTTATGAGTAGAATTGTAAACGAAATGCAATATAATACTTGAAGTATGGGTTATAGCTTCGAAAATTACATACAACTAGCTGCCACATCTAGCTTTTGAGTAACTTAGTTTGCCAACCTTATTTTTTGCAATTCTATAAATTTTCAAGATTTTCCTGTAACTTCTTACGCAGCCTTTGTAGATTGTTTGCATCAATATTATATAGCTTCGTACAAAATAAGTCAAACGGTGTCTCAGATAGCAAACCAAATAATATATGTGACTTAATATAAGAGCTTCTCAAACTATATCTGCATCGACAAAAAAGTGCATAATGATTTTTTGACAACTAAACCCCCTTTTCATAGATCAGAACACATATAACTTAAAACTAAAACCGGAAGATAGCACAGTCTCCGCAATATTTTAGAGGTTTTCACATAAATAATAAGTCACAAATTCGTGTCTAATGATATAAGTTGAGCTTTATTTATCAGTTATAGAAATAATCAGGACAAACTAGAGTTTGTGATGCTGGACAAAAATTTCAAATTTCAAAGCTCAAATAAAATCACTAATCACTATATGAATAATTTTTAAAAACGGATACAACTAAAAACTGTTAAATAGTTACATCATAACCTATCATAACTAAAAATAAAATACTCTAAGATTTAAAGTAATCAATTGAAAACAATGCTTTATCTTGACATAATAAGTTAATTGTGCATATCTTGTCCTGTTTAGTAACTTTGATAAAAAAAAATAATAATAATGGTGGCAACTAGCATGTGAGGACTATAAAGGAACAAACAAAGAAAACGTCAAACAACGACGCTTCGAGACACTATCGACATTAACATCACTCCGGAAGAAGTAGCTGTGACTGTATCAGTTATGTGATGTGCTTCGCACCATCACATATTCTTCTATTAATGATTCTTCTATAAATAAACTTAAACCATCTCTACACAAAAAAAAAAAGATCCATATCAAATTTATATTGCCTCATTAATACGAGTATTTAGAGATAAATTGTATATAAATCATTCTGACTGTTCATATCAATATAGCAAGTGATACTTTTTAGGCCCTATACCGAAGGTACAAGAGCCTATTGGTTTTGTGCAAATGTATGTAACAGGTAGAAATAATGGTCGGAGACCCCCAAAGTTACCCACATTATGGTCAGGAGTGATAGAGGAGTCGATATAGACATGTCCGTCTATCCGTCCGTCCGTCTGTCCGCCCGTCCGTCTGTCCGTCTGTATGAACGAAAGGATCTCGGAAACGTTAATAGATAGAGACTTCGTGTTTTTTGCATTCGACTAGGACTGCTCCGGAATCTCACAAGTTGATTTTAAAATTAAAAAATAATCAGCCAACATGGCTCCTTCCTTCCACTCGTTGTGGATGCATCGGCTTCTCCTCAATGACGTGCGGGTTTTCTGTGCCCCAGATGCGACAGTTTTGCTTATTAACATAACCACCGAGGTGGAAATGAGCTTCGCACAGTTTGAGTTGGAGACTCATCACTTTGGAAATAAGTTTTTAATATTTCCCAACTTTGTTCAAGCGAATAGCGACCCATTTCGTAAATGTCAGACTTTATACTGAATATCTGCCACTTTCCCGATGACGTTTGACGTTTCCAATGTCAAATTATCGTTAGTTCAAATTCGAAATGCTAGGATGTACACCCGTTCTATGAACAAACTAGTGATATTTCAATGACAGTGCGAAAAGTAACTGTGATATTAAAGAATGTCACAGTGATATCCAGCTTCTTAAGTGTGTCCCATAATCCCAGCAAGATTTGAATTTGTCGCAATTTGTGTTCATGTTTTGAAAAAAATGGACCGGCAGAACAACACGTTTTCATTGTTAAAAAATATTTCAAAAATAATGCAACTTTGGTTTAGTAATATGCTCCAAATATTTAATAAACTTAATTGGGCCAGATGCTCCAAAGAAACTATGCTCCAAATAATCTGTTCGAATGCTAATACCGAAGCAGTGTGGAAATATATGTGCCAGCAAAGCCGTGGTGGTCAGTTGTCCGATTCCATAACCATATCACATGAACTTTTCAAAACAACTTGTTATCTTTTTAAATCAAAACATGCATCCAATTCAGATCACCCTTTCTTCGCAACAGTGATTCACAATTTACATTCATTTATTTTTAAAAACAAAAAGTTTGATAAAATCAAGCGCAATACAGATTAACTTTGTTTGCGTTGTAGGTGCGCCGATTCAAGTGAATTCCATTTAAAAGTAGAACGATAGAACGTGTAGACAATTTAGGCGAATCCCATAGGGCGGAAGCATACCGAACTGAATGCACCAAAATGACAATAAGCCAGTTACACAATTTTTTTCCAAAGAAATACTTCTTGCGAATTCCAGGAAAGCAACTTGAGGGATTATGCGTTAATTCTAAGCAACTAAACCCTTTGAAAACCAACTATTTGTATATGGCGAGCATAGCGACAAAGCGACGAGCTTAGCGACAGAGGTTGGCTTGAGCATACTCATACTTAATATTTGTAATGCTTAAACATAGGACTGCATTATGTGGACATAAGACAGTGCGACAAAATTTATCGTTTTTTTTTCAACTCAGTTTCTTCTTTCAATCAATTCAACTAAACAAATATTTGCAACACAAAAAAATACTTAAAAACTGCGCGACAAACTCCAACACATTTCCTGCTCTAATGTGTAGGGTATACAATAAATTGTAAAACTTTGCGGAATTCACTACATTCTCATAATATTTTATTATGTATTTCATGCTACTAACTTGCTATTCATGTCATTCGTGTACAGAATTTGACTCGTCGCTTGTCCTTTGGCTGGCCGGTTGCTTGTTTTAGGCCCCAAAAAAAGTCGGCAATAAAACATGCATTGAATTAATTTGCATTGCATGTCAAGCACAAATTTAGGCGACAGCCAGTGTGACGACGAGGACGACGACGACAAAGACCGAAACGGAGCAACAGCAACAGAACGAGTCAATATTTATACATAAAAAAAAATAAAATCAAAATAAAAAATAGTAAACAAGTCAGCCCACAAACAACAAACTAAAGCCGCTGCCAATGCATTCATTGCCTAGATTTTGGCGTAACAAATGAAAGTTCCATTTTTTTAGATTTTATTTTTTTGCGAAATTTTTATTTATTTTGTTGTGAACATTGTTTTTTATGCGGTTGTTGCGATTAATTAACTGATAGTGCCATGTCATGTATAGCTAATGTCATTGAAGAGAAACCAGGATATATATAGAAAAGGAGACAATTCTGCGCAGTTTTTCCAAGAAATAATATATATATATATATATATTTATTAAATAAAGTTTGGTCAATTTTAATGGCTTAAGTTTTGAGCGTCATACAAATATTTGGCAGCATTAAGCGTTAAAATACTAAATTATGAGTCAGCACATCAATCAAAAGAGCTAAGACGCATAAATATTTGTCAAAAAAAAAAAAAAGGAAAAAGCCAACTCATGCCTTCTTATAGCTAATAAAATAGCAAAACTTTATCAAACTTTGGCGCACATTTAATTTCCGTTCGACTTGCGACATGACACCGCAAGAGATAACATTTAATCCAGAAACTAGTGCTGCTTTCTAAACATCTATCAAATAGCAGCACAAAGCACACATTGAGATATTATATTGCCTGACATTTGATGCTACCACAAAGGTTGACCTAAATGCTGCGAGCAAATATCCGAGATATGAGCGAAGCCTGCTTTAATATTAAGCTTCAATAAATTTGCAATATTTCTCTTATTTCTAACCAAAAAAAAAAAAGAAAAATGTATGTATAACACCCTAAAGTATGCAATGTATTTCCGTTTTTCTTTCTCTTTTTCTCCCTGCCATTTTTTTTTTCAAGTTCAAAGCACAAAAGTGACTAACAATAATGCATGTCATAATGCAGTTATAATGCTATTTTGGCAGGCCACAACGAAAGACATCGTCATCGTCATCGTCGTCGACGTCGTCACAAAAATGGCACAAAATATTTCTTCCTCCCTTTCTTTCTTTTTTTCTCCAAATTTTTCGTTGCATATCTAGTGGCACATGAACCGAGTAGTTCACCATCATATTTTGCAGTTCGTGCATTGCGCCGATTGAAATTATGACATTTTGATGATTTTCTTATTGGTTTGTTATAAAGTTGAGTCGATGTAGCTCGTTTGCTATTCGTTCGTCTGCTTGTTTAGCCGGTTTGTCAATATTCTCTGGTGTGGTATACTTTCCGGCATGCTATCTAGTTTTTTTTTTATTTTTTTTTATTTTGCCGGTTTATATAGCTGTTTATGTTTTTGTTTTTGTTTTTATTTAACTTGTTTACACAAATCGATAAAATTGTTTTTTAAATTTGGTATCGATGTGCTATTCAATAATTTTCCATTAAATATTCATGAGATCTGCTAGGCAATCCGTCACTAGAAGGTTTGGAAAACAATGGCTGATTTTATTAGAAACGCTGTATATTAGCACTAATCAACAGCTTGTTAATCCTAAATATTTATATCGAGTAGTCAAGCACATAGTTGATGATTTTAAGTATAAACAGTTTTCTTGCTTCAGCAGATCCTATTAACCCAAATTTTAGAATCATTTCTTTCTACCTAATATTTAAAGCTAAGTTCGTATCTAGTAGGATACCAAAATTTGGGTAATTGCGAGCGGGGACACAAGTGCTAGTTCAGGTAGCATAAGATAGCGTCTTATTGAACCTTTCTGGATCTTTCCGTCGCTGTTACTGAGGTGATGAACAAGTTGAAGTTGCTATTTACATCATTTATCCATGATATATGCGATATATGTGACAAGGACTTTAAGTGGACTTCAAGATTTCAACTCTCCAAAATAGATGACTGTTTCGAAAATATTCGAATATATGACTCCTTAAGAATATATGACTCCTTAAGTGAAATACCTTATAGACAATAGGTTCACTTTAAGAGACCATATCACTGCGGTCATAGGTTCTTATCATACCATATAATGGTGATCACCAACAAATTTTTACTGTAACATAGAAATAAGCTTTCAACATTTGGTGTACCGCTGCAAGTTTGAGAACGAAATGCTTCCAGACCTTCCAGAATAAAGCGTCTATTCGATGCAATTTTCACTTATTTGACTTTGATATGGTGTGATTCTCTAGCAAGTAAAATGAAATACCACGAAAACTGGCCACACAACACTTCCTAAAAGGTTCCAATTAGCCTACCTCGGCAGACCACCAGTATTGCCTCAGGCAGTAAGCACATTTCGGCTTACTCGATGAAAACCTGAATGAGTTACCTTCAAACACACCTGCAACATAGTAAGCCCTAATAGGCTTTCCTGATTGAAACGCGAATGATGCTTTTTATTTATGCTTCCTCTTTGGAAACATGAATAAAGCTTCTTCCCATAAACCTCCAACGCAGTAAGCACATTTCGACTTCCCCGATAGAAACCTGAATGAGGTTCCTTTACATAAACCTCCAACGCAGTAAACACATTTCGGCTTCTTCAATGGAAAATTGAATGAGCTTCCTTTAAATAATTCTCGAACAGAGTAAGCTTATTTTAACTTCCCTGATCGAAACCTTAATAAGTTTCTTTCAAATAAAACTCCGAAGTTTTGGCTTCCCTGATGGAAACCTGAATAAGGTTTCTTCAAATAAACATTTCGGGCTCCCCAATTGAAACCTGAATGAGGTTATTACAAATACTCTTCCAACAAAGTAAGCATATTTCGACTTCCCCGATGGAAACCTGAATAACCCTTTAACTTGATAAGCCCTATTCGGTTTTCCTGAAAGAAACCTGAATGAGGTTTCTTTAAATAAATCTCCAACAGAGTAAGCACATTTCGGCTTCCCTGATGTTCCATTAAGCCAGATCAGAAGCGGCAACCATTTAACACGTTCAGGAAGCTTAGAACACACATTTTGGAGGTTCAAAATAACGAGGCATAATGTGGTTTTTTTTCTGGCAGAAGTTGTTCTTCTATAATATAGTGGAATCAGTTTGGAGGTGAAAGTGTGGTGATCATAAGAAAGCTTCTAAAAATATAAAAAATTTATGCAAAATGTGTAGAGCTGAATTTAATGGAGGTGGAATTAGTTGGAATATCTACAAAACACCTCTTGGGACTACAAAGCAACATGAGACAAATTCTACAGCCATGATCTATTGACTCAAACTTAACTTGAACGTTTGAATATAAATTAAATATATTGACGGACGAATGGTGATGTTTAAGTTGTAATATTCGAAATTCTATAAAGTGGAGACTTTTTTTCTTTTAGGGTGAGTTATAGGATGAATAGTAAAAAAAAAATATATACATATATGAATGAATGTTTGCTTTTGAAAATTAGAAGAAAAGATATTGAGATAGTATAAATAATTCTGAGTAACGACCCTTAAACAGAAACCCCTTTTTTTTGGGTTTAAAGATGTAGGATTAAGAGTTGGTTGAACCAACGACCTTTGAAAGACTTGGATGCTTGACTTGTAAACATTTTAAGGTAAGAAAACCATTTTGAAATATGTGCATTTCGAGCATATTGTAACTTGCTATAAAAATTATGGTATGTCAAAACGTGCTACATGGGTATGAAAATAGATTATTATATTTTGAAAAAAGTTTATTTATCTAATATTAATGAAAACTTTCAACAAAAATTGACATTTTAAGACAATTTTAACTCGCTATAAAAATTATAGTAGGTCAAACGGTGCCGCGTAGACAAAAAATTTAAACGCAATTTAAACACTAAAATCAAATACAATCATATTAAAAACACTGGCTATATATATAAAACATACTCAAGAGCCAGAAATAAATAAAGAAGTTAAAATCTTTAAATCCTGTTGTTGCAAATTTAACAAATACGAATATAGATACTAAAACTTCTTATCCATCATAGTTAAATCGATTATATTCTGCTCCAATAAGCGCATCTTGCTGACATTTTAAATGCATAACTTTTTAAATTAAAAGTTTTGACCTTTTCAACATTTGCTATGCGCTTTTAATTCGCTGACCTCAAGCGTTATTGTTGTCTACTATAAACTTTTTCTACTGCGCGCATAAAACAAGTCAAAACAGCTGTTCGCTGTCTGCGAAGAGGCGCGCCTACGTCATGTGCCAAGTACTAACAAAAAGTTTGACGCCGCAAATGACGCCAACACCAACGCCAACGTCAACGCCAACAGCAAACGAATGAGCATCAAACTAAGTCCTAAACTGCTGTCGTCTAAGTTTTATGCCAGACAAGCTGTTTGCTAAAGCCAGCTACACAACTTTGAAATAAACGTTAACAGACTGTGCCGCCTGACTGATGGGGATTTGAGCGAAATGCTTGCAATTGGATTTGTGTTTTATATACAATAAATATATATAGTGAAATCTTATTTTAAAGCCGTGTATAGTATTAGCACATCATGCCGTTAAACGATGCTATAATGCCTAAGAGTATGCTACAGTTTTTTTGTATTTTCTTTATCTTCATGCTATAATTTAATTTCATTCATGCCACAGCGTTGACAACTAAAGCAATTTCTGTTCTGACATCATGCAGATGCTTTTAGCAAATGGCGCATCCTTCTTCATCCGCAAACAACACAAAAGACTTATAAATTATTCAAAGCGTCTTACTCACTCTATGCGTTGTTGCTAAATCACGTCGCCAGAGTTTAGTGCTTCTAATTAATGTTTGAATGAATGAATGAAATGTTAACCTTGAAATAAGTAATACTCCAAATGAAATTTGCTAATGACATGCTTCAAGGCTACTAGGCTGGCATTTTAATTAGTTGTTATAGTATTGTATTGTAGCAGCATACTTTGTGGCGCTGTAAACTGTTTGTGGCGCATTTGTGCGCGATGTGGCACAGCACAAAGTGGCACCAAATGTTTACTTTTAGCACAGTCATCGACCGAGCGTATAAAGTACTCATCATGCTACCAAACAAACAACAAACTTGCACTTGCTCAACATTTTAAAGTATGTACCTTATATATAAATGCTAGCATATTTGAAATATAGTAGCTGCTAAATAAAGTACAAAAGTTGTGCTTTAAACTTTTTACTTTCTCTTTCTCTTTGGATAGAAAAATAAAAAAACAAATAACTTCAAATTTCACATGCCAACTAGTGAAAGTCCCGGTATACCCTGTATAAAGTGTATAAAAGGATATATGACACGCTGACTCAGAAAAGTGAAACATGAACAGCACAAAGTGATGTGGCTATTGGTTGGTTGGAAGGAACACGAAGATAGCTATTTGTTGGTGAGCAGAAAATTTGGAGAGAAGAAAGTTCAGCTATAGCATTAAGCAGTGAATAAAAAGCAGGCAGTAAAAAAAAAATTAAAAGAAGAAATGCTGCCATTATTTCTCTCTCTTACAGACACAGAGGAAAAAAAGTAGAAGCTTAAATAGGAAAAAGTAAAAAGAAAGTTGTTGGTAATAAACACATTTTTACTTGGCCACAATTACTCTGTAAGTTAGCAAAAAACGGTGGGCAGGTACTGTTTACGGTGTCTGTTTTTGTTGCTATTACAAATGTTTCTTGCTCTGCACAGAAAATTAATACTGATAACTTAAAGCAGTGTAACTTATAGTTCAGCAAACTTAACTCCTTCGTTCTTTCCTTCAATACTTATTTCAGCTATGACTATGTCTATATTTTGTACAAGGTTTTCTTTTCTTATTTTTGCAAGTCAAGCCACTGACAGCTGAAGGTATTTTAGGCAAAATGTTATACCAAAGTAAATGTAAACAAAAGTGCCGAGTGATAAATGATTTTACATTTACTTTCTCACTACTGAAATATATCCTTAGGATGAACGTTTAAAGTTGTAAAGAAAAACGACCCACATCAAATATAAAATAAGCAGCAGTCATTAGTTCAATAACACATTTATTAGTAGACATGCATAATTTAATATAATTTACTATAAAACCATTAAAATAACTGCATTGCATGTAATTTAGTTATAGCAAATTATTTACCGAGTGCAGAAATTAATTAAATTAAACAGCAGCAATATTTAAAATATGCAATACATGCCACAGGCAGGCAGGCAGGCAGCAAAAGACCTTCAAACTTGACTGACTAACTTATTGAATGACTGACGGACGAACGGTTGACTGACATGTTGCATGTTTTAATTAAAAAATCTTTGCATCAATGTCCTCGACGTCGTTGCCATCGTCGTTGTCATCGTCGTCGATGTCAACTGTGCGTTAATATGTAAAAATTTATATACACACAGTCGACAGCATGCCATCATGTCACATCTATGTCAAAATAGTCAATTACAGCTTGCTGATGACAGACAGCATACGTAACTCACTCCTGGCTAAGTGTCCACACTATATTATTTTTTTTATGGCTTGTAAAATGCTTTTTTTACTTGCTATAAAAATTATAGCATACTTTTTTTTACATCTGAGTGCGAGAAAGAGAGAGAGAGTGCATCTATTTGCCTTACAAATTAATTAAAATACAAATAAATTTATTTAATAAGACTTGCTATAATAATTATAGCAAGTCTTATTAAATGATTTATAAATGATTTATAATGGCTTTAAATGATTTATAATAAACAAATTTTGTTAATATGACTTGCTATAATAATTATAGAATGTTTAAAAACATATATTTTAAGTCTAAGCTAAAATTAAGCCTATTAACTACTAATTTTTATGCGTTCTTGCACAGAAAAATGTTTTAACAGACTTTAACACAGAATAATATTTAAACAGACTTGCTATAAAAATTAAAGCCACAGTAAATGTATTTCTTATCAGAGAGAGCTACTGTTCTCATATTTAATAAGTTATAATAAAAAGTTTTTGTTAAAAAGACTTGCTATAATAATTATAGCATGTATAAAAAACAAGACATTTAATTCTAAACGAAAATTAAGTCTATTAACTACCAATTTTTACGGGTTCCTATAAACAAAAATGTTTTAACAGACTTGCCATAAATGCATTTTTTCAAAATTTTCTCTCTTATTGGCATTTTAAATTAATTAGAATTAAAAATAATTGTTAAAAAGGCTTAAAACATGTTTAAAAAATCTTTATATTAATGCTTATCGAAAATTAGGTCTATTAACCAATAATTTTTACGCATTTCTACACAGAAAAATGTATTAAATATGTTGCTATAAAAAAATGTAGCTATTTAAATTCATTTTGATTTTTTCTTTAAAGTTGTAATAAAAAAATCTTATATAGAATTGCTATAATAATTATAGCATCTTTAAAAAACATATATAAACAAGTAATAACCTACACAGAAAATTGTTCTAACAGACTTTTAAGAATTATAGCTACTAGAAATGCATTTCTTAAGGAGCGAATGAGAATGAATAATAATAAAAAAAAACTATTTAAAAAAACTTGCTATAATAATTATAGCATGTATAAAAATACGTCTAAACAAAAATGAGGTCTATTAACTACTAGTTTTAAGGCGTTGTTACACAGAAAAGTGTTTTAAAAAACTTGCTATAAAAATTATAGCTAGAAAATATATAATAATATGTACATTCTTACTTTACTATTTGTTGATTATAAGCTCTAGTGTACTTATTTAGTATATTTTTTCTGCGCTTATGCACCACAAAAAATGTATACTATGTACTTGCTATAAAAATAAAATAAAAACCATTTGGTTAATTTGCTAGAACTAGTACCAAACGCACTGTATTGTATCAGATATATCTAAATACAATCACATTACTATAATATTTATTATGAATATTTAAACAAACTTCTATAATTACTTGACTTGCTATAAAAATTATAGCAAATTTTAAAACTTCAGCTAAACATTGTATAAGTTTTTTTTTTTAGTATAATATTTTGCATTACTTACAAATTCCAATATTTACATATTTGCTATAAAAATTATAGCATGGCGAGTATTGTTTTACAATTGCCTTCCGTATTATAAATTTAATTTTATAGTAATTTGATAAAAAAAAAAAACAACAACTATAATTTGGTGTAAAAAATATGAAGTCTTGTTATAAAATTTATAAAGGTTTGCTATAAAAATTAGATCGCAGCATGTTTCGTATATTTTGAATTAGAATTCATTTGACTCGATTCATATGGCCCACTTTGTAATAAAAAAATCAATTTACTATGCCAATAAAGAATTATAGCTTATACTTAATTTCTGAAATATTCCATTATTAATAATAAAATAAATCTATTAACTTATAATAGCAGTATTGAATTGCTATAAAAATTATAGCACATACGTTTTACTAAAAAAATGGTTTTCCTTAACTCAACTTTAGATTCTTAACTATTTCATTATTAATAATAAAATAATTGAAAATTAATAAAATGACTAGAAAATTTTTGGAAGTGATATAAAAAAATTATAGCATAGGTATAGTAGGTCTATACCAAAATGCTTGTTACTTAACCTGATATGTACTTCCATACTATTTTCTTGAGGCTTATTTAATAAAAAAAAATAATAGGTCTTAGTTTGAAAGGACATGAGGACAGTTGCTATAAAAATATTATAGCACATATGGATTTACTTTGGAAAGCAATTTATGCAACTTAAAATTTATTTATCTACTGTTTTTTTACAAAATGCTACAATTTAAAGTTATAAGTGAAATATTATTGAGATGCTATAAAAATTCAGCTGCTATAAAAATATTATAGCACGTTTGTTTTGCGCTTAAATGCTTTTATACTACTCAACATAATTTGCTTACTATTTTCAAGTAATTTAATGACATAAATGAAACATTATTGAGCTGCTATAAAAATTATAGCAGCCTATTTGTAAAGCATTTAGTTCTGAAATAAAGTGATATATTGTGCAGCTATCTATCTACAGCTGACAGAGTTAAAAATCATAAATACTAAACTTTTCACTTGTTATAAAAAAAAAAAATTATAGCAAATTAAGAAATATGCATTTAAGTTCTTTCAGTTTATTTTACAATACTGAGACTGCAGGACTTTTTTAAATACAATACAACGTTTTCTGAATTTACACTTACACTGAGAAAAAAACAATAATTTAATGCTTCTCAGGATGCATTTTATTTAGTAGTACAAGCGGTTAGCTCCTTCCTTTTAAAGTCATTCAGTAATAAAAATAAATTAAAGACTTTAAACTAATTTTTTTTTTTTAATATTTTGCACATGCCATTTCCTTTCTTACTCAACTACTCTTGCACAGTCAGCGTCCACCTCATCCTTTGACCCATTTAGCTTCAATTAAGTCCTAAGCGCTGTATATTGCATTAACTAATTAGTCTACGCTGTCGGAAATCATAAACAGCAGCTACATGAAATGTGTCAATAAGTCTACGAGTAGTAGTTAGGAACCTGACTAAGCATATACGCCCGCCCTACATGTGTGCAACACTATTAACCCACTTTGCAAATAATTTTGACGCCAAATGATGACACAATTTTCTTCAGTAAACACAAAATTCAACAAAAATTTGCGAAAGACACCTGCTATAAAAAGTAGAAAAAAAAAAGTGAAAAAAAAATTTAGCACAGATCTCTCTCTAGATGTGTGTCGCCAAGTTATAAATTCTTTTTTTTTTTTTTTTTCTTTGTACTAATGTGTCTAGCGTAAATTATAGCAACAGCATACATACATACATGGGTTAACAGGATTGTCTCGCTATATGCTCGACATGTGATTTATCGACTTTTTGTGCGTTTCCATGAAAATGAAAATGCCATAAAAAGACTTAGACGACGCTGACATCGAGGACAAATCTGCACTCTATTTGCCTTACATATACACAGACACTAACTTGCTGCATGTAAGTTTATTTTCTGTGCTGCATATTTCT
The DNA here is from genome assembly GCA_035044805.1 of Leucophenga maculata. Classification (NCBI taxonomy): domain Eukaryota; kingdom Metazoa; phylum Arthropoda; class Insecta; order Diptera; family Drosophilidae; genus Leucophenga; species Leucophenga maculata. Next base: position 848,634 of record JAWNNP010002797.1, on the reverse strand, counting down.
GTGGGTGTGCTGGCTGCTATAAATTTCACTTAATGCCTCAAATGCTGCTGCTCGAGTTATTATGTTGACAATACCACTGTTGATAATGATGTTGTTTTATACGCGATGATGATATTTTACCCTTTTACAAATTTATTTCAATTTGCGCATTTTTATAGCAGCTTTAATAGACGAAATAATCTGCATAAACATTTATCTTATTATTCAATAAAAATCTTTGAGTACTAAATAAATAGAAATTGTTTTAATTTTAGCGCATTTCTATAAATAAGTACTTGCTATAAAAATTATAGCAAGTCAAACGACTTAATGTAGCGCAAAAATTTAAACGCTATTTAAATAAAAATATTAATATTTATTTAAAACTAAAGATAAAAAATTTGTGTGTATATACTAGCTGCTATAAATTTCATTAAATGCTTTAATAGACACAATATTTGACTAAAACATTTATCTCAGTATTTAATAAGCTGCTTCAGTACTAAATAAACCAAAATTACTTTGATTTTAGCGCACCACTTGCTATAATTTTTTATAGCAACTCAAACGGCTTAATGTGGCGCTAAAATTTAAACGCCATTTCAACAGCAGTATCAATATTTATTTAAAACAATAACTGCTGCACGCCTACGTTAGCGTAAAAACACGCCACAGCTATCAATATCAATTTGAGTACACACGTCTAATAACCGCACAACGACGTGACTTACATTTTACTGGGACTAATTTGACGCATGCTAAAAATATATACACATGCCGGCTTTTTGTTGTCTCTATAAAAATTTAAACGGCGCAAGGATACAACCTGTTGTATGCTATAATTTTTTCTATAAAGGGGAACTACACAATTTAATTGATTGTGCGCGCAAGTATTGAAAAGTATGACTGACTGGCAAGTGTTGATTGTAGACAAGTGTAATATGTGTATTATACTTATATATAATCGTAAGATCCTTTCAAATGTTGACTGCATAAGTCAAAGTTTAGACATTATCGCAAATATTGCGATTCGCACGCGATGTAAAATGCCTAAAAAAAATAAAACACTGAATGCAGTTCATTGCAACCGCTAATTTGTTGTTTGTTTGAAAAATTTTACTTTTTCTAACGTCAAATCGAATTAAAATTATTAGTTTGAAGGTTGAATGTAAAAAAATATAGAATGGGAGAATGCACTTCTACGGCTTATTCTTTTATTTTTTTTTTTTATTTTCGTTCTTATTTTGTATAATTAAAGTGTTAACATTTTTGCTGTGACACAAATTTACTGCAAGTTTGCCAAATTTTAAAGCTGAATGACATGCAAGCCGCAGTTTATTTAGTCGTAAAAGTGTGCGCAATTAGCAATTTAGTCCTTACTGCAAATGCGCAAAACGTAGCTACTAACTTACACTTTTTACTACTTGTTCTTCTTGTTGTTGTTGTTATTGTTTGCAAACTTAATTAATTATTTGCTAATTATCGCAAAAAGTCTTCAAGTTGCAACTCATGTTATAGTATAGTATAGTATAGTATATATGTATGTGTGTATCCTTTTTCGAGTGGTTTTACATTGCGTTAAGTCGATTTTATAAGCAATGGCAAAAAGTTTCCCCATTGAAATATTTTGTAAATACCGGATGACGTTGACTAAACCAAAAGCTTTAAAGTTTGTTTTGTAGCAGTAAACAAAATTTTGCTAGGAGCAAGTTTGTAATTAAATTTACAAACACGCAATGTAGACGTGAAAAAAAAAAAAACGTCTACTTAAAGACTGTAATTTTGCAATATTTTGCGGTGTGCATTTTTGTTGAGCCTGCAGCAGTTTGTGAAAGGCTTTGAAATTAAGATTTCAGTTAGATATTATCAAGAAATGTTTGATTATTTACAATTGGCAAAAGAGTTGTAGAATGTTTTTTACTTTTACTTTTGATTGTCATCGCTTTGGAAGTAATTAAGCATTACATACAAATTATAGCGAAGCTATTTGATGGTGAAAAGAAAAGCGAAGGGAAAGGTAGCATCAGTCATAGCAGCAGGCAATGCAAAAGAAAAAGATAGAAAAGGTAGAACAGAACTGATACGCACAAAAAATAGTTTTCTCCTCCCATATTCGCTCTGACTTTCTTCATATGTTCCATGGATATGCTTTATAAAGCTAAATAGACAGGATAAAACGATGGTCAGATGGCTTTTCGTAGTTTTAAGTGCTATTACGGATTTATATTGGTGTAGTATAATTTAAGAACATTTTTTTCCCAATTCAGTGTCTTTCAATTACCCAAGTGTAAATTTGGAATCGACCTCTTGAGCCATTTTGCAACGAATTGCAAAATATTTGATACGCATCTGGAAGACATGTTTTTTTAGGGGTAGAAAGTGCGGTTGAAGATCGTAAAAACGCTGAAATGTGCAAAGTTTCAGTTTGGAATCTAAAGACCAAACTTACCACAATAGAAGATGCGATTCTCCATTATTATATGTATGTGGAGCCGCCATCAATAGAAGTCACCATATCGACTTGCTGACAAACAAGTATGTGATGCAAATTTTTTAATAAAAAAGCCCAAAAGTGAGCGGTGAGTTTGTATGAAGCCTACCACAAAATGGGACCGAATATGAGTATTAGTATTTGTATGTGAAGCGGGCATCCATAAGATATCACCATCTTAATTATCAATCTTAAAGCTGATATTGACTTAAATAAAGAATATTTTCGTACAAAAAGTTATAAGCGGATGGTGGGTTTGTTTGTACCCTCAAAAATTAGGCGTGGCATGTCAATATGGCTACTTTATATGCTTAAAGCCAAAAATAAATTACTATACCGGATCTGTGGTTGAAGATCTCAAAGAACTATAAAAAATGGAGCACAATTCAAAGTTATATTTATTATATATGCACATTATATCTACTTTTAAGCTGATGTCAACGATAATAAGGAAGATTGCTCTACAAAACCACATATCTCATCAATTGGTTTGTATGGGGGCCTACCCCTAAAATAGGGAGAACATGCCTATTACTAAATGTTAATAGTATATGTTAGTATGTAGTATAAAAAGACACCATATTGTTTTTTAAACTGAAAAACAATAAAAATTTGCATGTGGGCTACCTTATAGTTTGGGCGTGGCATGACTATTTCTATACTTTTTATAAAATGTTGCTATAAACTCAGTTTTTGAGTTGCTATAATAATTATAATTAGTCGCTCTACTAAAAACTGTATATAAAGCCAGTGCTAGACAATTTTAATGAAGGTTTTACATCATTTTTCATATATAGTCTTAGTTAACACTTGTAATAAATATTAAAGTCGCTCAACTTAAAATTGTAAATGAAGCATGGGCTAGACATTTATTATAAATTAAATCAAATATTTGTGTTGCTATAAAAGTTATAGCAAATAATCCAATCAATGAAGTTAAGAGCACGTTTCACAGTGCCCACTTCATTTTGAGTTAACTCTGAGTTAGATTAACAGTGAGTTAAATAAGAAACTATTAACTAACGCAGCTCTAAATCAACTCAAAAAAATATCTAAGCACTGCTTCTTGGAGTAGCTCAAATGATTGCTAAAGTTGCCATAAAAATTATAGCAAATTATTTACAAAAATTTATAAATTATAAAAACTAAAGCACTTGAGAGAGAAACCAAAAATCGTTTAAAGATTATCCAACTTAAGCCGAATCAAAACTACTTTTTTATGCTGCCATAGAACACTAAATCTGCTATAAATATTAGCATAATATAGCATAATAACTGAGTAATTAATCAAACAATATATGTATATTGCCAACATAAAACCTTACATGAACAACAATTAAAAACTCTACTAAACTCTAATATAAGCCACTTAAATTTGTGGTTCATAAACGACAACCACACTTTTTAATAGCAGCACATAACTAAAATTTTATATACGAGATAATAAATTATGGCAAACTCAATTTTTATGCACTTCAACTTAAATGATTAATAATGAAGAAGCCTGCATAGAACTAAGTAAATAAAATTAGTGACACGTCAAGAAGAAACATGCAAGAGCCCAGCAAAACATGTGTAAAACTTCTTCCAATACATGAAAAAAAAAAAAGCGCAACTAGTTTTGCATAGACACGCGTATGTCAACACATACCAACCATCCACCAAACATTACAAACGAACTGCCAACTCATTTATACTTTCATAAGCGTAGCCGAAAATGCGTGCTAGGCACTTATAAAAACAAGCATACCCAACCAACCAACCAACCAACCAACAACAGAATTAAATTTCGTGCAGAATGTGCACCGCGCACGCAATGTCGGGTAAGGAATCTCAAGGATAATGGCATAAAACACACAATAAAGCCAAATAACAACGACGTATCGAGTTGTGGGTAATGCAAAATTTCAGTGGTGAAAGGTTCCACAGCAATTCAAATAGTTCGTAATGTACGCGATATAGTTTTATGATAAATTATGCCAGAATGACTGTTGACATATTGCGGCATGCCAGATTCTTTTGTTTGGCATTATTAAAGGATAACAGAACACAAACGAAAATTAGTGCCGCACAGTAATTAATGTTGATAGCATTTTATTAGTTAGAATAGTTTGTTCGATTGACTCACCTCATCAATTCAAACGTTATGCAGAGATGTTTTCGGAAATATGTATAATCCAACATATGTATAACATTGTGAGATCCATCTGCATCCTTTTCACGTAGCTCATCGAGTATATTGAGCTCTACCACAGCCTGATTGAGAAAACGTTTCTTGTTGCGTATAATTTTGATGGCGACATGTGTATTGGTCTTATGATCAAGTGCACGTATGACCTGACCGAAACTGCCTTTGCCAATGACTTCGAGTATTTCATAGCGAAAGGCAATGTGATCGTGTTCCATCTGGAAGTGTAGAGAAAAATGTAATTAATTTGTAAGCCCAGAATCACTTGCCAATACTTACAATCTTATAATTTCCATTATCATCATCATAGCCCGAATTTACTGAATTCGCATTCGTTGTTGCCTTGATATAGTTCTTGCTGGCATTCTGTCCAAAATACCAAATCTCCTTGTAAACTTTTAGCTCCTCAAATTCCAAATCAGTCAAATAGTTACGATATTTCTTAACAAGCTCTGTAAGGTATATATATAGAAATAGAGCAATTATTTTCTGTTAAAAATAAACAAATTTTATTTTTTGCTTAATTATAAAGCGTAATGGCAAGTGATGCGAACGCCTGCCTAACCTTGACCGCACTAATTCTATACAAAATTAATTAGCGTTCAGCGTAGAGCAAGCCAGCAAAAGTTGTCATCGTCATATGTATGTACGACGTCGTCATATGCCCAACGGGCTGGGTTTGTTGGTTCGGTTGCGCTACAAAATACTAATTTGCAACGTAAATGCGTCGCATTGAGCGGCAGTCAAGCGTTAATTGTTGCCAGTAGAAAGTTTTCCTCCTCTATTTTACTGCAGCAGCTTTCAATGGTTTTTTTTTTCTTTCTGTTTTTCTACATTTCTCTTTGTACTTTCTACTTTCCATGAAGCAACAGCAACGCACAAAATTAAAATGAAAATGTGTAAAAAAGTGTTGACACTTGCCTGCCCACACACAAACACCAACGCACACACATACATGCGCTGCGCTCATTTAATAAATATAAAAGTGCATAAGCACAAAAGAAAAAAAATTTCATTGCCTACCTGAGGGCGTCATGGGCGTATTGCATTTTAACTCTGCACTTCCGGTGCTACTCGCCGAGTTGCCAGAGCTGCCACTGCTGCTATTCGATTTTGTCGATGAGCCGCGTTCATTGCCGCTGCTTGTTGTCGATGAGGACACTGGTGATCCAATATTGTTGTTGTTGTTATTGTTATTACTATTGTTGTTGTTGTTGTTATTTGTCGTTGTTGTTCCTGCTGCTGCTGTTGTTGTTGTTGTCATTGTATTGCCACCATTTGGACTACGCTGACGATGTTGCGTCTGATTGACATGATTATTATGCGCATCCAGGCAGCGTCCAGTGCGTGATGCGCCACGTACTGTTGTACCACCGCTGCATAACTGCGGCAGATCGATGCGCGCATTGGACAGACGCACATCGCGACGCAATTTGTCGTTGTCGAGTTGAATCTGCAAAAGGTCGAAGCGGTAAATATTTGTTAAATAAAAACATGCGTCAAGTATGCAATTTTGAAATAGTTTTGTGTCTCAACTTTATTACTGACTTGCATGAGTTGTGGCTGTCATGTAAAATAATACCTTAGATAACTTTGTTGGCGTTTCGAAACTCATATAAAATGCAAAATTTTTCTTGTGATATATAAAGTGTTATAGCAATTGGTCGTGTAGTCGCTTAAATTGTAATCTAGCCAATGCTTCAATGACTGGCAATACATTTTTTCCTCATTAATCTACCAGCTAATAAAAATTCGTGCATTAAGCGCTAATCTGTGTTTTAGTTGTCTGCTTAAGTTGTTAATATTGAAAATGTTTACATCGAATGCTGTTTAATTTTTAATTTGTCAGATTTTCGCTCCTTCAGTTTTTCTCACAGTGCTGCCAGACTTTAAGCTAATATTGGCCATTCACATGCTAAGCAAAGTAAATTCTATTAACTTCTTACGAAAACGGTTTTTCGGATAATTCTTTGTAGAATTCTTGAAATTGTTTGCAAATTATACAAATAATTATTATCAGATGATCATGCTTTTCGAACTATGAAAGAGAATTTAACAGCGCTCAGGACCGGTTACTTGTGTGTACACACATTGTCTAAGAACTCTAAAACATTCAATTAAATTCTTCATTGATAATGATGCAAAATGAATAAAATTAAATTCGAAAAAGTTGTATTTTAAATGAACGTATTTTTGCCACTCACATGTTGACGACAAAGAACTATTCTTGTTAGTCTATAACCAGAAAGAACGCTGCAGTCGATTGGGCACGACTACGAGATATACTGTTTCTAACAATTTGTATGAGTGCTACACCCCTTCTAGTGGTCTAAAAAAATTCAACGATGAAACACTTGCAGTTATCTTCCAAATCAGACTTTCTTCTAAAGACTGATAAGATTTGGAGGCTGCACGAAATAGTGCCCCTTTGGTCAGCTGCCAGTTACTTTTTAATACGGTGTTTCATGTTTGACCTATACTCTGACTTATAAATGTGTACTATGGTAGAGCTCCTTCGTTTTTATTTTTATGACTCTCTAAGAGAGTTAGAGCTCCCTAAAGTATATATTCTTGTCATTTCTTCCGTCGCTAGTGCACTTTTTCATCCCAATATTGACAAAACTTAAATTAATTTCAAAATATTTTTGCCAAAAATTTAGCTTGAAAAACTGAGAAAAAAAGTACATTTTCAAATGTTCCTATTCAAGTTAGATGTTCCTATTCAAAAAGATAAAATGAGAAAAGTCGATAAAAGTAAAAAAAAATTGGTAAAACCTGAAGAACATGAAATTATTCAAGTGAGCGGTAGTTTATTTACAGGCAGAGGCCTAAAAATGGAAGGGTAACAATTAAAAATTAATTTTTGTGACAAGTTAAGGCGTGTAGATGTACTGTCGCTAATAATATGTCACGATTGATGAGACATTGGAAAAATATTTTGCTAGGCATTCAACGAAGCAATTTATTAGAATGAAACTTGTGAGGTTTGGTTAAAAATAAATAAATTTCCACTTGAAACAACGCAGTGTGTAAAAGGATAAAAAGAGAATTTTATGATCACAGATATGATAGCGTTAGCCACTTATTGTTATTGAAGTAGAAGGAAAAAGGGTATAGAGACAATGAATGCATTCCTGCAATCGATGGTGTTCGGTCAACAAACTTAGAATCAATATCAAACAGGCGAGACTGTCGTAGAATATAATTTAGAAATGCGAGGCATTGATCTGCATGATCAAGCAGGAAATGTTTATAGAATAAAATTTCGTGGAAATAAGTGGTGGTGGCCACTTTTCATTGCAATCATGAATTCAATTATGGCTTATTGACCCACTGAAGTTTCGTTGTACTCAGACATCAGCGACATCCAAGTTGTCGGCACTTTTTAGTGTGAAAAGTTGAAAGAAGTCTCTGCAGCTGCCGTCAATGAATTAGATGAATATGCACAACAATATTAGATATATTAAACAAATAACGAATTACATGTTAGAAGGAACCTCCAAAAATATGGCAGTATTTCTCGATAAAGACGCACATAAGGAATACCGAATTTGTTTGAAGATTCCAATACATATTCATTGTCCAACAAATTATATTTCTGTTCCTATAGAAGCAGCAGTTCTTTATGAAAAATTATTTTATGTTTTTAAGCACTTTACATTAGTTTATAAATTTAAATACTTTTCACACATGCAGAAACCATATTTTAAAGGTTAAAAGTTGATAGTAACAAGAGAAGATTTTCATTGATATAGTCTTTTCAACGAAGAAGAATTATAAAAGGGCATCATGAATCTAAAAATTTTTAAAACTTATTAACTTTAATGAAAGAATTTGATTAAAAAAGTGCTTCAAAATTTGAATTTAATTTAATACTATTAATGGCAGGTGCTTTTTTATTGTGCTCGTAGTTAAAATATTTTAGGGATCTTGGTTGCAAACGAATAATTTGAAACCCCGGACGTCTACAGGTATTTAATCGATGGAAGTATGCGCTGGTAAAGCTTTGGCTTAAGAATATTTTGTTGGGTAAAAAGAACCAATGCTTCTTATGCAACAGTCGTAGAGTTTAGCTATCTGTCTAAAATCTACAATATAATGAATAAAGCTATCTCAAAATACATACTTTTTTCCCAGAAGAAGATTATACCTTTCGCAGAAGAAGATTATACCATTATAACATGTGAAGAGTTTGTAAGCTTAAGAAATTATATTCCCCCCATATATGCAATTGAAATATTTTTGCTACATACGTTGAACTGCAAATTTCCAATGAATAGCGTCTTGCGTTGAATTGAACTGAAAATGTGGCCCATTTTCTTTTAGGAATTCTACTTTTTTATTTTTTTTTTGACTAGTTTCTAGTATATATTTTTTTTTTTTAATCAAATTTCAAGAAACGCTAGGATTACTAAGTTCTATATTTAAACATTTAATTGATTTATACTTTAATATATTTCAATAGTCGAGTAAACGAATGTGGAAATCGAGTGGCATAATTTTATACCAAACTAAAAAAAAGCATGCATACTTTTGTGCTCAATTTATACCAAATAATGTAGAAGATGAGCAAGCATACTTTTGTGCTGGCCAACCAAAAAAAAAAAAAAGCAGACTGCATACTTTTAGAGCACTTCTGTGTGCAATTAACTCCATTTTTCATTTATAAAAATATTATTTGTTAAAAATTTTTAAAATTTAAGTTTTTTTTTATTTACCGGCATTTCACATCGATCCAACATCTTTGCGCTGTACTTGAAATCTATCCACGTGCTGTTGACACACCACTTTGAAGACTTTTTGTAGAATTTATAGTAAGCTAGCTGCAGAAATGCTCACACACGCGTACATTTGCATATGTCACTGCCAGAGATCTGAAACGAAAATAAAAATGATAATACATATTAATAAAATTACAATAATCTATAAATATATACAAATATATAAAGCAAATACAACCCTTTTGTATAAAAACAAACCGCAAAATGCCGCAGCACAAACTATGTGCAACACTGTACACCGCCCACATGATAAATATATAAACTTGAAAAGAACTTAAACATTTAACAAATTTTCATTGTCAAGGCGGTGCATTTCAGTGACTGCCAAAAATAATATTATTTGATAAACCCTCAAAAAGGGCAAACTTTCAATATTAATGCATGCCACAAGCTAGCATTGCAAAGTCATGGCCAATTTATGCCAGGCGAGTATCATACTTGAGGGTTGTTGTTTAGTTAAGCAACCCTTCTATGCATATATATATATATTGAGTTTATAATAAATGTAGGCGGTTGTTAGACAATAAATTTATTAAAAGCATTTTTACCGCCGTTGCAGTTCTTTATCATCATGGCTTGATTTTATTAGTATTGACGTAAAGTTTCCGTATTTTGCGGACTGTCTTCAAAAAAGAAAAGTTTAACATAATTTACGGCCGTCTTTGTCAGGTTTGAAGTTTGACAGTTTATTATGACTCTGTAGCGGTTTCGCGGTGCACTTATTGTCGGTTAGTTATGTCGTTAGTGGGCTTTTCTTCTTTTATTTCGTGTATATGTGTATGTTAAGTTGAGCCAGTGAGTGTGTATATATTCAAACTGCTTTTTGGTGATTTTTGTTTTTTTTTTTTGCGTTTAGCTATTTGACTTTTGACGTTTGGACGATGAACGTCGTCGACATTCGAGGAAGACATCAACAACTAAAGTGAAGAAAAAAAAAAAATAAAAAAACTTTAGTTCGAGTTTTTCATTTGCTTTTCTATATATCTTCTTCCCTTATGGCAGGCATTTTATGCACTTTTAGGTTTCTTCATTTTACTACAGGTTTTCTTTTTTATACCCTTTATAAAATGCTATGAGAAAAAAAGTCACGGTATTATGAACTTTTGGGAAAGTTTGTTATAAAGCGAAGAAGATTGAGTGCCAATTTTTTGACTTTGTAATAAAGGGCGAAATAAATTTTTTTCACTCATGGAAGGAAAAAAAATTTTTTTTCTTCCTCGGGACAACTTAAAATTTCAGCAGCTTACTACATACAAGTAGTATAGTTTTTTTTAAGAATTTTATTTCATGTGGTAGTCCAAGACCTTCCCTAGCTACGAATTAACGAGCAGTTGTTAGCCAAATCGAATTAATTTAAAATGAAGCCACAAAATCGAAACCAAATCTTCATCCAAGCCAAAGCCACTTATGAAGAGAGTAAAACGATCAACGGGATAGAATATAGTACGAAAAAAAAACCTTTCCAATGTTAGGGAACGTACCCATACTACGTGAACCACTTTTTATAATTGTTTATCCACCATGACCCCCCGTAGTATATACCATGATCCCACTGTGACCAAGCGCAATATTTTGAAGTCCACCCTTCCTTCCTGAATGTGTCACGTAGTATGGCGACGATTCATTATGAAATTTAAAGTTTTTCATTGTACAAAACCCGTCCCAACCTGCAAAACATTACCCTTTATAGGCATATTACAAAAATATTTGCAATGTTATGCAATTTTAAGTATTTTTCATGCTAAAAGTGAAAAACAAAATCCGTCCCAACCTGCAATACCCTTAACCCTTTATTGTCATATTACAAAAATATTTGCACTATTATGCAATTTTAAAAATTTTTCATATAAAAACAAATTACGAAAGTAATTCTCATGCTAAAAGCATTAACATAACCCGTCCCAAACTGCACTACATGAACCTATTCTATGCTATTTAAGCTTTAAAATATTTTTACTATGTTTTGGAACCGTTTTCTTTGATTTTCGTTTAAACAGTACCCGTCCCAACCTGCACTACATGACCCTATTCAGTGCTATTTAAACTTTAAAATATGTTTTCGATCCGTTTTCTTAAATTTTCGATTATGAAATTCAAGGGGATGGAAAAGTAATCACATGATGTTTTTTTTTTTGTTGTACACCAAGTTACATATTACTCTGTTAATAATGTTTTGAATGTCAAGAAAATAATATCGTTCAGATTCGATGCATATTTGAACATGTTTTAGTGCATAATTCGTCAAATTGCGTCAGTGGTTCAGAAGTTCCAGGAGTTTTCAAGATTTTTTAAGCTTGTAGTTTTTTCACATAAGCACGAAATTTCAAGCCTAAAAAGTCTGGAGCTGTTATATCGTATACATCATTTATATGAAGGTGTTACGCCATGATAAGACAAAGATCGATACGAGGAAACTTATTCCAAAAACCTCATTCATATTTAAAAAAGGAAGATGGTATTGGTGGCTCCTTCTACTTTTCAAGAATAAATAGCTGTAAAAAATCTGTTCTTGGTGAGAAATTTTTTAATAATGGACCATGTTTTGTTGCATCAGTGTTTTCAGTCGTCTTCTCTGACTCTTTGGGAACAATTAAATCATGATGAGAGAGCAATCCCTAAACCTTCGGAGTTTATTGAAATTAATTTCTTTCGAAGAATCTTCTGATTGGAGCAATAATCGGAAGAGTTTTATTACTTTCTAGCTTAATATCAGAACTTGAAGTTATTTATGAGGTTATTCAGAACACCTTTAGGAAGTGTGCAGAATTTTTGATACTGATTCCTATGCAAGGAACTGATTATGCCAAGAAACAACAATTCATTAAAAAATTGCGTAGAAATATTCCAAGCGCCAAAAGCCAAACCACTCGCTGCTTTATTTGAACATTACTGACTATGTTTCATTTAGTTTACCCTCGTCTGCGACATATAGTTGTAGCGTGAGCTATTCTTAGCATCAGCTCTTTGGAACTTCTATGGTGCAAGCACTCTATTTTGACTAGAGATTAGAATGACTCGAACTCTGAAGGCACATTCAATTCCAAACGTCTTCAGTGGCACCTACGAAGTAAATTTAACCGTTTAAAAGCCTTTATATACTGATTAATCTCTTCAATAGCAGCAAACAAAGATAGGTCTAACGATTTGCGAACTCGATTGACTGGATTTTTGCCTATTCAGAACTTTAGTTTTCCATCAGAAATATGTGGTAGTAATATTTTTCTACAAATAGTAAGGAAACAATGATGTACAAGGCTCATTGCTGCTTAAGCAAACATCTTTTCGTTGGATTTTGAAAGGTTTACTTCCTTTCACAACTTATTGCAATACAGTTTTTGCTGTTATATGCAGATTTTTCAAGTTTCGTCTGTGTCAGCAATCTCAAATATGGACAAAAATTCTTTTACTTGCTATAATTTTATAGCAACTTGTATTTGATACAATTTGAGATCGACTTCAATTGAATTTTTCTTTAATTTTATGCATTAAATTTAATGTTTTATATATCTAAGACTTTTTACAATGCTTTTAGTTTTACGATATATGTTAGTTAATTTCTGATTTCCGGATTGATACTGAGTAATTACTTTCTAAACATAAAATCGTAGCAAGTTTATAGTGTATACAAATATCAGTTTAACCTCCACGTATAAACATTTCACTTCACTTCTTTTCATGTTAAGTTATTTAGCAAATGACGAAAGCGCTTATTGCAAAAGTACTTACAGATTTACTTACAGGTTTCATGTCATTCACTCTTCGCTTTTTGTAATATGATAAGCGAAAGTTTTTTGACCTTTTTCCTTTGCGCAATTACTACAACAAGTATTTTCTTTCACAACAGCAACAACACCTTTCTGGCTAATATGGTTCACATGTTCATGTCAAGGCATCAGACTGCAATACTCAACTTTGAAAGGTTGACAGACCGACGACGATACTAAGCAACCGACTGAGCGAGCATAGGTGCTTGGCTTTTGACAAAATTTTCGCAAACTCAGTGTCAAGTGTTATAAAATTTTTCAGTGACCGTCAACACTGAAAGATACTTGTAGACTCACTCACTCACTCACTGACTCAGTCATCAAATATTGCCACGCAAATGACAAATCAATTGTTCGTGTTTGCACTTGTTGAAGCGCCTTCTTTATTTTTTTTTTTCTTTTTAAATTGGCGGCAACACTTATGGCTATCGTTGATAACGCTTTGTAAATCGATTGGAATTGACAGACAATTGATTTAAATATGTCACTGTATGATTTTTTTCTTCTTGTATAATATTTGCTTTTTTTTTTTAAAATACTTTTTACGCTGCTGCTTGCTGTTTGTCATTGTTTTGACTCCCACATTGACTGCTGCACATTGAATTATGTGCAAATATTTGTACAAATAAATTTTGCAATTTCGGTGTTGACATTGAATTTTGAAGTTTATTGTATTGAAATATATTTTTTTTTTGTTATAATGAGATATTATTATTAAATGTATGTCTGTACAACCAAGGGTAAGCGCTTATGAGCATTAAAAATGTGTATTATGCAAAAATTTTATACTTGCTATAATTTTATAGCAACTTTTTTTTGGCATTATTTGCGTCAGTTAATAGTGCAAAATTTATTTTTAAACATTAAGTACCGAAATTGTACTTGCTATAATTTTATAGCAAATTTTATTTGACTTTCTTTGAGTCAGTTTATGGTGTAGGATGTGTTTCTTAGCTTTAAGCATTAATATGATGTATTTTATTAGATTTTTATAGTTGCTATAAATTTATAGTAAGTTTTATTTGGTGTTATTTAAGCCAGTTTATAGAGTAAAATATATTTTATAATATTTATACAGTCTTCGACACGATACGAAATATTGACTTAGGTGGGATATACATGTTCGAATTACGATTCTAAGTTCTTTGTTTTGATTAGATGAGCAGACTTCAGTTTTATTGTTTAGACGATCATAGAGTTTAGAATCCGTCATGCACTGTGTTTTACTAGTAAAGCTCTTTTACATGATGTACATTAAACATATTGAAAACATATATGAATTTGCTATTCTATAATGTACTTAATTCTACTAGACAAGCCCTTTCATTTGATACCCATATTGAGGGGTTTAATCTGTAATTAGTAAATATGACGCTAAATAAAACCGTTGAAAAATAACTGCATAGACAAGGTTGGTTCAAAATTTTTATAATTTTATAGCAACTTTTATATTACGCTATTTAAGCCAGATTATAGCATGAAACACATATTAAAGCATTAAGTGTTAAAATTTGGAGTTCTATTAGATTTATAATTTTATAGCAAGTTTTATTTAAAGTTATTTTACTCATTTTAACGATTAAAATGTTACTGTAAGCATTTAGTATGTAAATAATGTATTTAATAAAATATTTATACATGCTATAATTTTATAGCAACTTTTATTACTCATTATTTAAGCAAGCTAATAAAATAAAATATATATATACACTAGAATTATATATTTTGCAACATGTTTGTACTTGCTATAATTTTATAGCAACTCTTATTTGTGTTTTTTTAAGCCAGTTTAAAGAGGAAAACTTATTTTAAGGCCTAATTCTGCATATCAAAATTGTTTTATATGTTTCTTTTTAATTGTAGTCAGCCTTCAAAGCAACTTTTCAAACTTAAGGCATGCTTTTGAGTGTCTATTTGAGCGGCATTAAAAATATATATATTTTTTATAGCAACTTTTACCAATTGGTAGTACATATGTAAGCACAATTAGTCATACAAGTGTATGACATAGCGTATAAACTTGGCAAAGAACTCTTTGGCTGTCATCGGCAATTTTTATATAAAGCACTGCTCAGATGGTCAAATATATCTGACACTCTTTGGACATTAAAAACATTTTCAAATATGTATAAATTCTGAACTAGAAGTGACAGAAAATTCAACAAAGCTTGACTGACTTTTAAATGTTGAATTTTTTATTATATTAAATCAAATTTAAATTTTCCTAAAATTATTGCAAATAGTTTGTCAAATTCTTTAAGTAATAAACTCAATTTTAAGCTTGCTATAATTTTATAGCAAGTGACTTATACATTTTTAAAGCCACAATTATTTATGTTTTTTGTGGGTCATGTGCACAGTTATTTAACTAATTTTTTAGCACTTCTTATTTTAATTTTTATTTAAGTTTTGCCCACTTTTAAGCTATTATAGCAACTATAATTATAATTTCCTGCTCTAAATTACTAACTCAAACATAATTTATATTTAATTTTTTTTTGCCTGTGCCATAATATTATAGCAACTTTTATAGCAACTCTAAATGTCGCTTAATTTGCACTTTTCACACAATTTTAGCGTCCGAAATTATGCAATTGTTGTCTCAATTGAGTAGTTTTCATTGCAGGCACGAAGAAAACGCTGTGAAACTCAAAATAATTGTGTTAATCATAAAAACTGTCAAAATTTAAAAAACATAATTTGTCAATTTTGTTGCTGCTGCTAACTAAAAGTAAGAAAAATGTTTTCACTCTGCTTCCGTTGACAACTGCGCCAAGGCATTTTAATAAAATTGTCAAAATGTAGTCGAATGGAAAGAAAAAAAAAACAACAACAACAACAACATGAGTGCATTTTAATAAAAAGTATTTGTTTGAAGTACATCTTTTTCTTTTATTATTTCACTTTAATAAATGTCAATTAGCGGAAGCTTTGGCTTTTAAAATTTATTACTATTTATTATGAAATAAACGTTTTGCATACAAAAAAAAAAAGCCAAGCAAATAAAATAAAATAAAATTCATGGCACAAAGTGGCTGCAAATACAACGAAACGTGACATTTCGTCTGCTGACATTTGACACTTGCCGCAACTGCAGCAAATTTTCATATAATATTGGCTGCTTCATCATCATCAACATTTATCGCATCTTGGCGGTGGAAAATGCTTTGTCTTTGGTGTATATTATGCAAATATTTTTCAAGCACTTATCAAAGGCTTAAAAAGCAGACTTTTGAATGAAAGCAAAAATTGAAGTATAGAAAATACAAAAAAAAAAAAAGATACAAAAGTATCTGCAGGCAGCACATTCATCTTCGTCTGTGCAAAATGTCGTCGTCGTCTTGCGCTTTGAGGAGTGCTCTGCTGACATTCTCTACTTCTACTGGTTTACTTGAAATTGACCTTTTTCATTTAAGCAACGCAACGAGTCAAGTGTCAATTTTTTTGCTGCATTGTTCTGTTACTACCGAAACCATAGCAGGCAGCTAAATGCCAGCCAGCCAGCCAGCCAGCTGGCTGTCAAAGCGCGCACATTTGTTGCTATTGAAAATCAATTTAGCAGTTATTAGGCATATTAAAAAAAAATTTTCTATTTTACGTGCATAAAAGAGTCAAAATTTTTGATTTCTGCAACGAAATACAATGTCTATAAATTTTAATATATGTCTCTATTAAACTTTTATGCAAGTCTTTTATTGACAATTTCTGTTCTCTGCTCAAACAAGTAGCGCAAGTCAATCACATACCACAAATTATTCATTTATGCATTCTCATATATCATATACATATTTGATGTAGCATTAAAATATCACGTAAACAATTTTACAAGCATTCAATGCAGACAATGTAGCAAGAAAGCGATACAAGATACAAAAAAAAAAAAAAGCTCCCAAAAAAGATACAAAATCAATTTGAGGCTTTTGTTTTGTACAATGTAAACAGAGCAGCGTGTATGGCCCAAAAATGTCGAAAAATTGACACTTCAATGTTCTTTCAATGTGAGATTTTGTTTTCACATTTTTCGTTTGGTTTTTAATGGAACTTTTCTTTTATTTTGACTTTGATGTGAAGTTGGTGTCTTATGCGGCACGCCAAATTTCGGTAAAAATTTCTTTGATTTTGTATGAATTTGTACTTGCTATAATTTTATAGCAAATACTGTGACGTGTGTTTAGTGCATCAAAATTACGCGCTTTGAATTTAAAACATTTTTAAGACTTGCTATAATATTATAGCAATTTTATAGCACATATAAAATATAAAATTTAATACCTTATAAGCATGATTTACTAACTTTATTAATGTTTGCTGGCACGTTTCAAACTTTTGCATGCATTTAAACTTCACTTGTAGCTGCTTTTTTACCTTACTATAATTTTATAGCAAACATTTAAGCACGCTTTATGCTTATCAACTTTATATTAAAAGTTTAACCCGTCAGCACATCTACTTTATTATTACTTTAAGACTTGCCATAAAATTATAGCAACTATTATGGACGTACATAAGTGCATTAATACTTCTTAAGTTAATTTTTTGGTAATATGCAAGGTAAACTCTTCAGCTTACCACGTTTCTCTGATTGCTATAATTTTTATAGCAAACTCTTGAATACTTAAAATAATTTAATTATGTAATTTAAGTTGCAAAACTTTTATTCTTATCAATTGCATGTTTTTATACTATAAAACTAAAAAAAAAAAATATACTAAAAAGCATGTTTTCTTACTTGCTATAATTTTATGTTAAACTCTGTGTGATATGTCTATGTCTTTTGTGGCACGTTATTTGTACGAAAAAATGATTTTCGGTTGAAAGGTCTTTAATAGTGCATAATTTTGTACTTGTTATGATTTTATAGCATATACTTATTAAAAAATAAGATATCACACTTGCTATAATTTTATAACAAGCTCTATGAGAAGTGTCTATGCCTTGTGTGGTACATTAATTGAACGAAAAACTGATTTTAAGACATAAAACATTTGCATGACTTGAATGATTTAGTACCTACTATAATTCTATATAGTATAAAATGTCATGTGTGTAATGCGGTTATTTGTCAATTAAATGTTTTTTTTTTTTAATATTTTAATTGGACGATAATAATAAATATTAATGGAATATTCTAAATATATGTTTTCTAAGTTGCTATAATTTTATAGACATGTATAGGTACTTTAATTGAATAAAAAACTAATTTTAAGACAAAAATATTTGCATTTTCAATGGTTTTGAACTTGCTACAAATTTTTGGCAGATACTGTAATGTCTGTTGATGAATTAAAAGTAGTTTAAAGCTTTGCTATAATATTATAGCACATTTATAGCAAATATTAAATATGTGATTCAATGACTTAATAGTTTATTAGCATAATTAATTACTTTTCAATGCCTACTGACACAATTTAAACTAATTCATTTCTTATCTAGCTTCGTTCTTACTTGCTATAATTTTATGGGAAACATTTTTGCAAGCATTTCAATTGTCAGCATAAAAGTTAAACCTTAAAAAGTAAATATATGAACTTAAACACTGCTTTAAGACTTGCCATAATATTATAGCAACTATTATTTACTATTATTTCTACATAAATTTAAATTTGCGTCTACTCCACATACCCAAAAAAATCTTAAGTTAACATTTAAGACTTGCTATAATATTATAGCAACTATTGTAAATGCATATTTCCGTACAAATTTTTATTTTAGGCTCCAACTGAAATTTTGCAACAATCGTCATTAAATGCACAACAAAAATCTATAGTTTAGCACGTTTTACTGATTGCCATAATTTTATAGCAAACTCTGTTACACGTGTTACGCATATGCACAGACACACACAGCAAAATAATGTAGCAGCACAGCACGTGTGTTCAGTTGTTGACAATTTCAAGATCTTTTTTGAAATAGAAACACGTTTAGTGCTAAAATAATTGAAAAAAAAAATATTAAAAAAAATATATTTTCTTATTTTCAATAATTTAAAAGCAAACTCTATGACACGTGTTCAACATTTGTGCATGCAGTAAGACGATTACATCGCAAATACAATGATTTTCTGACACTAAACAAAATTTGCCATAATTTTATAGCAACTATTAGGGCGCACGCAAGGCAAATTATTTTGCAGACCTAAATGCATGTTTATTACGCCATTGTGACACATTTACTTAGGCTTAACTGACCAGCTTAATTTTATTAATATTATGAAAGCCTATAAATTATATTTTTTAGCAAACTTTGCCTAATTTGTCAACGTAAAATCTCTAAGTATAACTTCGCATGGCAGCTGGGGGTTTAGAATTGAAACCAAGTACAAGCCAACCAATTTATGCCATTGAAAATAAAAAGCTTTCTTTTTTTCGTTTTAATTTGGCGTAGACATGAAACATATAAGTGAAGACTTTTCTTCTTTTTGCCTGTTTAACAAAACTTATTTGTGAATAAAATCAGGCCAAGCAGCCAAGTAAATCGCATGCTACATAATTTTAGCAAAGAAATGAACTTAACTGTCATAGCATAATATGCAATATTTACCTGCCATAAATGTATGTAAAAAACAAATCTTGGGAATATGTCGAAATACTAAGAGCTTACACAAACACAAAAAAAAAAAAAAAAAAAAAAAAATACAAACAAACAAACCATTTGTAAGTAACCCCATAAACTATTGACACACTAACCCCAACCCTAAGTAATGACCTCTTCGAAAGAAGAAAAACTTTTCCAATTGGCACACAGCGAAATTGTCAAATACCAACGCCGTATACGGCGGAAGTGGCAAATGTTTTGCATGAGCGACTGTTTGCCGGCTCAAACTGCTGGGTACTTGGACGCTTAACAACAACAGCAACAATACTCGTAAAAACATGAAAATGCCCAATAAAAACACCAGCAACAAAAACAAAATAATACAATAATAAAAAGGGCGACAGGCGCCCAAAAGCATACTTGTTTTATTTGTCTACACACACACACACACACACACACACATACACATATTTACTTTCCAATTGTTAGCAACAGTTGGCTAATTAGCTCTTTTAGCGGCAGCCCGCAACACTCACACTTGACTGACATAGAAACCTTAATAATAGGAAAAATGGCTAAAATCTCAGGCGACGTATGCCTATTTAATGTATACAATTTTGTTTTTGTTTTACCATTTAGATACTCCAGTTGATTAGTTAGTGCGTAATAGGAGGGTAGGGTATGTAATGGAATGGTAGCACATTTATTTCGTATACACTACAGTTTTGTTTTGAAGTTACTAAATAATAGATTTATTAAGCGCTCTATTATATGGGCTAAACTTCATAGTTTTGGTATGGCAGTTCAGATATATTCAAAAGCAGTAAAAATCATTTTATCTTCTTTCATATTTGTATGGAGGCTATTAAAACTGGTAATAATAATTAAATTATTAATATGTGTGGAAGATTTCAAATTATTCAAAAGGCTGGAAGGTGCTGAAAATTGACATCAAAGATTTCATCCCATAGATACACACAGGTCAAGCTAGTAAAAACAACTTCACGTTTTCATCATGATTCAGTTTTTCTCCTTTTGTTTGTTTTTTTTTTTTTCATAAAACAATATATATCCAGATATAACATGTAAGAGTTCATCAAAATTTTCTAGTGTCAGTCATATCTAATCCAAAAGATGTATTGTATTACAGCATATCAATATGTTTTGGAAAATCTTTAATCTTTAAGTCTTTAACTTATTGTGTTAGATAAATGTGACAGAACGATTGAGAACAATATTTATATTTTTTTTACCTTAATATAAAAATAACGCATATAAAAATACGCATATTACAAAAATAAATATGATACGATACTAATATATGATATTTATTCTGAACGATCGATATAAAGATTTATATTTTTTACGATAATATTTCAATAACAAGAAGAGAAAAGGAGTTAACAAAGCAACAGTAGGTCTATATCGTATTGATATACATATAAACTTTTAAATAAAGTCTATACGATACTTTGTTATGATATTTAATATAAAAAAAAAAGATATGGTATTTTGTTATCATATATTAACACATATCAAAATATTTAAAAAAATATCGATTTAATACTTTCATATAAGTACGATCGATATCAATAATTTTTTTACGATAATATCAAACAAGAAGAAGACAAAAGAAGCTAACACAACAACAGTAGGTCGATATCGTATCAATATATTTTTAAAAAAATGTCTACGATACTTTCATATATTGACACCGAAGAATAAATATTAAATATCAACTTATTTAAAAAAAAAATCGATACGATACTTTCATATATGATATTCAAATATCAAACTGTTTAAAATATAACAATACAATACTTTCATGTAGTACGATATTTACCCCCAACGATCGATAGCAATATCGATTTTAAAATTTTGAACCATTAAATTTTCAAAATATAAAAATATTCAATGGAAGCGAATGGCTTATACTAAAAGCAGGGAAATGCGAGACTTGCTTATTTCATACTTATAAGACATCTTTGTTTCGAAAGACTGCTACACGTTTTTTTATGTGTGTGTAAGAGAGACAAAAGAGCTAACGCAGCAACAGTAGGTCTTAGCGATATACCAATATTTAAATAAAATCTAAACGATACTTTGATATAATATCATATTAATCTCAAAGCATCGATACCATCTATAAAAATATACAAAAAAAATCTAACAATACTTTAATATAATATGATATTTACACTGATCATTCGATACCGATATCCATATACTTTGTCAATAATTTTCACCTAATTAAATATCAAAATGCAAGAAAACACAAATATTTTAATACTATTTATATTTATTCAATTGTTTGATATTAATATCGGTATTAGTTTGAATATTTGATATTCATTTCGATATATATTCAAATATTTTATATCAATTGCGATATTCATTTCAATATTTTATATCAATTTCGCTATTCATTTGAATATTTGATGTTAATATCGCCATTTTTTTGGAATATTTTATATCAGTTTCGATATTTACTGAATGTCTGATATCAATTTTGATATTAATTAAATATTTAATATCAATTTCATTATTTCATTAAATATTTGATATTATTTATTATTATTAATTTCGCTATTTATTTAAATACAAATTTGATATCAATTTCGA
The DNA here is from genome assembly GCA_035044805.1 of Leucophenga maculata. Taxonomy (NCBI): domain Eukaryota; kingdom Metazoa; phylum Arthropoda; class Insecta; order Diptera; family Drosophilidae; genus Leucophenga; species Leucophenga maculata. The sequence continues at coordinate 826,275 of JAWNNP010002797.1, read as the reverse complement.
TATTGAATTGAACGTTTGATATCAATTTCGATATTTAGTTTAATATTTGATACAAATTTCGATATTAACTTGAATATTTGATATAAATTTCGGTATTTATTCAAATATTTGATATCAATATTGATATATCTTTGATTATTTGATATCACTTTCGATATTTATTTGAACATTTGATATAAAATTCGATATTTTTCAAATATTTGATATTTATATCGAGATTATATTTCAATATTTGATATCAATTTCGATATTGAATTGAATGTTTGATATCAATTTCGATGTTTAGTTTAATATTTGATACAAATTTCGATATTTACTTGAATATTTGATATCAATTTCGGTATTTATTCAAATATTTGATATCAATATTGATATATCTTTGATTATTTGATATCACTTTCGATATTTATTTGAACATTTGATATAAAATTCGATATTTTTCAAATATTTGATATTTATATCGAGATTAATTTCAATATTTGATATCAATTTCGATATTGAATTGAATGTTTGATATCAATTTCGATGTTTAGTTTAATATTTGATACAAATTTCGATATTTACTTGAATATTTGATATCAATTTCGGTATTTATTCAAATATTTGATATCAATATTGATATATCTTTGATTATTTGATATCACTTTCGATATTTATTTGAACATTTGATATAAAATTCGATATTTTTCAAATATTTGATATTTATATCGAGATTAATTTCAATATTTGATATCAATTTCGATATTGAATTGAATGTTTGATATCAATTTCGATGTTTAGTTTAATATTTGATACAAATTTCGATATTTACTTGAATATTTGATATCAATTTCGGTATTTATTCATATATTTTATATCAATATTGATATATCTTTGTTTATTTGACATCTATAACGATATTTATTTGAATATTTGATATCAGTTTTGATAATTATTTAAATATTTGATATTAATTTGAAAATTCAGCAAGTAATTCAGTCTAACACTTAAGCATTATTACCAAACTTACGAAGTTGTTGATTTTATGTTGTTGTGCTCTAAAAAACACCTTCCTTTAAGTTGTCACAAATGCAGCTTATTAAAGATTTTTAGCAGAAATTTTTCAGTGGAGTTGCCTTGAAACAAAAATATGACATGAAGAATTGTGGAAGATATGTAAAACTCAAAATAAATCATGAAATAAATACGGAAATCATACAAAGTTTTATTTACCAGGGGCTGCAGTCTTAAAGTAGTTACTAAATATGACTTCGTTATTGAGATGGTCTGATGCTGTACTTTTGAGAAGACATAACTGATTACAGGGAGTTCCTATAACAACTTCTACATAGTATCTTCTGTCTTATATTAAAGGCTTTTTTATTGAACAAAACATTATTTTTTTAATATTATTTATAAATAAGGACTAATAACATCAGGCTCTCTATCTAGCGTTGCCAAAGTATGGTATAAATGGGATAATTTTTCATATCAAATAGGTGAGAAAAAAATTTAAATATTAAAAATGTTGGCTAATTCATCACAGAATCAATTTGATATCAGTTGTGTTATAATTAAAAATGTTATCATTAAAAATGCTTATAATTCACAATAAGTTTTAATGTGTTCGAATAAAATTATTGTAATTCAAATGAGTCAAATCAAATGAGCCTAGCTAGCTTATTCAAGAGCTATTTAAACTACTACCCTCAGCTTAATCATGCGGTCAATGCACTCACTCTCACCCAGAACGCAACAATTGTATTTGATTTACAGTTAGAAGAGCAACAAAAAAGCGGGTTTATAGTAAAAAAAAAAAAAGGTAAAATTTTAATAACTTCCGTTCTAAAAACACTTTGACATAACAGAGAGCAATGGAACGAGTTCAGAGAGAATAAAAATAAAAACCCCGACTATAAAACAAAACTATTCAAATCAAGTCAACCAAGTCAAAGCAACAACAGGGTGCAACAAAAGCGGCAGCACCAGCAACAGCTTCGATAATGACGACAACACTGACGACGAAGGCCTGCTTGAAGTGTTAGTGTTATAATTGACTGAACTAGAAGGGCGCTGGCACTCACTCAAAGCCAACAGAAGAAAGAGAACTAAAAAAAAAAAAAAAAAATAGTTGGTCAATGGCTTCTATTGTCTGTGCTAGGAGCATGTTTTGGCATGCTTCACTGTGTCATGTTCAAGCATGCTTGACAAAAGCATGCATGTAGCTCAAAAACAAACCAAATGTATCTCGCACACACATACATATGTAGTTGCAGATTGTATCTAATAGAATAATACTAACAACTAAACCTATAAACTGCTTTGCATGTTTATCGATAGTAGTGTGCCTAAAAGCGAAATGGGGTAGCACTCCATTTGAACATTATTTTTTGTATCTTTTTTAAGAGTATCTTTTTTTTTTTTTTTAATTTTAGACAAAAAGGGAATTATGGTTTATTGGCTTTTTCAAGTGTGGGGAAGTTAAGTTAGTCAGTGAGTGAGTGAGTCAGTCAGTCAGTTGTTGAGCATAAATATTTACTTGTTGTTTTTGTTACTGTTGCACTTTCTGTATTTATTTATTTTTCTTAATGTTGTTGTTGTCGGAAAATGACAATTAGTTTGTACAATTTTCATTTGACAGTTGACTGAACGTTGGTTTGTTTTTACCATTTTATTGTTTTTTTCTTTTGTTCGAGTTTAATGCAGCACGGAAGTCTTTGCATCTTATTTTTTTTTTTCTTACTTTTTTTTTTATTTACTTTTTGTTTATTTTTCTATAAAAGCTAATAGTGCTATTGAGTAATCTGTTTAAGTTGCGTTGCAATGGCAGATCGGTTCAGATCGGCAGCTGGCCAATGTTTAATTTTTTTTTTATTATTTTCTGATTGAGGCAATGCATGTTATACTTATACAATAAGTATTTTCCACAGTCTAGTTGGCAATTTGTTGTTTGCTTATATGTTAATTATTGGCTACAGTGAAAATTGTTACACGCTGACAGCTGTTTGTTTATAGTAGGTGAGATAGTTGAGCGAGAGAGAGATAGATAGCTAGATATGACCGAATAGAGACTAAATTCTTTTTAGACCAGAAGGGATAGATAGCTGGCATAAGTCCAAAACTTAAATGAGTTCATTTGTTTTATATGATATCATAGATTTGAAAATAATATCTCGTATATAGCATATAAAAGTGATTATAAGATACAAATGTATCTATAAGTAGACTAAACAGACGAACAGTTCACGTATTGGTCATTTAGTAATTTGTTTGAATTTGTTGCTTTTTATTTCAGTTAACTATAAAATAATTTAGGCACTAGGCATAAAAATAAGGAACTAATAAAGTTCTTTTTTTCAAACTTTTAGGAGAAATTTTTTCAAATGCAAATAGACTAAAAATATTTACCATTGTTCAAATACATGATAGCTTGCAAACTTTCATGGTGCAAAAGGTTCCCAAAAATATCTTCCCAGTCAACATAGAAATATTCGTTAAAACAGCACATTTGGAATAAAGTGGGAATGAGACAATTTTATAAAATGGTATTTCAACGAAAATTGGAACAAAGTGGAAATGATACAGTTTTATAAAACATTTAAGAAATCTTTATCAAACAATCAAGAACGAACGTTCCAGTGCCAAAAACAGAGCAAAAAGTTGTTTAACAATATTATTTGCAAGGTCAATTGTAAACATATGTGTGTGCTCGGCATGTAGGTGTGTATTGCTAAAACAGAACCCCATGAACTTCTAGGAAAGCATGCAACACAATTGATTTGGCATACTGTTATTTAGGATTAGGCAGATCACCTACCGAATATTTTTGTCCAAACATGTTCTACTTCATTCCATAAATCTTCCAAAGTATAGTCTTGATAATGAATGCAGGGTCCGTTTGAACTCAAAAAAGAGTTCTAATCATGTGTCAAGTACTATAAAATATAATATACTTCTCCAATGATGTAAAATAACTAGAAGCCTCTTAACTCTTGAAGTTATTGAAGTATGTACTTCAGAAGTTTGCAATAAAAAATTGTAGCAAGTAAAATTGTTTCCTTGTAAAACAGTAATGAAAAAGCAGTTAAAAAAGGAATACCAGTATATATGATGCTAACCCAGAAAGAGTGAGAACAATTTTTCAATTCTTCTCCATATAGTTGCCTTCACATTCTATGCAGTTTGTAAATCGTTTCACAAGCTTTTCCATGAAATCTTCAAAGTATTCTACCAACAAATTCTTCTTCACATTGTGCACATTTTTTTTTTTCATTTTTATCCATTTAAATCTTCTGTGAGGAGAAACGAAATATTTAGAGAAATATGTGAGGTGCTTTAAAATTTTCAAATCAAATGAGTCCAGTGCATTATTGCACACCGTTCATTTTAAGTTAGTCTCTGAAGCTTCTACAGGATCTCACACTATCGTGCTTTATTCTTTTATAGTCTCCCCAAAGGTAGAAATTCGATTAATATACATATAACTGTTCTTAGCGAAAAAACAAGGAGATCAAGATTTTTATATTTTATACCAAAACTATGAATACTCGCTTTTTACACAGTTTTAAAATGAAACATCCCATCTTGTTACCGTTCTGGAAGATCGAGAGGGTGTCTTCTTTTAAGTGTACGTAGTACAACGTTTTTATCAAGCAGCGCTATAGTCAGGTCGAGGCAGTTTGGATGGTTATGGAGTTGATCAATTTACATTTTACTTAACTCACTTACAGCACAACCAGTTTTCTGGAATCCGATTACCCGAACCCCGCGTCACTCTTACTGGTCAGATATACCTTGGACAGTCAAATACTCGAGAGTTCATGGGCAAAATCTGGTGTTCAACAAATCAAACGGATGATACTGCAGACAATGTAGACTTGCACAGCCTCATGGAAAAAAATTCTATTGCGAAGATGTCGATAAACAAGTATTCTTGGCGATGATTGCGAAAATTGCGAAATTAACTGACGATTAAGTCGGTCTTTTTTTTCGTGATGGAATCGAGCCCAGTGTAGAAGACAGTTAATTGAGAGAAACTCCGCGTGACAGCCATGAAGAAGCAGTAAATGGGCTTGAAATATATTGACGAACAGCCTAAAAACAACGCAAATGATCTCTTATTGATCAAACGTTGGCGAGATATCTCGACCTAAAAAAAGACGAAAGATTTGTGCTTATCCACATATGTACAACGTCAATCGGTGGTCTTCACTATCAGTTTTATTTATTTTTTTTTTCGTATCGTACCACCTACTAAATTTATGACACTTCAGTCTTCAAGAAAAGTTTTCTAAATTTATTCATAATGAATGTCTTCTGCGAAGATTCGTTGCTCCTACATTAAATATATGACGCTTCTATAGTTCCTAGATACAGTTTTATCCGGCGTTTTTTACCAGTTTTTCCTTCCGCGGATATGTACATAGGACATGTTTTCTTATTGAAATATTTTACACAAGTTGACCACCCTACAATTTAAATATCGTAGGTATCAGACACGACTTTTCTCGTTGGGTAGAAGCACACTCATCACTACTCAGTGTTGCCAATTATGGAGAACAAATTTCAAATTTACAAGTGGAAATCTAATACCTTCATAAGTTAGCTCCTCACTACATTATTACTAACGACCCTCTATACATTTAAACAAGTGTTTCATGCCATTTTGTATCACTTTGATTTTTACAAACATTTTCTCTCTTATTCACTATTTTTTTTTCTTTGCAAAACTTTATTTGATACAACAGCAAATATGTCCAATTTAAATAGTTCAAATTCCTTGAATCAAAAGTTACAACATAATAAATTATTATAAATTGTTTACAGTTACACAAATCACAAATTCAAAGCAAGCAGAAAACAAAGCTCAAGTTCAATTGCACACACAAACAGACAACATATTAATGCGCTTGAACTAGCAAAAGCTAATAAAAATGTCACAGCTCAGCTGTCAAAATTGCGCATCAAATCACACAAGTAGCAAAGAAATCGCAGTTTTAGGGCCTGAAGACAAATCAAGCTTTAACTCAAATTACACAAGCAGCAAGAGACAGAGCGAGATACAATGATGTATCTTATATCTAGCAGCGACAATGAAAATGACGACGACGACGGCGATGACGATGACAATTGCCACAACTTTGGCGTTAATGAACATGAGCACACTTTAATAGCTCAAAGAAATGAAATGAATTGTAGTAAGTAAAAAAAAAAAAAAAAAAAAGAAAAGATGTATAGACAAAGTAGTAGTAGCACTTCACAGTAAATAGCATTTTAACACACATCATAATATGAAAATAATTGAAGCAATTATTGAGGTTTTTTTTTTATATTTGCGCTCGAAACGAGTCGAGTCGAGCGAGTGATCGAGCGAGCGCAATTAGTTGACTGATATTAAATGTTTTATATAAAAGTGGATGTGTCTTGAAGACCGCAACGCATTGACATATGTTTTGTTAAGTGTCATGTGATATACACGTATGTAAAGGAACATACATATAATACCCTATGTAGCGCATTTAATAGTCATAATAAATGAATACAACTATGACGCCTGCCAGAGATCACACATCGTCATATGTCGTCTCTTATTGCTGCTGTTACTGCTGCTGCATCACTTGGTTGACATTTGTCGCGGTTTTGTGGTCTTTCAGCTCACTTTACAGCGCATTTTTTTGAAGGGCTCCCCGCAGCCACAGCCTGGCACCGTCGCTTAAAGCTCTACACTCTCTACGCCCAGCTTGATATGCCTTCTGCTTCTAACAATGCCTTACAAAATGCCAACAATTGACACTTGATTGACATCTGTTTGTCAGAGCAATGACGATATATACTATATTGAGGAAGAAAATTAGGCACAAGTGAAATTGCTTTCATTTTCATTACTCATATATGTATGTAGCATGAAATAGAAAATAATAAAAAAAATTAGACTCATAACTCATACAACTAGCTGAGTTCTACTACAGTTCTATTAAAAGATACATCAAAAGATACATATATGTAGATGTCGTTAGTAAAACTGCATAGCTTATGCGCTACAGTTAAATTTAAAAAGTGACAATCACATTTGAAATAGTATCTCCAAACTGCATTCTAAATACTATTACTAATGAGCTTCTACTCATTTGTGCTGCACTGCATTTTAAACAAACATGTGTTTCATGCCATTTCTGCCGCTGCGAGAAAATTATATAGAATCCATAACATATAATTTTATATTCTCGGTCTTCTATTTGTGCGATGCTTACGTGCGTATGTATTTAATTTTACACGACAAAGTCTTGGCGCCATCTTGACGCACAAGCAGTTGTAAGCACAGGTATTTAAAATTTAGTGTCTGCTTTGCAAAAACAAATGTGTACAATATCTACAAGTAGACAGAATAGCATTGTCTTCTAATTTTCTTGTTCTTTCCCAGACGTGGATGAATAATGAATCCAAAAAATGTAGAAAATTATAAAATTTTTAGAAATCTTTATTCCTTACGTTTTATTCAAGTTTTCGCTTTCCACTTCCACACATTACCTAGGATAAACGTGCTTAAACTGCTTATCTTTCACCACAGTTTTCACTTCAAAATCTCTATATAAGAATTTGCCAATCATTCGCAAAATTCTGTTGTGCATACTCCGAATTCTTTTAAGAAGTTCAAACCATATTTCTACAGTGGAACAATCAACGATTTGGAAAGTAACAGCTTCATTGAAAATGTTCAGCTTGCAACTATTTTGCATGTGATGTATTTGGTGAAGGTGAGAACTCTATGTATATGCATTCTGAAGTACTTGAAAACTGTGACTTCTAAGATATTTTTGGTTATTCTAACTGCGGAAGAGTTAAGCAAAAAATTTGTGGAACATGTGCTGATTTATGTTAATAACAATGTTCCATTTTTTAAAACAGTCAACTAAAAAAGCTGCGACCTTATCGGAATCGCATTAAGGAATGGATATATCTGTGTATTGCTGTCGGCATGCCTGATGTAGACATGTGGAACACCAAACTTGATAAAATTAATTTCGGATTCCCCATCTCAAATCACAACTCAGTTAGCTCTATTGTTGAAAAAAAATTTCAGGAAATAGAAGAATGGTGAATGGGAAGTATTTCTTTATTTTAAATAGAACTTTATCTCAGACCCTATTAAACACTTGAAACTCTTCTAGAATACAGCAGCACAGTATTATCGGTCTTTTAAGGCTTCCATGATTGTATTAACCAATCAGTGGCACTATTCTGCCTCCATGCTTCAATCTAAAGCCAATGGCAGCCATGGTATTACTCTACCAAGTTTGGAGAATACTAATAGCACGCTTGTCAGACGATAGAACGTGATTTATTCTTCAGTTAACGCAGCTTTAGGCATCAAATAAATCTCAGCGTACCTTCATTGAGATTGGAAGTGGTAGATGCGTATCATGGTGATAGTATCTACATTCTTGGAATTTTTAGTGACAGTATCTCCATTCTTGGAATTGTTTTGACTATCCCAAAAATTTCATCACAGCCAGGCGATTTGCTGTCTTAAACAGTTTCGATTTGCCTTAGAATATCCAGAGGATTCTCATGTAGAATAGGAGATAATTTCCTACAAAATTCAACAAATTTTTCAGTATTGACAGGCTGACATAGTGAACTCAAATTGTAAATAATCAGATAGATACCATATATTAGATATTAAGGTTATATATAATAGCATCCCACAGTGGAGACTAGCTATTCTTGCCACATAAAAATAATTTTTGACAAATTTGGCAGATGGTAAATTTTCATAGCTCTTCTATTCAGCTGTATGTCAGTGATCTTCTGGACTGATTCTTATGAAATTTGTTTAATGTGTTTTATATTCATTTATTTTTTTAAATTTTTTTTTTTTTTTTGAAGATTTCTGGCAAATTGGAATATTTTTTTGGCATTTTTAAGTTCCTTCCTTTTCAGGGAAAAATTTTTAAGACAATTATATAAAAAACTTTTCCTCACCTAACCTCATCCTCAACAAATGACTGTAGCGTACACAAGAAAAATAAAATTACTTTTGCTTATTTAAAACAATTTAGGTCAATTTCTATTTGTATATACATAATATATATGTATACATCTATTTCTTCTCATGGCTGTCATGTACTTGACATTTTTTCATGAGTGCAATGACTGTATCTACTCAAAGACGCTTCATACAAATGTTAATCAATCAAAATGGCTAAATTTCATAATTAATAAAATTTATGCTCTTTGTGTCTTAATGAAATTATCAAGTGTGGCAGACCGAACGAATGCTTTCATCATACTCAACATTAACATCAACGTTCTTAAAGATGAAAAAATGAAAAAATAAAAAAGCTTTCCGTTTAGAGGGACGACAACGGCGACGACGACGTCGATGACCCTCTTGCTTAATTTGATTTTATTAGTTTTTAAATGTTTCAAACAACACTTGTTGTTGATGAAAGCAGCCACAGCAGTGGGTCAGTTCATTGCAGACTTTTAATTATATAGTTAAGAAAAAAACAAAAACAAAGAAAAATTTAACACTTTAATCTTTAAAAATAAACACATTAAACTGTTGAATGTTGTTTTGTTTATGTTTCATTTTAGCAGCGCGGGAAAAAATATAGTTTTCTCAGCAATTTTTCTGTTACTAATTTTTGCAAATTTTTTTTTTTTTTTTTATTTCTTATAACTTTCTTAGCTTGTTCTTGTTGTATTTAAACGTTTATCATCAGCAAAGTTCATTTTATGGCGTTGCAAATTAGTTAATAGAGCATTGAACTATCTTGTATGCCATATAAAGTATATATTTATAATCGAAACGGAACTAATAGCATTGATAGAGGTTAGTGTACCTGCTGCTGAAGGTCAAACAAAGATTGCATGCAAAATAATAATATTTGCGCATCATCCATCAATCATCTTGCAGATTTAAAGATGTTATACAATTTAAAATAATTCATTGTTCTTGAAATTATTGACACATCGCTTAATTAAAGAGCGCTTAGAAAAGTGATTGTTTTTTAATTTTGAGAATTCGGAGTTAAGACTGTGAGTCATGTGTCAAAGTTGCTTAGCTGTTGTATAATATTTTAGGATGTATTTTTAAGCTTTCAGTCTTCAGAAGTATAGAGTTATTCTAAGAAACAGATAACCCTCAATTAACTAACGAGTCATCGCTCCGCGATCAACCGAAAACAGTTTGAACTGTTCTTAAGCGACTATAAAGCTGGAATGGCGAATGCAGTGAAAGGAGACAGTTATCACAGAGTAATAACGGATTTGTTTGAGATCAACTCACTTCGTAATATATTAATTTTAATTTAATGTGTGAAGATGATTCCTGACTTCTCCCTATGCGGTTACTTGAACTTCAAGGTATACAATGAGAAGACTTTCAGAAGACTTCAAAGCCAATAGCTGACGAAGTCAATGGCCGATGTATGCAAAACTTCTGGCCACAGCACACATGCCCAAGACAACATTGAATTATTGCTTTTCGCTTTACCGGACAACTCATTTCGAAAAATTATGTTTCTCCCTTTTAATGCCTTCAAAATTCGATCTGTGTGAGGCTACTTTAATTGCAAGTTCGACAATGAAAAGTCTCTCGCAGACCTATAGAATAATAAAGAACAAGGTACTTCCAGAAAATAAGAGTACTATTGCCCTTTTGTACATTGATTATTTATTGGTGAAGTTTCCAATAAATACCTCGAAGACTCGATTTATAGTGTTTGTTGGATATGAAGTCAAGAAAATAATAAGATTCAGCGTGCACACCGTCTGTCATTAGGTTACATCCTGCGAAAGGACAAACAACTGTTTATGGTGAAGTTGTTCAATGATCAGTGAAGATGATGAATTGGTGTTAAAAATCGAGAAAAAAGTTCACAAAGATCACCGATTGAAGTTGGATAAAATATCTCCAATTTTTCAAGAACTCTTCAGTTTACTCTTATATGAAATAAATTCAGAAATGATGTAATTCTTTAATCTTGAAGACGCACGATCGACTGTGAATGAAATTTGTGCTATGTTTCCACAAACCTCTAGATCTTTTTTACACGAAACAATTACAGAAACGATTGAATTCCTAAAAATTTGGAAAGAATCTGTAAGACGCACAATCGTATATGGATGAAAATTCTGTAATGTTTGCAATTCTTACACGAACCAATTACAGAAACGATGGGACTTCAAAAGTTGTAAGGAAAAAGAAGGAGAATATTGAAGCCGTACAATCATATGAGAACGAAATTTCTGTAATAAAATTTGAAGAAGAATCATGAAACAGCACGATCGTATTTGGATGAAATTTCTGCCATCATTTGACAACTTTTCAGACAGAGACAATGGGATTACGAAAATAGCGAAAATGGAGAATTTTAAAGATGCGCGATCTACTAAAAATAAAATTTCTTTAATGTATCTATAGTCTTCTTAACTTTTATTACAAGAATTAGAGTAACGCTGGGATTCAAAAAATTTACACAATATAACACCGAATTACAAAGTGAATGGAATTCTAAGTTTCTTGAAATGGATAGCTTATATAATTCTGAAATTCAAAAAGATCCATCTGCCAAAACATTTAAAACCTCAATTTCAGCAATAAATATCATGAACAATATGGTTAGGAGCCAAAGAAAGACAATTTTATAAAAATTCTTACTCAGCAGAAGTCGATTAGCTATCATTTTCATCGCTAAACTAAGCCAGTCTTAGATACCAATTCAAAACAAAGGTTGGGATGTATTGACTTTGATTTTGCACCTTGACTTGGCATCTTCAGACTTTCATCTTTGACATCTGTGGACATGTGTGGATTTATAACGTCCTGTAGTAGAGGAAGGAGTTGGCGGTAGAGTTCTTTTAGTAGAAGATATATGTGCATCATTATTAGTGTGAAAAATGTACCTCTGGTATTTAAACACTTTTTGATATTAAAAAAAATCAGCTTATATGGTCTTAAGCAACTGAAGATATTTACAAAATGTATCTTAAAAGTTTTTTAATTTCTGAAATATCTTCAGCTGCTAAAGCAATATAATTTATTATAAATATGTACCTTTGATACTCAAAATGTACCTTAAAAGCTTTTTTCATCCCCCAAACATTATCAGCAACTAATGCAATACAATTTATAAAAAAAAAAAAAATGATTCCAGGTACATTATTTATTAGAAACATGTACCTTTAATACTCCAACCATTTCAAAAATGTATCTTACCATATTTTTTTTTTTTTTTTTTTCAATTCTTCAACATCTTCTACAGCGTCTAATGCAATACAATTTATAATAAATAATTACTTCATACTTGTAACAGCACGACACCAGCAAGAAAAATCGTTTTAGTAATTTTTTAATTACAACTTTGACATTACTTTCGAGTATAGCCGCTGCATGACGATTGCATGACTAATTGCTTTGCGTTACACGAATTTCAGATATTAGATTTTGTTTAAGCAATTGTAATAATGTGTTTTTAGTGTGTGTCAGTCGGTCTGTCCGTCTGTCCGTCTGACGGTCTGTCTATCTACTTGCATGCATGCGCATACGACGAGCGTCAGATTGTGGAAGAAAATTGCTCAAGTCAAAGCGAAAAAATTATTTTAGAAATCGAATGCAGTCAGCAGTAGTCAATACCATCATCCGCAGCGGTGGTGTCTTGAGGTGAATGGATTCGTTGCGGCCTTGATGTACACCGAAAAGCTGTTGTAATGCGCATTAATTGAGCCAGCGTCAGACAATAGAAGCATTCATTGAATTGAATTTGGTTTGCAGCTCGAAAATCTAACAAGCCATGCTAATTGCTTTACGACAAAGTATTATTCCATTGAGTTTTTCTAGAAAGCGAAATGTTTTTCGGAATTTGTAGAACAAAACTCCGATGGTTTAGATGCATCACCCATTTTAAACACACAGGTATTTGCTTTTAAGCACCTAAGCGCATAAATTTGAAAAATGGGGGACATAAAAAACATCGACAGCAATACTTCACTACTTTTCTATGTTCATTTGAAAAAAAAAGAGCATCACAAATACTAAAATTTTTTGTTAAGTTTTTGCAGCTTTAAATTCTTGATTTGTTTTTTTTTTTTTTTTTTTGTGTGGCAGCCATTGAAAAGGTTAAACAAAATTTTGTTGTGTAAATATGCAGTTTATGGCATGGAAGCTGATTTTCTCCATCGTATTCAAACATTTCAGTTGGCCTTAATGCTTTTGGGTACTTCTGATGTATGTAAAAAAAATAATACAACCTCTTTATGAGTTACAAAAAAAAAAAATGACGAACGCCTAAATGCAATTCTCAAAAGTTCTGATAATGATTATGTAACGAAAGATTTGTATTTTTTTATTGAGTTAGATTTTACTTTATAATATGGTAAAATAATGTTTATAACAGTTATAACAGTTCCGTACACATGTTGTATATAAATAAATGGTTAAGTGAGACAAATAGAAAAAAAATCACAAACTGATTTTTGCGATGATATATCTTTGCTTGTAGTACTTTCACAGTTAAATATGATGATTCAAAATTTTAACAATTTCATAACGTTTTAACAAACGAAATACGAACTTTATATTTTGGACTCAATTTTTGGCAAATCTCTAATTCGTGCGGTTCTCTAAGTGAGTGCGTTACTAATATTATTTCGCGTCATATTTATTCGTGACTATATTCATTTGGAAGCTACTTTCATTGCGAGTATTCTTTAGTATATACCCGGGGCAGCCAAAAAGGTTTGAAGATGAAGAATTAGAGGCATTGCTCGATGATCTATATGATTCTCTTTCTTACCAGGTATCGGAACTATGTATTCTTTCATATTTTTATGTACCTTCATATGTATCTCGACCTATTTAAAAATTATTTCAATACAGTTTTGCAAGCCTTTAACAAATTCGAGATACAAAATATGTTCCAACATACTTCAAAATATATTTTCAATTAACTTTAAGCCTTGTACTTCCAACACTTCATTGCAGCTTCACATGTAGCTCGACCTATTTAAAAAATATGTACCTTCTCAAACTGTTTTTTTTTTTTTTACTAATTATGCTTTAATTAAACATGAAATATGTTTTATTAATGTTTCTAAATGCTTTAAAATACAAATTATGCCAACTACAAGCTGAAAATATGTTCCCACAGTACATAACACAGACAGTTGTTGCTATGGATATGTACTTCAATTGAAAGTCTGCCGACTGATTACCGCGTACAGAAAGATACTCCAATGTCTACAAGATTTATACATAAAAAAAAAAATAAAAAACAGAAAAATAAAAATAAAACAACTCAAGGCACAGCAACAACGACCAACGCGTTGTTCTTGCCTACACCGAACGGACAGCGCTGCTATATAAATCAAGCGCATTTCGATCACAGACAAACTCAAAGTAATGTGCATTGAAATGTATCTTTGTATCTACAGCATATGTCTTCTGTACATTTTCAATTTCAATGTCAGCCGAATTTATTTTTGGCGCAGCAAAGAAGCAGCAGAAAAAGACTTTAGATACTTTTTTTTTTTCTGATTGACAGTGCAGCACAAAACGCTGTAAATTAATTCAATTCAATCAGCCAGTCAGCGAAACGTGAAAGTCGTGAAAGTTTTTTGTATGCTTTAGAAAAAGAAAAGATATTAATTCGTTAAGCCGTCAATTTAAGCGCAAAAGTCTAAGCAAAATTTGCCTAAACTAATTGGCTGCGCTTTGAACTGTCAATTCAACTCGCACTGGCAGCAAGTGGATCAAGAAGTGCGGCACGTCGTTTGCAGGCAGGAGTAAAACGATTTCCTGTGCATGGCCAAAGTTGTTGACCACAAGTGGCAAGTGGCAGCGCAAAATCACAAAGGTGCAATCACAGCACTAGCGCTGCAAACTTGGCCTAAACTTGCTAAACTGGCTTTGGTGCAAACGTTTTCAAACAAACGTCCGACCGACCAAATGATCGAACGACCGACCAAGTGTTACGCACAGGTTTTTGAAGATCATGGTCCAGCGCAAACATATACACAGCAAGAGCAACAACATTTGCCAAACAAACAAACAGACAGACAGACAGATAGACAGACCGACAGACAAACAACAACAGTCGTCTTTTAACTTGAGATACACCGACGTACTTATTGCTTTTTAAGGTTAATGCACTTGAGGTCGTTAGTGCTTCGTTTTGACGACGCGACTCAACGACGACAACGCTTTGAAAACTTTGCAGTTCAACAAAAAACAAAAACAAAAACAACAAGAAAAATGTTTCATAAAAACTATAAACAACAATTTTTTTTCGTTTTTTTTTTTTTTTAATTCTTTTTTTTATGCAATTTAGTTAAAAATTTACTTTGTTGTTTTAGTTCAGCGTAATTTGCATTTAACGCACCACTAAATGTGTATCAAATAGTTCGGCTTTGCAACTTTTACTGCACAACTTCCTTCTCGAGCTCCTTACTCGTGTGCCAGTGGCAGCACTTGTTGCACGCCTCGTCACAGTTTGCAACTTGACAAATTATTTCGCAATTGCTGTCAATTTACTTTTTGATTTCTTTTGCATAAAGTTGACAAGTTTCAGTTTACAACGATCTGCAAAATTGATAGCGTGCCACTTGCTGTTAATTTATCAAATCATATTACGCATACGCGATATGTCTGCCGTCTGAATTGATGGCTGTTGTATGGCGGCATGCATATATTATTATATTATTTAGATTGATCTTTCGAGATTTTCAGTTTAGGCACTTTCTCTTCAATTTATGACACTTTTGAGGTGTGCAACAAAAATACATTTTAAGTCAACAATCTTCAGCTATAAATGATAAATAAAAACAAAATGAAACACTGCAGTTTAGAGTGCTCGAGATTTATTGAACCTTCATTGAAATTCAAATTTCTATGTGGAATATATCTGTACCTATTTGAATTAGTGGAACATAATTTATTTAGTTTAGTAAAACATATAACAAATCTTTCGATCCAAGCTAAACTAAACCAAAACTTACTATTGTAATTTTTTTTTTTTTACAAAAAAACAAGGAAATTTGGTAATTTAACTAAAGTTAACAGAAATGCAAAAATTTTTCTTTCAAAAACCCAGTAAGGAGGTATAGTTTTCAAGAGTACTACCTCTTCGTGAGAGGATTACATATTCATTAAATAATACTTATCTGAAGATAGAATTGAAGACACTAAATATCCAAATTTGAAGGTTCTATCTTTTATAGTCTTCAAGTTCTTGATGTTCATACTAACAGTCAGACGAACATGTCTATTATGACTCAACTTTATTAAGAAGGCTATTCACTTAGTGGTCCGATTTGGAGCATAATGAAATATTTGATTAGGATTGACATAAAATACATTAAAATCTGAGTTTCTAGCTAAATTAGCCACAACAACAATATTTTTTCATACAAAATCTCAGAAAGATGCGACAGATTTGCAATTTAATGGACTAATCTGGATCTATGTAGAAATTTTTGTAATAATTAATGTAAGACAGTTCAGATTTGGCAAATCTAACAAAATTAACCGCATCAATAATCTGTTTTCCATACAAAAACTCAGCATGGCAGGTATGTTTGTAGGTAAGTGTGAACCCTTCCTTAATGAAGAGTGGTTGGTATATAAAATGTATACAAGTTATCTGAAGAAGAAATAGAAGATTCTAAGTATTCAAACTTAATGGCTCCAACTCTTATAGTCTTCAAGATCATTTCTTAATATGAACAGCCAGGCAGACGGACATGTCTTTAACGATTCGGACTTAAATACTGATCAAAAATATATATTCTTTATAGTATCTGCCTCACTTGTTTCGACCTTTAAATACATAAACAATAGAGAATATTTCTTTATGCAGAAATATAGGTAGTCATTTATTCAGATTCATGCAGTGGATTATATAAAAGATGTAATTTTTCATTTTAGTTTCGCCGCATATGCAGTACACGCTTAACGAATTAGAGTTTTCATTGGCGCACGAGCAGGGACTTTTATTTAAAAGTGTAAAAGCATCGAAAGAAATAGTATTCAAGTGTTCTGTATCAGGCTCAAGGTACAATAAAACTTATACCATTTTCACTGCACTTCATCCAAGTTGAATATTATTTAGCTAAAATTTTTTTTTTTTCTTCTAATAAGAGACTCCGATGAGGCACAGCTAATATGTCCGAAATATGGATAAACCGTATGACATAATGACTCGTTTTATTTTCTCTTAACAGGTAAAGCACTACTTGGCTGTGAATGCGCAAAAATATGAATTTAAAATAACTTTTTAGGAGATATGGCTGCATTATGTGTGGAATATAAAATCATTTAAATGAACAATGATTTGTTTAGTGGCATGCATACGACAATTTTCAATAACTCTGGCACCATATATCAGACTTAATTAGAGCGTTGTTATGTGTTATGCTGACAACGGTCTTTTGTGTATTATTGGTTTAGACCCATGACTTAAGAAGCACAAGAAAAAGTCGAACGGAATCAAATCGCATGATATCGGTTAACAATTCACGTTGCCTATAAATGGGATAACCAAACCCTCAAATCGTTTGAGCAGAATATCTAATCTAGCATGAGTTGGGTTGCACATATCACCGTCCCACAAATTGTCCATAAGAATATCATGAAATTAGAATCAAATGAAATTAGTTATCATTGATTGTCGTCTTCAAAGAAAATTAAATGTATTCCTCGAAACTGTAATTTGCCATGCAACAGATTTTATGCACCATAACTAATCTACCTATGCCTATTGTATACCCCTACAGCTTCAAAATCTGCTTGATAGACGTTCCATTCAGCATGTGACCTCAAGATTAATTTCTTGGGAACACCTACCTCATCGGACTCTATTGTTTATCTTTAAACTGTTCTCGTAATAATAAATTACCTTAAATTAAACAAGAAATGCAGTAAGTAATCCAAATAGTCATCAAACTCACCTGAAAATAGAGAAAAAGTTGAAGAAATAATTAATAATTAATATTCAATAAAATATTACAAAATCGGGTGAAGAGTTCTTAAACTACAAACATATAAAAAAATCTTTTTTTTTTTTTATTTTATTTTATTATTCAATATAGTTGCCTTCGAGGGCGATACAACGATTATAGCAGTCACACAATTTTTCGATACCATTTTTATTGTACGATTTGTTTTTGGGCTCAAACTAGTGCAGTCCATTTGTCTGACTGTCGGTTGGACTTCAGTATGCAATGATAGGACAATGTTTCATCCATTCTCACATATCGACGCAAAAATACGGATTTATTACGATAGAACAGCTTTAAACACTGCACAGAAACATCAATGCGTTGTTGTTTTTGGTCGATTGTGAGCTCGCGCGGCACCCACTTTGAACACAGCTTTCGCATATCCAAATCTTCATTCACGACGTGTCCAAAACTTTCCTTTGATATCTTAAGGGTCTCAGCTATCTCGATCAACTTCACTTTACGGTTATCTAAAATTATTTTGTGGACTTTTTTGATGTTTTCGTCGGTAACAGCCTCTTTGGGGCGTTCAGTGCGTGCATCGTCTTCGATGCACATTTCGCCTCGTTTAAACTTAGCAAACCACTTCTTCATATGTATATAATACTGTTAGTGCCACCTATGTGTCAGCCTACGTTCTATTTCTCAGCCCACTTAGTATATATATATAAAAGGAATGTATGTATGTTTGTCCTTTATGGAATACTACACCATTCCAATCACCATGAAACTGTGGGAAGTTGTAGCATTGTACATTAATGCCAAGATCTATTTTATATCACAATCTACCTTTTTTTTTTTTTTTGTTTTTAAATAGCAATTATAAATTTTCAGATAGTTTTAACATTGCATCCTGAACAATATTTATGCGTTAGGTTTTGGTGTATGATGCTGGGTGATTGTCATAGGCGGCAGTCTAAGAAGTGTGCTTAGGCATGTTCAACGCCTTGAGAGTGAGAGTGTGATAAGTAGGTAAGATTGTGTGCTGGGGAGGTAATTGTAATAGAGAAAATCGTCTCGAGAAAGATGATTCGAAGAGAGATTGTGATGGTGTAGAGACTGTTATTGATCTAACAGTGCGCTATAGGCGGTTATCGAGGTAAGCGAATGAAAAAATAAATGCTGGGCTTTGATTTTGGTTTTCTTATTTTAAAAATCCAACACATGGTCAGAATATTCATTCTTCTGATAATATTCTCCTTGTTTTGCAAACATTCACCGTTTATAATTAAAATTAAAGTTTTAATAAAATGTTTAAGACTTTATTTTGAACAATTTGTAGTTGTGCTGAATGACATTGTACACTTTCGTGCATACTTCTGAGCCATATATAATAATTGGCACAAAAACTGTTTTAAAAATAATAATTTTGTTTTGAAGCGATAGTAAGACCTTACTTTTAATAAACTGATACAAAATTCGTATTAATTTGATTACCTCAGAGAAGGTCTCTCAAATATATGACTCAAAAGTAAGCATGTTATCAAGTTAAATATTACTCATTTACTTAATAATTTTATTTATTTGTTTGCAAGTCTGTGTTTGGCAAAAAGAAAGGCCTTCGTTGTCCAGAGAAGTATATAGCATTTGTTTTATAAACTTTTATTTTAATTTTCTATTTAGCGAAGTAGCTGACTAAAGCATTCAAGGGAACTCGCAGGTTGTTGTTTGATTATTCATGAAAGTCATTGATATACATTGAAGCAATAAATGTTGTAAAAGATTGGACTTGGACTTGAAACATCATCATAGATTGGTTGGAAATAAGTCAGGGCGTCGCTCATTGTAAAGCAAATATTCCTAGCAGAGAGGAAGCTTTGTATGATGCTTATTAGATACATTGTAGATTGAGTACATACATATAAGCTTATGGATCAAGTTCCTATTCCATGGTGTATCAAATGCCGATTTACTGATTTTCTGAGTTAACTAATAATGTCCTGTATTTCGGAACTAATAATAGTTGGTGTTATCATTAGAAAATTAATTAGTAAGATTATGTTTCTGGACAAAAATTTTGTACGATTTGTCTTTTACTGGCTGATAATTGGAAGGTGATCAAATGAGCGAGATCAGATGTAATAAAACAATCCAAGATAAAAGCTCATAAATCTACGTTGACAGGACAGTTCATTTAAAATTGTCGATTCCTGCAGTTTAGATCACCAAAAAAAAAAACTGGATAGCTTAAGAAGGTCGGATTTGAATGTGGTTTATTATCTTTAGACATTAATTTTAGTGTATACTGAAATTCACTGAGAAAATTTCTGAGTCAAAATCAATTTGTTAAATTGCAAGATAACAAATAGCCTTTTAATTATGACTATGACTCTTTTGAGTCTTTTGAACTGATAATTTGCGTGCTAAAAAATCCTAAATAGAATCTCAGCTCTAACTACGGTCATTTGTTTGCCTTAATACGCGGTTCAAACGCATCAATTTATGTTGTTAGTGACACTCCGTAGTGGCTTTGTTACATTTCAGCAAGTTTTGCTACACTACGTCCAGCTAAACGCACCAACTATATAGTGTATAAGCTTCTAAACATCATTTTTATGCTAATACTCATATAATAAATTTGATAGTAGCGCACAACGCAAGTCGTATAATATGAATAACTTGCAAGCACTACATATCTATCAAAGTAATTTATTTTAATTATTATTACACATTAAGAAAAAAAAATTATAGGCGCGCTGTAGGCAAACAAAAAATAATTGTATGATACTCACATAGATGTATCTGTGCACTTGTGGTTTTTACAGCTGCTCGCACACAGCTTCAGATACATACTAATTCACATACAAATTCCCTTTTAGTATCATTAATCTTAGCCTTTGCCAACAGCGAAACCGCCGCCACCAACGTTGCGCTGTAATTTATATATTTATATATCAAAGTATCTTCTTTTTTTTTATGTATTTACTCAACGTATATTTTGCTTTTAGTTTTATTTCCGCGAAAATAATTTTTTTATATATTTTTATATTTTATGAACTTTTAACTTGCTTATACACTACTTTGCTCTTCTGGATTTTCGCGCGCTAATATATAGGTCAGCAGTATCTGTGTCTGCGTGCTGCGCATTTAGGTCAAATTTTATATACGACGCGTATATATGGAAAAAGTAAAGAATTCTCTGTATGTCTGGCAGATTTGTTTGCATGGCTAGATACATAGGTATCTGTCTGTCTGTCTGTCTATCTGTTTTATACAGCTTTGATGGCATAAATCCGCGGCAGCGAGTTAGTTCATTAAAAGTGTGCAACATCTTTTGCTTTTAATTAAAATTCTACTACATTCATGCTGCGTATCTAGCTCTATGGCAGATATTAAACAAAGCATCTAATTGCTGACCCGCTGCAAGACCCGACAAGACCTTTTATTCCATTTACGCTCTCTAACCAATAATCAACAACTTGAATGCGGTGTGCTGTAAAAAAAAAAAAATTTCCAAGCACAAATTGCGATTGTATGCCGTGTTTTTATTTTATTTCTTTTTTTTTTTTTGATTTTTTTTTTTACCCACCGCAATCAGCTCGCGCTTATCGAAGAGGTCAATATACCGCGAAACCCACAGCAGCGATCAATTTGCAACAAACCGTGGCAAGCTGCAGGGGAAAATAACAAAAACAACAGCAACAACAATACCAATTTTCCAAGAAGTGTGTATGAGTGTGTATGTGTGTGTGTGTGGGGAGCTGTCGAGCGTAGTGCAATTGCTTGATAATAATAAATTGCTTAAGAAAAAATAAAAAAAAGTGTTAAGTTCAGTCGAAACGAAGCGCTTTTACGCTTTTTATGGTGGAAAAAGATGTGTGGAAGATATAAGGATCAGTAGATCTAACCGATAATATGTTTTCCATTATACTGTAGGAATTTTTGATACATATACAGTTTATTTTTAGTTAATAAGAGTTTGCATTGGCGCCCGAGCAGGGGTTCTAAGACAATAATATGGTATTCCGGCATACAACAGCTGCAGTTCAAGCTGGTCTGCAGTCGCTAAACTATTTTTATTTTTTTTGTTTTTTTTTTTTTTTTTGGCTCCCATTAGTTGCGAAGAGCTGAAGTCCACTTTTCAGGGCGAGTAAGTACTTCAGAGGCATCGTTGGGAACTGAATTATTTTTGAACAGATCCGACAGCCAGACTTATCATGGACATGACATGCATGACATATTGATTGGGTGCTGTATTTGTAGAACTTCTCTTGGTATTAGATCTAGAAATTGATGGTGTTTTCTTGGGATACAAATCAGAGGAGAGATTTTTTAGTGTATGATATATTGATTGGACCCTGTAGGCATATATGTACATAGATATTCTCTCGTTCTTGCTCAGGTTTTGGAATTAATTGTGTTTTCTGGAAGCAGAATAGCCATATCAATTCAGCACTGTAGACATATAAATAGAACTACTATAGGTCTTGCCTAGATCTTCAAACTGATGGCGTTTTTTGGGATGCGAACCAGCGGAGACACGTATAACACATTGATTGGGTTCTGTAGGCATTTATGTAGATGTTTATTTATGTAGATGTCTTGTCTAAGTCTTGTAAGTGATGTTGTTTTCTGAGTATAGGAACCAGTGGAGCCATATTTATTGTGGCCCATAGGAATTTTTAAAGAACTTTCATGGGTTCATGTTCAGGAAGTTATGGTGTTTACTTTGTATGGGAACCAGTTGAGAATTTGATCTGTAAAAAATAAGTCCCTCAAATCGTTAAGACAAGTTACCAGTGAACAACACATAGCGGAAGTACTATCAACATGAGACAAGACCCCTATGCTTCAACTTGGCACTGTGTACCACCATATATATTGTCACCCGCTGGCTACCTCTATGAATTATTACGAAAGAAGCGAATTCTCTTTTTCATTAAATATTCAAAAATCATGTAAAACAGCAAATTAATTTCGTATTCAAATTTATTTGGTTCTAAAAAAAACTGAAACGCAAAATATGAAACGCTGGACGAGGAGTACAAGCTTTGAGCAATTGCAAATTTCTAATAGTGATGATTCTTGAGTATTGATGCTTTAGTCTTTTTTTTCCCTTGACTCTACTAAGAATGCGGGAGTAAGATCGCTTAAGACCCAATGAAGTACAATACTAATGTTGCAAATCTTCAATGAAGAAAAGACTTCAGCATTTGGTGAAGTACATGAAGTGGAAGAAATTCGTTATTGCAAATGTATGAAGGCACATTCACAAAAGAATAGGAGGAGAAGCACGTACTTGGGTCAGTACATTCTAAATGAAGATTCATGAAAGTAACTCATTGATTCTACAAAGAGTTTAACTACAAAACTACAAAATGGACGATGGTTCTTTATGCGTTTTACTACTAAGATAAAAAATTTCAGGTCCAATATTTTAAAAACTTCCGCATAGAAGAAACCATCACATAGAAGTTTAAAGTAATACAAATTGTCATTAAAAAGTTTTTCATACAAAAGCCTAAAAGAGTGTAATGAGTTTGTAGGGTGGTCACCCTTAAAAATGTATGGAATACGTTATCTGTTATAGATTTGATACTTCTATACGAATGTTAAGCTGATATAAATTCTAACAGTGAAGTTTTTCATACAAAAATCAAAAAGTTAGAAAAATCTTTAGCTGCAAGACCAAAAAGTGGGGCGATATGTACTCCTAAAATGAACTCGACAGCCCCATTGATTAGTATTGTGTAATACATAAATCTTATATATACAAGAAGTCACCATATAGAATTTGAAGTTGATATGGATGGTCATAAAATAGTTTTTCATACAAAAACCACAAAGCGGGTGATGAGTTTGTATGGAGGATAGACTTAAAAGTATGTGGAATACGTCACTTTTTATATAATTGATAACTCCATTTATTAGAAGCCAACATAACAAGTTTCAAGCTGATATAAATTGTAACAAAGAAGTTTTTTATACAAAAACCAAAAAGTGGAAATAAGTTTGTATATGGAGCAAGTGAGCGTGACACTGTAATTAAGACTTAAGTTTAGATTCGGAGTAAAGCAACTATCCATAACCAAATTTCAGATTAATAACTCCAAAACTGATGTATTAGATGTTTGTTGAATTGTGAATAAATTATGGCTAATTTTTCTCGTCGAGTTGATCATGTAGACACCGTAATTAATATAGCTTCGGAACATAACAAATAACTAAATTTCAGCTCAATATCTTCAAAACTAAGGGACTAATTTTGATTTACACGGACACCGGACAGGCACACGAACATGGCTACTTCTTCTCGTCGAGCTGACACCGTAAATAATATAGCTTGGGAAAGTAACCACTCTTAATAACTAAATTTTGGCTCAATATCTTCAAAACTCTGGAAATAATATTGGTACACACAGACAGACATACGGTAATGGCTAGTTCGCCTCCTCGAGCTGGTCATTATACATCGCAATTAAGACATCGGAACATACTCAATCAAAATTCAGCTCTATATCTTCAAAACTGAGCTACTGGTTTCGAGGCATATAGACAGAGCAAAGACGGATAGACAGATAGACTTTGTTACTTTGTCTCGTGGAGCTGTTCAAGTAATATATACAGGTATATTATATGGGATTTCCTTTGCCTGCTTTCATGTGTTACAAACTTGCTGATAAAATTAAAATACTATACAAACTATGTGCCGAAAAGCTGATCTGCAATATTGTCTACCAGCAGCCAACAAAAGTCGAAGAGTCCAAGCGATTGTTGTTGTTGTTGTTGTTGGTTATATTGCTCTACTATTATTTACTGATTACAAACGAACCATTGGTCAAATGGTCAGTGGCCATCAACTGCAATAATCGAGATACAGCTGATGATGCTGACGATGATGATGATGATGTTGCATATAGTATGTTGCATGTTGTTGCAATAGAAGAAGTTGCTGCTGTTGCAACTAGTTATTAAATAAAATAATAAAGTGCACTATTTTTTATTTTTTTTATGTTTTTTTTTATATGTTATATAGTTTTCTTTTTTTTTTTTAAAAACAAGCTCTTAATAAAAAAAAAAATTGTATGCAACAATTGAAAGGAAATTGGGTGAAATTCAAAAGCGCGCTTTTCTTACTGTTTGAGTGCAATGACTGCGCTTAACTGATGCCATAATCAAGTCTTCATTATTATTTTTATTATTATTATTATTATTATTATTTTTTTTTAGCTATACATTTTAATTAACAATCAAAGATTAAAATCAAAGTCTCGTTAGTGCATTTATTGCTTCCGTGGTGGCCTTTTCATATTACTATGTATTTTCTTATTGCATATATAAGCTGTGATGTAAGTCATTTGACAATAAATGCCTCATTAATGTGGCATACTCTGATTTTCACTGCAACTGAAGCGTATCAATTCGAAAGTGAAAAAAAAAAAAAAAAAAACTAATGAAACATATTTCAAGCATTTTTAGTTGATTTAGTCAGAAAAGCAAGCTATGTGTGCAGAAAATTAGCCGGAAAATGAAGATTTTTTTTATTAGTCATTTCAAGTGAAATTATGCGTGCGTATCTTTATGCCGCCGGTTTATTTTTTTTATTTTTGCCGCTTACTATCAGTTAAAATTGACTTTTATTGCTGCGCAAGTAATTTGTTTGGCGCGAAATTAGTTTGCGCTCGGAACCGATAATATAAATGACTTGTAAAGTAGCTGAAAGCAAATTTTTTTTTTTTTATACCAATGCGACAGACACTGACAGCTGTCAAGTGGCACAGTTTTGAGAATAACTGTATGTGTGTGTGTGTGTATATCTGTGTCTGCCAAGTTTATATGTTCCGCTGTACAGCGAGATTGGTTAGTCTGAGGCCAAAAATAGTTGTGCTGCTACCCTTAAACTGCCGGTAGATGTGCTGATATAGTTGAGAGACATCTAGGCAACATAGCAATCAAGTTGTTTGTCATTTGAGCAAGCAAGGATTAATCGATTTTGGGCGGTGTTAAAAGATTTATGTTGTTTATAAATATATAGTGTTGTATGTATGAGCTTTGGCTTATGTCGCAGCGCAAGGACATTTCGTTAGTTTAAGGAAGTAAAGTAAATTGAGTTGGGCATATTTTAAATGTTGTAGAAGGCATCTTAAGAGTTTTCATGCAGATGACCTACCAACATGACACTAGATTTCAGTTTTTAAGTAAACCAATTTTCCTTTTATCTTATTAATTAATTTTGCAATATTTCGGTTACTCTAAAATTTCAATAATAGGTTTAAAGGTCCTTTGAACCTCAACATAATAAATATTAATTTGTTACATCGAAAAAAAATGTATTAACAAGTGCGGATACACTAAGCTGTTATGAGTTGAAACTAAGCATGAGCCAAATATGTTAAATCACAAATATTTTCTGTTAAATCATCGTTACTACATGTTAAATCACAAATATTTTCTGTTAAATCATCGTTTCATTTCACCTGTTATGAGTTGAAACTAAGCATGAGCCAAATATGTTAAATCACAAATATTTTCTGTTAAATCATCGTTACTACATGTTAAATCACAAATATTTTCTGTTAAATCATCGTTTCATTTCACCTGTTATGAGTTGAAACTAAGCATGAGCCAAATATGTTAAATCACAAATATTTTCTGTTAAATCATCGTTACTACATGTTAAATCACAAATATTTTCTGTTAAATCACCGTTACTATATGTTAAATCACAAATATTTTCTGTTAAATTACTGTTACTTTATGTTAACTCACTGTTACTTCCTGTTAAATCACTGTTACTTTCTGTTAACTCACTGTTACTTTCTGTTAACTCACTGTTACTTTCTGTTAACTCACTCTTACTGTTAATTTTTGTTAAATCACTTTTCTCTTCTGTTAACTCACGGTTGTATTCTGTTAAATCGTTGCAATTTCTCTTTAATCACTGTTCTTTCTTTAAAATCAAGGCTCTTTTGCTGTATCTTCACTAATATTTTCTATCAAATTTTTGCATTACTAGAAAAAACTGTGATTTAACAGAGAAAATATGTGATTTAAATCAAAAAGGAAGAAAAGACCAGTAAAATTTTACAAATGGTTGCTGGACATAATGAAAGTCTGCAGTTATGTATAAAGTACGATTGACTTAATATTTCATTCTGGAGAATATACATATTTTTCAATGTAAAAATAATTCCGAACCTACTTAAAACTCATATCTAACAAAATATTGATCACTAACTAAAATACATTTCAGAGAAAATGAGTAACTAGCATAGAGATGATGTTTCCTGATATTGTCATTTGCTTAGACGTGGTTGGAAAATAGGAGAAATGATATATGTATATTACAATAGATCTTGCATCTGAAGTACTGTTGATTCTTTCTAAGTTTGTAATGATATTAATTCGGATCAATTAATATACATGTATAAAAATGAATGTTGTTTCTATGTATGTTCCTTATAGCAAGCCAAACCATCCAACCGATTTAGCTGAAACTCATAGACGAACTTCAGCTCATTCAGGAGAGTAATCGAGTGAAGTTGGCTCGAAATCGGAGGGGGCTATGCTCCACCCCTAGACAAGCGATACAGAGATGAATATTAATGGGATCGGGTGAAGTAATCATGATAATGATATATTTTATATAGCTGTTTGAAACGTTTCGAACTCTTTTCTGATATTGATATAAATACATATTTTGAATATCAAATTAATATGGATCATATTTTGCTCTGTGTACAAAAAACGAATACTCTCATAGAAGCGAGTTTTACATCAGGTATGATCGGAAAAAGGAATAACTAAAGTGTAGACGTATATGTGTTCTCAGCATGCATGAGTACTGCGATGTGCCCCTTATTTCGATGAAACATATATTAAATTTCTATAACACTTGAGTTGATCTCTGCAACAGAAATTCGTAAACCTGAAAATTACTCGATTATAGCGGTCACAGCTTGGTTTTACAATTACGAAATATAATTTTGATTTGTGAGGGGCTCATTTACGGACAATACTGGCTAATTATCTTTTATGTTCCGCGATTGAACTATGATTTTTTGGACAGATTTTAATGAAGAGTTTATGACGGCCACTATTTAGTACTCGCTCACTGCCCATAATAGCTTTCAAATGTACTCATCATTCTAAAGATACTACTTCATGCTGAAATTTCAGCAATTTCACCAATTGCCAACCAATGCCAAATGCGTTGCACGCTTAAAAACACAAATTTCCATCAATTCGAAATCATTTAACGCTAAAAACTAGCACGTTTCTCTAAAAATAGAATACATTGAATGCGCAACTATTCCGATTAATAAGAATATTTACTCAAAATAGAAACCAAACAATTTCTAGAAAGGAAAAAAATTACCCAAATGCGAACGGCATGCATATTTTTATAAGCATTTTCTAATGGATGGAAGAATGCTGCAGCAACAAACAAATACAAAGCTAAACATGCAGTCTGCAATTAAAAACGAAAAAAAAAAACTACCGCCTACGCCTACAATTGCAATTGCTACATATTTAAGCAACACCTTCATGAATAAAATAGAAACTATTTCATATAACAAAAAACATTTAAGTAGCAAATTTACAAAACAAAAAGATACATAAATGCTGCGAAAAAATTTAGTTTAAGCAGCAGGCAGTCGTCAGTTGCAAGAAGTTCTTCGAAGAATATGTATCTGTAACTGAGCATGTGTATGTGTCTATCTAACCTAGTGACCAAGTTATGGCAGCTGCCAAGCAGATATATAGATACTACAGACAGACAGCCACACGCTCATTCATTTACTCATTCATGCCATGAAAAATTCTAAGCAGCAAAACGCCAAAGTGGAAAAAGTTTATTTATGAAGATTTTGTTTATTAGATTTTTCATGCGCCTGATATATACTGAAATTTTTTTGTTGCAAGCAAGATACAACTAGAACAGCAGTGGCAACATTTGTAGCAAGCAGAGCGCGGCATGCAACTAACTGATTGTGAGCTAGTCAGTCAGTCAGTAAGTGTAGACAGACCGTCAGACAGACAGACGGACAGGGGCTGTAGTAGACTGGGGTGGCACAGACAGTCTAAGTCTAATTGGGCGCATGTAGAGCGTATGAATGTGCGACGAGCGGATTTCTTAGGCGTCTTAACACTTTTCACTTTGTCCGTCTGTCTATTCGCCTGTCTCTGGCGCCCCATGTGGCTTGCTTGTCGACTTATTTGTTGCACATAAATTGTCATTTAAGCGCAGCAGCCGCAGCGAAAACATCTTCATTTTTCCTGCATCCGTTCCGCGGCGGCAACAATTTTCCTGCTTGCATGCAATTTTCACTTGTGCGCGAAAATGAAAAGCGCAGGCGCGCACGTTTCTATATTGTTTTGTATTGTATTAGCTATCTCTTTCTTGTTTTATTTATTTATATATATTTTTTATTTTTTTTTTATTTTTGCCAATACAACTCGTGCGCTAAATATTTTTTTTAGTTTAGTTTTCCTACATATAAAATAATTTCTGTTTGAGTGAAAATTAGTTTTTCACGCAATTCGTAAGCGAAATCGATGCACGTCTTCTTGCAGTCGTATTGATTTCTATCAGCAATTTTTTTTATTTTATTTTTCAATTAACTAAATTTTCGAAATTTCAGTTTGTGCTTCTTCATTAGCTAATTTATTTTCTTCATTTGTTGCATTTATTTCATTTATTCATTAATTTACTATTTTCCTTTTTGTTTTTCGCTTCTTCTGTAGAAAATTTCACGCGCTAATTCCTGAGATTTTTTCGAAAATTAGCGCAGAAATTCAATTATAGACATGCAACAATTGGGATTTGCCAATTTCAAATTGAATTTAATTTCGATTTTAATCGCTTAGGAAGCTTTAATTGCTGCAAGGAAATGTAATCGATTGCGTTTAATTGCCAAAGGTTGCGTGGACGTTGTGTTTCGAAAGCGTGAAATGAAAGCCGGAAGATTATCTATAAAAAATGGGAGATTATATAAGATATTATTTCGATTTAAAAATATCGAACTTTGTTCGAATAAGGGCTTAAACACTTTTAACAATAAATTAGTAACGCTAAAACTTTTATAAATTTCAACCGTGGAGTAAAAAACAGCCTAAAAGTGGCTGGTAGAGCTCTGCATGAATACATTCAAATTTTGAGTCAAACAGAGTAGCATGGAACGTTGCATTCTTTTTCGTGTAGAGCACACATGAATTTGTGAATTTATATACACCGGTCCTGCACTAGCGATTGAGTGAGAACTAACTAATGGACCGAGTGATACGACATTGCATCACCGCTCGCTAGCTATTCAGTAAGTACATGTGATTAGCTATAAATTAGGAAAATTTGGTGCTCATGTACGCTTTCATTAGGAGTTCGAAAGCCATCCTATTAGGCGACTCAGAGACGTGGATGGATTCAGACAGTATTAACGGGAAGTTTCAGTATTTCCTCAACAAATATCTGAGTATTATCTGCTGTATCTTTTGGTCAGAAACATTATTAAACGCTTACTTATGGCAAGCAACAAACAACGATCCTAGCCAGATTGAAATAAAAAGGGGCAAGAAGACGACCACATTGCAAAGGTAGAACCCACAAGGTAGCCGTCAGAAAGGCCGTTCAAGACAAACTTTGTTTAGAACTGTCGATTCTGTTATTGAATCTACTCGGTGATCGGTTCAATGAGGAGTGAAGTAAAAGCCGAGCAGTTGTTAATGTTCGCTCTTTACACTTACTAGAAGCGATACTCGAATTTTAAGTCACTTTGTAACTCTTTAGTACTAAGAACTCTCTCGCTAGGAAAAAGGCGTTTCCATTCGCTATGATTCGTAAATGAATTTTGAATGAAAAATATAACATATATATATATGTATATTAATTTCCTATGTTTTTCATATCTTTTCAAATTATTTATTAACTCTTTTAAAAAATGTATTGGTGCAAACCTTTTCGATAGGTAAGAACTAACGACCAGCAGTCAGCTAAATCGTTAGGTATTCAATCGTTAAGTTGTTACACATTATCACTGTTTCTGACAATTACGATTAATAGGTAGCTAAATCGAAAGGACTAACGACCTGTAGTTAGCGAATCGTTAGTGCATTGGAACTACAAATCGTCGACCGAACAACAGTATAATGATCAACACTCTAAAGCAGTGCTCGGCACAAAATACAAATATAAAACAATACAGCAAGAGACGAAGGCACTTCCCGAAGCCATAAGCAAGTTTTGCGTGTATATATACGAATCGAACATTTTTCTATGCCTGTGGTGGTGCCGAGCACTGTTTATATGAAAAATTAAGAGTTAAAAAAGTCGAGATGGCAGGCATTAACTAAACTTAAATTAAATTAAATTAAATTACCTTAAATTACAAAAGAAATGTAGTTTGTAAGAAGGAGGCATAGCAACATCAGCTAGGTCCGCTAGTATCAAATAATAATAATAATCACCAACTAATTATGTCGGTCCTGTCGACAATTATGATCATGCTTATGATTTCTGGAGTTTCTACGAACTTTCTCAAATTTTTCAGATTCATAACGTACAAATTGAAACAAGAATTCTGTAAATCGTTCGAATATTAAGTTAATGTCTTGAATTAATACAAAAATTCTATACATTTTTTCAGTTCTACTCAAATGGCCATTTTTTGGTGCATACATAAAAATGGTCACAAAGTCAGGAACTTACTTTTCATCTGTTTTTAAATTTATAAATTAAAAAAAACTATTATTTAAATAGCCTTTCAAAATTCACTTAATAAAAACAGTTTATATTTAATAATGCACTCTTCTTCAGCATTTTGAACATAAATTAACCCAAAACTTGCTCATTTAAAATAGCTTAAAACAATTTTGGGTGCCAACCGAAACTCTCTCCATCGCCTGTAACAAAAACACGCCTCTTTTTGACACAAATTTATGGGCAACAGTTCAAAATGCGGCACGCACTTTAACTAATCACAATTTAACACCAAAAAAAAAAAAAAATGAAGATACATCAACTCAAATGCATTTACAAATAGAAACTTAAAGAAAAAATATTACCCAAGCAATAAAGAAAATTTTGTTTTGGTGAAGAACATGGTACAACATCTGTTAATGTGCTAAAAACATATAGCACACTAGGGGCACGGATGGAGTGCTTGACTTATGTTGCTTTTCAGTAACAAATATGGAAGTTATTTTTTTTTCGACTGCATACGATGGCATTTTGACTTTTGCGGTGGCGTTTATGGGCATTCATCACTTCAAATGGAAGAAGTGAAATGAAATGAAATGCGTTTGCTTGCGTTTATTTTTCCGATGCGGTTGTTGTGCTTGGTCACACATTGTTGCATATGGAAATATGTATGCATGAATCGATGAATGAATGCCTGAGTGACTGACTGCATGATTGGGGTGCCACACTCTAGAACTATCCCGAATGACTTTTATTGTATGACAGCCGGAACGACCCTTTTATTTTTTGTTAAACTATATGTCTGCTACATATTTTTCGGTTGCTTCGGTTCTTTCGGAAGTTGTTTGTTTAATTTATGCGTATTTCACAAATGAAATTATGTCGCTCAAATAGTTTGTAACAGGAAATGCAATTATTGTTTTGTGAGGAGTTTATAGCAAATTGTTTTTATTTTTCTTTTTAGGTCTTTGTGTGTGGTTGATGTTTTGATTTTTTTTTTTTTATTTTTTTGTGTGGCATTTATATAAATTTATACAAAAATTGGCTTGTAATGTGACAAATTGCCTACGTAGCAATAAAATAAAAAATAAAAAATAAAAAAAGAATTGTGTTTGCTCTTTGGAACAAAAAAAAAAAAAACATTTGTAAATGTTTAATTTTAAAAGATACTTCACATAATATCAAGTGCAACGTCGCGGCACTTTGAAATCATTGAAGCTTGAAACGCGTAGATTCTTATTAGCCAATTACATGCAACACTGCGTGCCACATTGTGCTTGCTATCTCTTTTTATCTTTATGCTTAATATATCATATCAAACAATGCTAAATTACAAGTAATTGTCATTATAAGTCGTACAATGACAATTACTTTGAAAAAAAAACTTGCAGATTACGTTTGTATGCGAATGCGAAACACTTTAAGGTCTTTTTCCCGAGTGTTATATGTGACGCTGGCTGAGATCTTAACTTGAGTTGAGTTAAGTTGCAGATCGCAGAGTGATATATCACAATGACAAAGGAAAATAATAAAACAAACAACCACCGGCAAAAAACGATTTTTGTTATACATAATGAATTTTTTATATATGTAAAAATTTAATGATATACGTTTGTATGCAAATTTTGAGAAATAAATTTATAATAAATAAATAAATTTTTACTATAGAGATTATTTGGTTATTCTTAATATATAAATTGATCAGCTGTTCTTTATGATTTGTAAGTTATTCTATTTGTGACATGTGACATGTTGTGCGTAAAAGTAGAACAACTTTATGGCTTTTGACTTCTTTGATGCTGCACTAACGAAATCGCTTACCACCTACAGTACAGAGTACTAACCTCTTAGCATTTGGTTGCAATATCTTTCGTTAACTTTTAACTAGGGAAAAGAGTTTTGGTATTCATTAGGACTATGCAAAATAAGATGCATGCTTCCCTATAAGAGAAAATCGTAATCGCATATTGGAGTCTTTGTTACGTATGTACAGATCAATGGTTGAAAGAAGATTCACTGAAAATGTGCGCAGGTTAAGACTTAGAGTATGAAATTTTGTCAATTCGATGAGCAGAGTCGATGTAGAAACAAGTTTATCTGGAGAAATGGGTGGGATCAAGTTTCAAAGTCTGAAAGCTTAAAACGTTTTAAAGAAGACATCGTAGACCTCCGAAGTATATAAAATCTTAACAAATGCTTGGTCCGTCTATTCGTGGTGAAATTTGTTGTATAATTTTTTGAGATATCTGGCTGAATTTCGATTTAGAGATTTAATTTTCTCTTACCAAATAAAGTCACCATATAAATATGCCAAGCTCATTTTAATTAAGGTAGCTACTATACAAACCCATTGCCCAAATATGGATTTTGTATGAAAAATTTATTATTTAAGTCAATATTAACTTGAAACTCAATATGGTGGCTTCGTATGGACACCTCTTCCACATATAAATATTTTTAGGCGTGCCTTCCCGCATTTTAGTGTAGCCCCCATACAAACTCTCCGTCCTCTTATAATTTTTGTATGAAAAATGTCTTCATTTGTATCAATATCAGCAAAAAGTCGATATGGTAGCTTCTTATGAACACTCGTTTCGCATGTCTCCGCAGATTTTGTGGTAACCCCCATACAAAATCACCGCTGAGTTATGGTTTTTGTATGAAAAAGTATTTCAACTTAAAAGTCGATATGGTTGCTTCATATGGACTCCCGTTTCACATACACATATTTATAGACGTATCTCCACATATTTTGCAGTAGACTTCCGTACAAACTCAAAGCCCACTTATGGTTTTTGTATGAAAATCTTCTTCATATGAGTTAATATCGGATAGCTTATGGACTCCCGTTTCACATACAATAATTATGAGGCGTGTCTTCACACATTTTGAGGTAGTCAACTACATAAACTCTTGACCCAATTATGGTTTTTGTATGAAAATCTGCTTTATTTACCTCAATATCAGCATAAAATTAAATATGCTGGCTTCTTATGCACATCCGTTTCACATACATATACTTATAGGCGTGTCTCTCTCTCTCTCAGCTAGCTAATATCTAATGAGCAGTAGTTAGCTAAATCGTTAGAGTTTGTAGTGTTTTTTTACCAGTTTAGGAGGTATAGCACTGCATCCTTAAGATTACTAATAGCGAATAGCTCATATATTGAACTAAATAGTTAAGGCTAACGATCAGTAGTTAGCATATCGTTAGTATCGTTGCATTAGATACACAAGCCACTAGGCAAATAACAGAGCTGCAATAGCAAATACGAAAATAATGCCATAAATTGTCACCGCTGTCGCTAAGTCTCTGAGTTTGTGGTAAAAAGTACTTCTATCTTCTTCTTTTTTCTTCTTATCTATTACTTTCTCCCTCTCATTTTACCTTAACTTTTCAAAATGCCTTTTTTGCATACTTCCTGAATAAAAATAAAATTCAAAACAAACAAATTTGCTACACAATTCCCGTACATTACCGAGTAACTTAAAGATAAAACGGATCTGTACTGCGACAATTCGAAATGAGATACAAAAGCAGCTCATCTGTGTACTAAACCTAAAGACGTGAGACGTAGCCGCTTTGACGTTTGACGCTCGACAATTTGGCATAGATTTCGGAAATGCAAAAAAAGAAAAATTTAAACTAAATTCATTTAAACAAAAAGAAATTATAAACTATTTTTAGAGACGAGTGACATACAAAAAACCACAACAGAAACATTTAGAAAACGAAACCCTTTTATTCTCAATTGTCTAAGTTTAATGAAACTGCTCGACTCGACGCTCTTATATATATGTACATATATAAAGCAAAATATTACGAAATAAGATGTAGATAGATAATACTTGGCAAACGCTATTTGAATTCTTTATGTTGATTAAATAAGCACTTTGATGTGATGTAATATTAGCTTAGTATTTCGTTGAGTGTTTGCCAAATAAATGTTACAATATCAAGAGTAAATCAGCTGTTGTGCAGCGCACGTCGACCCTTAATAATAATTACTCATAAGTATTATTCATGTCGCAAAATATGTCGGAAGCTGCTGTTACAGCGAAATGTCGCGCAATCGCAAACGATTTATTTTCTGCAATATTCCAGAAGTTGATAAACAAAAAAATTATAGCAGCTGTTGTAAATAAATAAAAAGAAATGTGCGTATATTGTTTCTAGAAGAAATTTCTCGTTGCAAAGTCATCATAGATATGGGCTACCATTGTTGAAACTTTAGGCCTTCAATTCATTTATAATTATTTTTTACGTAAAAACAAAAGTTTAAATAAGGAAGCAAATGTTGTTTACTGTTTATAATAACAAAAACAAAATAAAAAAAAAAAAATTTTTTTTTTTAAATCAAAGCGCATATATTTATTTACAATCAAAACAAAGCGAGTCACTGACTTCTTTGTTCGAGATTATTTAGTGAGTATGGCTGTTAATGATCTCCAACAATGCCAAAAAACAATGATTTCTTTGAATAACTGAACTGAATAAATGAACTTTTGTTAGTTTTAGTTGATAATAATTAAATCTTCTTTGCAAAATAATTTAGTATCAGGTAGCACACCCTTTATTTTTTATGACTGCATCACTTTTAACCTCTACCACTAAACTCAGTTCAGAGCGAGAAAACTTTAATTCAATGCTCTAAGAAATATATTTCCAAAAAATGAATAGCTTCAATAGGATCAAATATTCAAATGTTCATGCTTCTTTCATGCTTCTTTTAAATATTTTTTGACGTAAGGGTCAAAAATTTCGGTTATTCCGAGTCAATAATTGAGGAAATTATGTTCTGGATATCGTTGGTGCTTTTAATATGATCGGCATGGGCAGCTCTACACATTAAACCATACTCTCTTGCTTTCTTGGACGTTTCTGATTGTGTATAATGTTTCGTGACTATATGTCCAAAATACTGCTCCCAGATGCTTACATCCGCTTAATTATTTGATATGTGACACCAATTCTATGTAAAAATAGTCTTCATTCATGGCACGATGGTGATCTCCATTGACCGTAAAGTTGCGATCATTTTCATCGAAAAAAATATATGGTTTAATCCCAACTCCAGCTTAAAATCAACACCACATGGTCACTTTTTGTGGTTGCATTGAATTCTCTTGAAGTATATGTTGGTCTGTTGCTGTCAAACCAAAGATAAGCTCCATCGCTGAAGATGATTTTGCAATGAAATTTAGGGTTTTCTTAAACTTCTGTAAAGCATAATGGAAGAAGTTTCGGCGTTTCAAAATATCAAGATACTTCAGTTGTTTTAATGTTACAAGGGTGCAGAATAAAGAACTTTATGGAAAACTTGCAAGAATGTGGTTTTATAGATTCCCACTTCAAGGGATACTCTCAAAGCTTACACTTTTAGATTATGTTTCCTGTTGTGTAAGGGGAATTAAATCTTTCAGTCAAAATTTACTTTTTTCTTTGTCTTTGTTGGCTTTAAAAATTTTTCTAATTCAAATTGTTCAATGTAGAATTTGACACAAGAAGAAAATAAAGTCTTATATCTATGAATGACAATCGGACCTTATCGATTAAACTTTTATACAGATATATCAATGTATTGTTAGGCCCTGTACCGAAGGTACAAGAGCCTATTGGTTTTGTGCAAATGTATGTAACAGGAAGAACTAATTGTCGGAGACCCCCCAAAGTTACCCCCATTATGGTCAGGAGTGATAGAGGAGTCGATATAGCCATGTCCGTCTGTCCGTCCGTCCGTCTGTATGAACGAAAGGATCTCGGAAACGGTAATAGATAGAGACTTCGTGTTTTTTGCATTCGACTAGGACTGCTCCGGAATTTCACAAGTTTATTTTAAAATTTTGACTGTATTTTCTTACTTGCTTTTCGATAAATATCGGTCTTATATTTTTCTATATAATGAAAATGAATGGTGCAACTTTTTCCTATACTCTAAACTAAAATTAACACTGCTTGGATATTGTTTTGAGTCGTACAAAGTCATAAACCGAAAATCCGTTGAGTAAACTGAAGGTCATGCCGAAAAGTTTTTATAAAAAAATGTGCTGATGATTAGTCAAAATATTGCGTGTTGCATCAAATGGATGCTACTTAGAATTCGACAAATTAGATAATTAATTGAGAATAATTGAATATTTTATTTATAGATTCCATTTAATATTTATATGGAAGTATCATCTTTAGGCTAAGAGCTATGAAATAGTGGGTTGGGGGATTTTTTTTTATATGTTTTCAAATATTTTGTATAGCTACCCCTTATATGCATATGTTTTATCAACTTCTTATTGTCTTTAGTGATTCATTTCTCATATATTTTCGACTCTTTAGTCTTACATCTTTCTACTATTAGTGAGTAATTCTTTCATAATTTTTTTAACAATTATAAATTATGCATTTATATAAAAGGTTAATCACTTGTTTATCTTGAAAAGACGGAAATATGTACGTTCAAACGTATCAATCTTCTAAAGATTTAAATTTTCTGAGTTCCATTGCCTCAATTTGGTTTTAATTATTTATTATTATTAATTTTTGTGCACTGTTTAATATCAATCAGGCGTTGCCAAAAAGTCAATAACACTTGAACTTCTGAACAGAGTAAAAACATGTTAAAAAAATTTACGTTTAAATTTTCTATGACGCAACAAACTAAGCAAATATTTAATACAACTTGTAGTCTACTATTTGCCATATTTGTCTGTAATTATTCGCAAATCATTTGACTAATGAATTTTGTGTTAATTTCTAGTATGCCAAAGTTGGAGATTGGCAACAAAACTACAACAACAAAAAAACCTAAGATAAGAGTCAGTCTGAGACCAGTATATTATACAAGAGGTTAGATAAAAATTTAGCACATTTTAAAACGCGCTTACTTACTACAACGCTTTGTAGTAGCCCGAAAAGGTAGCACAGTAGAAGTTGCCGTTGCTTGTTTTAGAGGTTTTTTTTTTTGTTTAATACTAAATTTAAAGGGAAATGAACTCATTAATATGCGCGACAAGTTGTATGCGGAAAATACTTTGTAGAAACAAATATATAATATAAGAATTTTTGACGAGGGCGACAGAGTTGTTACAAGTTAGTCATATACTTGTTAATGTGAAAAGCTTAGACAAAGAAACATGTCGAAATTTAAAAAAATTCTATGCATGCAACTCTGTAATTGAAGAAAATTCATTTAGACCTACATACGTGCTGATGACTTGTTAAAATGTGATATGTTTGTTCAAATAAATGTTGATTTAATAGAAATTGTTACAAGAAAGTATAAATGAATTGACTGTGCGTTATATGTAGCTTCTTCTTTTTTAGAAATTTGACTAAAGAAATTAAATTTCAATTGAAATGTTTTATATAAATACTCACTGCACCATAAACTCGTTATGTCATTCAAAATTTTATCGAAATTGATTCAAAATCAAAATTCATCACAAGCTCGTTGTAAAATTTAACAAAGAAGAAAATTTTATAATCGATTGGACCATAACTAAGTTCATCTCTAATATATAAATCTATAAAAAATTAAGTAAAAATATTTTTTATACTCTTTTAAAAATATGAATAACGTATAAAGATTGTGTAAACAGCCGCAAGTAGGCATTATTTGCATTAAAGTGCGAGTCGATCAAGCCTATACCCATTCTTCCGTATCAAAAAATATTGAATAACATATTAATTTATATATTAACATTTATAGCATATAATTAAACTTTAATAGTTTGATTATAGAGCATTGTACTAACTATTTAGTTCTGCTCCACGAGGCACAACTACTGTGAAGTTAGTTTATGCTAAAAAAAAAAAAGGCACATTAGAACTTGTATACTACGTTTATACGTCACATTACATGACTACGAAAAATCACTGTTTATACGATATTTACAATTTCATGAATTGAACTGAAGTTTGCCACTGTTAAAAGTGGTGGCAACATGTATCATTAGAAATAAATAGCGATAATGGTTAAGATGGTTTAAAAAAAAAAAGGAGGGATCAAAAAATGGACAATTTGATGGTTGCCGCTCTACCGAATTAAAATCAAATCAAAGTCAGCTCACATTAACCACACCAAATGGTTAGTGTTCGTGTTATTCGTTTGAGCAATTCGTAGAGAATTATATATTTTGTATGTTTGAATTTTGCTCCTCCCATTTCTTACTGCACATAAAACAATATAAAACATTTTTAGGCCCTGTACCGAAGGTACAAGAGCCTATTGGTTTTGTGCAAATGTATGTAACAGGAAGAACTAATTGTCGGAGACCCCCCAAAGTTACCACCATTATGGTCAGGAATGAAAGAGGAGTCGATATAGCCATGTCCGTCTGTCCGTCTGTGTGAACAAAAGGATCTCGGAAACGGTAATAGATAGAGACTTCGTGTTTTTTGCATTCGACTAGGACTGCTCCGGAATTTCACAAGTTTATTTTAAAAGTTTGCCCCTCCCCCCCTTCCCCATAAAATCACCCCTTAGGGTAAAAATTTCTTCGGCACAAAACAAATTGAGTGCACCAGTATAAAGCTAACGTCCTTCTTAGCCCAAATCAAAAAAGTTTATCAAAACCGGATAATAAATGACGATTTTATAAGCAATTGAATTTGAACGACCCCCCTTTTCTTTTCATTCATATTCGCGCAGTGAGAAGTGGTCATGTGTTTGGTCATATGCTCGGGAAACATTTAATGTGTTTGTTAGGCGACGTGAACTGGTACAGGGCCTCTTACAGTCGGTTACGCCTGACTGTATTTTCTTACTTGTTTTTTTGGAGGACGGAAGTATCATAGGTCGTTCAAGTCCTATTGCTTATAAAATCGTCATTTATTCTCTGATTTTGATGTAGGATTTTGGCTTAGAGGAAAGTTATCTCTATACTGGCATGCCAAAAAAATTTTTAGCCTTGAGGGTGATTTCATGGGACAAAATTGTAAAATAAACTTGTAAAATTTTGGCGAAGTCCTAGTCGAATGCAAAAAGAACGAAGTCTCTATTAGATCCCTTCGTTCATATGGACGGACAGACGGAGATGGCTATATCGACTCTTCTATCACTTCTGACAGTAATGTGGGTAACTTTGGGTGGTTTCCGACCATTATTTCAACTTAACATTTCTTGGCCTTGAAAAGTGTGCATATAAAGAACAAAAAGCTGTGTGGTAGACTTTGTAGGCGTGGCACCTAAACCAATATTCCTACGCACAACCTACGTACAGATACGAGCAAATTAAAGTCTCTAGCTCTTATAGTTTCTAAGTGCTTGCTGTTCACACACACGAATTATAGACGGACTGACTCTATCGACTTGAATTTAGTTGCTCAACAAGAGTATATGGACTTCATAGTGACTGCCTGGTCTTCTTCCATATATTGTATACATTTGCACAAACTTTGTCCTAAGAACAAAGTATAAAAATGTTGCCATTGCATTGAACTAATACTTCAAGCCATACTTATTTGTGCAACACTCTGTCAAATCAATACACAACAATATATTACTAAAAAAAAAATCCAGCTGTCTTATATAAAACCACTTGCAATAACAGAGACAATAAAAGACTTAAAACAAATACACTACACTCAAAAGTGTATGCTACAAAAGAAGACAACTCACATGAATACAAAATGTGCAGCAAAAACTTAAATCCAGGCTGGCTTATAGTCGCAGTATTTAAATGCAAACTCCAATTGTAAAGAACTCCCTTACTGAAATGCCTTTACAATATGTTGACACATATTATGCACGTCCGAAAAAAAAAGTATCTTTTATATAAAAAATACAACAGCATAAGATAGAAAAGGGGAGAATAACAAACAGACAACAGATAGTAGTACAGCATATGTCATTAAACAAAGCCAGACTTATAGTGGGTGTACTATATATGCAAAATCGTATAAACTACAGCAACAAATGCTACTTGATATACACAACTAAAACTTATGTTGCAACACTTGACAAACCAAGGGAGTTATTTGCCTTGTTTCTATAATAAATATATATCACAAAAAAAAAAAAAAAAAT
The DNA here is from genome assembly GCA_035044805.1 of Leucophenga maculata. NCBI lineage: Eukaryota > Metazoa > Arthropoda > Insecta > Diptera > Drosophilidae > Leucophenga > Leucophenga maculata. The sequence continues at coordinate 784,638 of JAWNNP010002797.1, read as the reverse complement.
CCAGTAGGGTTAGCAAACTCCACCAGTTTAATGAACTACAAATGTATCTGTATTTTATTCTTTTTTGTATCTCTTTCTCTCCCTGTAAGTTTAAAGCTTTATCAAATAGTCGATTCATATATTTACGCAGTGATTTTTATTTCACACATTTAGTGCTCAAATATGAATGAAATTATCTTTTAGTACGCTGTATGCAGTTTATATGCTTTATATACCGACAAAAAGTAGGTCAGTTTATTGACACAGTGCGTTGGAGTTTACTGATAACTAAGTTGCGGCATAAAGCGTCACAAAGACCCTTTATCACAATGAAATATGGGGTGATGATGCATAGAGACTAGACTTGAATTTTATGTACTTAAAGCTACAAACATTGTTAATCAGTATGCAACATTGTAAAATAGCTTATTGACATAACGAACTTCAATTAAATATTAACGTTTGATAAGAGAATAAAAAATATCTAATAAATGATTTATGATAGCAAGCTACTATTTTTTTTTTTTTTTTTTTTTTAATGATTTTTTAGTTGATAGAGTTCAAAAAACGCTTTTGAAATACAGTCTTACGAAATATATAAAATATTGTAGATACATTTTTATGCCATGTCATTTGATACAGCATATCTACACATAGAAGATGTTAATTAATTTGTATTTCGTCAGTAAAACTCACCTTTAGCCAAAGCAAAAAAAAACAAATAAACAAGTTGCGCAATACAATTTGCTGAAATGATAGAAGAATCCATGAAAAAAAATTACATTAATATTGTTTCGACAAAAAATTAATTATAAATAAATCTATAAGCATACATAATACAGCACAAATTATTATAGAAACATGAAAATTTAGTAGCGTAACCAAACCGAAATAACTATTAATCAAAGTCAGCAAAATATTAAATAATAAAAATAATAGAGAAACAGAGCCCCAACTCAACTCAAGTCAAGAAGTCTAAACAATGCATAAATTAAGTAGTTCAAGTAGCAACTACCTCGACAGACAGGCAGACGAATGCAACATAAAAAGGGTATCTGCAATATGAAGATACAGGGTAAAAAGTAAAATGCAGGCTGGTTACATAGTTTCATGCATAGCTGCGCATTCCCGGTTCAATTACAAGGCAGTATGCAACTCATAGATTGCAGGAAGTAGGCGGCGTCGTCTATTATATAGCAACTATGAAAACTTTCATTAAAAGTTTCTACCCTATCTTGATGTTAGACTTTGCGTTATGCTTGTAAAAGATAGTTTCTACTTTTTCGTTGTAGATACTTTTTAAGTATGTATCTATAAGCAAGTGTAGCTGTGCTTTTGTTCTGTATTGTAGCTATTTCATATAGTTTCATGTTTTCATGCTGCAATGTTTGTGACACTTTTGATTAAGTGGTTGTTCGTACTTGGCAGCGAGTTGTTCGTACCTGCATGCAATATAGTATAGAAAAAAAGACGACTTCATTAAAGAACTATAAAAATTATCATTTTTATTGTAATATGCCATAAAAAAATTACGCAAAAATATGAACAAAATTATGCAGAAAAAAAAACATTTGAATTCTGTCAAACTCAAGGCTGCCAAACAAAGCTTATCGCAATAATTTTTATTATGCTATTATTATTATTATTTTAGGCAAAAATATTTAGAACTTGATACATATTCATGCGACATTAACTTACACGCGCTCTACGTACATTTATTTCTGACTCACACTCAATGTCAACTTTAATTGTTCAGTCTACACAACAAGCAATGCCCTTGACTTATACAATGCTATATCAAATGAAATCCAATGATATTCTATTCTCTTGACATGGTTTACAGTTATTGGATGCCTTCACAAGCATCACGTGATCCCTGTTCCATTTTGTGTTACCTATGATACTCCTACGATTCAGTATCCAAGTGGGTCAACTAGTTTAAAAAGATACGTGATACCATTCTAGGCCATAATTTGCGCACAAGCTAGTGTCACATGATACATTTTTTTTTGTGATACATGATCAGCGATCGTCATATAATGCTTGCGCTTTTACTTTGTGAATTTAAAATAAAAAAAAACAGAAACACTCTAATATCATTAATCGAAGAAACTTTCAACTTAGAAATATTTAAAGTTAAATTCTTTGAACTATAAAATTCTACAAAAGACGGAACAATATAGATCGATTGTTGAGCCGGATTCTGTATTGGTCATTGCAGAACATCAATTCGTCGTCGTGGACAAAAATTGTATTCTACAGCGTAAACTGGCCAAAGATCTCAGTCTTCATGTTTACAAAATTTAGTGAACACAAGAGAGTTCGCTGAAAGCATTATTGAGTATCAACAAGTGCATGCCAATTTTTCGAGCAATATCGTTCTAAGCGTTGAAGCATTATTTCACCTTGATGACCAGAATTAATTCCCATGCTTGGAGTTCTGAGAACTCACATGTGATTGTCAAAAATCAAATACAACCAGAAGGTGTCACTGTTTGGTGTGGATTTTGCACTGAAAGCATCATTTTTGACCTTGACTGTTACTGGTGCTCCATATCGATACACACTATGTGATGTCAACAAGACGATGCCATATGCCATAAAGCCCGTGAAATAATTCAATGACATTTCCTTGTCATATACTCACTGATTTTGGTAATCAGAATTGATCCATTATATTTCTTTTTATGAGGATATTTGAATTCTAATGTCTATGTCAAGAAGATCAAAACCACCCGTGCATTACAGAAGAAATGTAAAAGCTGCATCAACAAAAATTCCACAAAAAGCCACATTTATGCACAATGGTCATCAAAAAATTCGAGGAAAGAGTGCATACCTGTTACCCTAACCCTATACTATGTACTTTATAATTCTATAAAAAAAAATATAAGTCGAAAGACTACAAACTGTGCTTTCTATGCTACTCATATTCAAATCGAATTTTGCAACACCCTTTGTTGTCTTGTTTTATTTTTTTTTTATTTTTTTTGATAAATAAATTTTTAATATTGTATTACATATTTCTCTTTTTAAAAATAATTTTTTTTTTTCTTGTAATTATTTTTTAGTTTTAAACTTTGTTTTAAATTAAAAGAAAAAAAAAATGTATCCGTAAACCGTAACAAATTCAAGATGGGTTCCTAAACTACTTAAAGTGACTCACTCGTAATTTTTTCGAAGCATTCTTGTTTTTTCTGTTATAATCCATTTTTTTACCCTTTGCTAAACAAATTAATTTTTTTTTAATTTAATTTCATTGTTTTTTTAACTTAATAAAAACTTTCAATTTTGTTATTAAAAATAAATAAAAAAAAAAAATTAAAAATATTTTATACTATTAACAATTTTTATTCTTAATTTGTTCATTAATAAAAGAAAAAATTTGTGTTTGTTTTTTAAGTTTTTTAAGTTTTCTTTACTTTTTTAAAATAAGAAAAAACAATTTTTTACTTTTTCTTTTTTAATATTCAACATTTTTTTTAATTTTCTTTACGTTTTCGTTCTTAATACAATTTTTTTTGAAATAGCGTGTTTAGTTAAATTTTTTTTTTTTAAATAAGAAAAACTTTTCATTAAATTTTTTTTATTAAAATTAAAACAACATTAATTTTGTACATCTAACACTTTTTAGTAAAAAAAAAAAAAGGTTTTATTAAACAAGCAAATATTCTTTATTTTTTTTAAATTTAAAAAAATAATCAAGTTTATCTCAATAATTTTTTTTTGTAAAATAAAGATTTTTTTATTTTTTCCACTGATTTTTACAAAGTTCTTTAATTTCTTTTTTTAAACTTTTTTAGTTTCAAAATATTTTTTTACTGTACTTTTTAAATAATTTTTTATATTAATTTACTTAGTCAAATTTTAATTAATACTTTAATCATAATATAAATAATTTTTTTTTTCTTTTTTAAATATTTAAATTGTTTTCACTTTTTTTCAAGTTCAATTTTTTTAAATATTTTTTTTTTTAAATAATGTTAACAATTTGTAAATTTTATTTATTGTTCTCCAGCATTAAATATTTTTCTTTATTTTATGTAATTGAACTTTTTTTATTTATATTTATAATTATTTTTTTTTTATACATTTTTTAAATAAATTTTTATTTTTTTTTTTAATTCAAATAATTGCTTTTAATTTTTTTTATTTTAAACTAATTTTTTTCTTTAAAATTACTTTATTTGGTTTTATAAATTAAAAAAAACTGGATGTAATTTTTTTTTTGTTTAAATTTTATTTTTTCAATTTAATATAATTTTTTTATTTATATTTATAATTATTTTTTTTATTACACTTTTTTAAATTTAATTTTTTAATATTTTTAACTTAATTAATTTTTCTCCTACCTTATATATTTAAATTGTTTTCACTTTTTTCAAGTTGAATTTTTTTAAATATTGATAACAATTTGTAAATTTATTTTATTGTTTTCCAGTGTTAAATTTTTTTTTTAATTTTTTAATGTAATTGAATTGTTATTATGTAATTGAATTTTTTTATTTATATATATAATTATTTTTTTAATTTTTTTTTAATTTAAAAATCTTTTTTTTGAAATTATTTTATTTGGTTTTCTAAATTAAAATAAAATGTTTTTAGCTTTAATTTTTTTTTACGATTTGTTTCGCGATTTAAAAAATTAGTTGGAGTTTTTTCTTTTTTGTTCTCCAGTATTAATTTTTTTTTAATTAAATTGAATTATTTTATTTAAATTTATAATTTTTTTTTATACTTTTTTAAATTTATTTTTTAATATTTTTAATTTAAGCTATGTTAAATTTTTAACGTTTTTAATATATCTTAATTTGTTAGGAACTTTTTTTATATTTATAGTCATATGTATGTATAATTATTTATATATATATATATATTGTTTTTTTTATATACATATTTAAATATGTTTTTTTAATATTCATATTTGTTATATATTCATTTCTTTTTTAATTGTTTATTTCTCCTCCTATAACATTTTTTCAAGTTTTGTTAGATATAATTTTTTTTCTATTTAAAAATCATTTGTTTTTTTTTAAGATTTCTTTCTCTATTTATATTGATTTCTATATTATTTTTTCTGTAAAAAGTTGTATATTTCTGTTAAATATTTTATTATTGTATTTTTTTTTTCCATTTTTTATTATTGTATTTTGTTTTTTATATTATTAAACTGTTTTTACGCTTTGATTTATTTATTTACGTCTTTAACCATCTAAAACGGGAATATACGAAAAGTTCAATTTGTGAAAAAGTTATTGGAACACAATAACAGATTTTAATTTACGCGTTATTTATTTAATTGACGCCCTTTATTCAATTGTTTAGTTTAAGAAAAACTACAAACGAGAGGAGCCTGAAACTATTTCCAGTTCAATATTAAATTGGAAAACTGATATGGAAGAATTCCTTTTATTATTTATTGAGCTACAACTTACAGAATTTTTTAGAAGTGAACTCTAAACTATAAAAATTTTAAAATTAATAAGATTTTAACATTAAAAAATTAGGGAGGCGAGCGTGCTGAACTTCAGATAGCCAGATAGACCGTCGAGTCTTTTGCTGATGATCAAGAATACTTGTCAACTTCAGTCTTTTTTATATATTTGCACAAACTTTAATGAACATAATGAAAAAAATAACTTTAAACTGTTTGATTTGAAACAAACCTCGCAATGCTTATCTACAGTCTAACACTATTTCTATGTATGCAAATAATTTAAAATACAATTACTGCGCATATGGCGTATGACTCCCCTTTTTTATCAAAATAGTTATATAAATATATATTAAATGCGACATATATATATATATGTATTTTTCTATATATATTTAATATTTTATCGCATTTTATTTTTCGAATTGTTGTTGTTGTTTATAAAGCATTTCCATGTTAATAAGGCAGAAGAATGAGTTGCCATTGTTTATCAGACACATTCGTTGCGTATAATTCCAATTAATGCAATTCAAACATAATTCCGACTTAATTTGATTAAGTTTATTTATTATTTTTTTAAAATTAATTTATACTACAAACAGTGATATTGCTGTCTGGTACAATAGTCTATCAATTATGTTTTAACTGCAGAGTGTATCAAATTGAAATATTTTAAATGAAATATATAACAGATAAAGCAAAAGAATGCGAAACAATTGTCAACATAGCTTGTTAAACTTTTAAAAATGTTTTGTAGCTAATTTATAGATACTTGCATAAGAATCTTATGCAAATCTTTAAAGTTTTATATATTTCGTTGCACTTCCGTTCAAATGCTTCGCATCATTCGTGCATTCATTCGTTTCGATGCGCTTAATTTGCAATCAAAGTCATGTTTTATTTGCATTCAATTGTTTATGTATTTATTTATTTTTTCTCTTCAATGCATTTTATTTTATAATAATTTATTCATTCAAGCTTCTGTAATTTGCAACGAGTTTCTATTTAAGAATTTTATATTTTAATTTTTCTTTTTGTTTTTTTACTCAACCTTCACTTGCTGATTAGAATTTTGTAATGAATCAGCGTCAAAATTAACTTGAGATGCATTCTAGAGGGTACTATGAAGTGAAAATGTCCTTGAATATAATCATATATAAATTTGCATACAACAATGTCGCAGTAAATGCTGGCAAAGTTTTTAGTTGACGCCACATTAGACGCTCAGTCATTCGTTGATTTGTGTTCGCTCGTTAGTTTATTCATCAGTGAAAGTAACTTAGCAGAAAATGTATCTCAAGAAGTATCTGCAAGTGTAGTTTGCATAAATAACGCATAAATGTTATAAATTTTATACTTGTATAGTTTACAGTTGGTTGTATCTGTAATATTTCACTTCATAGCAATTGAATTTCATGTCATTTTACGCACTTCATTTGCATGGGGAAGTAATTCAGTGCGAAAAAAAACAAAAAGAAAAACAAGAAATTAAGCAGATAAAAAAATATTTATTACTAAACGCATTTGCTGCGTGTTTATTAAATAAATATGAATTTGCATAAGGCAGCATACTCGTCCTTGCACGCCCGCATACTGTTTAGCATGCTGCAACATATTGTGCTACAATGTGAACGAGGGTAAGCAAAGAAATGCTAGTTTTGATATCGAATGATGCTTGTAGTTCCTTAAATAGTCTACAATAATATTTTGTGCAATCTGCATCTTTAGTATTCTGCTAAGAAGCTATTGAATACTGTTATGACAGGCAGACAGACGGACAGCATACGATTGACTGTCGAATTTATGTCAATTTGGAGAAGTGTATGCGCCATTTCTGTTCGTCTGTCTGACTTCCAAATGTATCTACTTAAAATACCTGCAAACGCAAGCCTAATGCTGCAGTTTGCTTAAAATTTTTCCCACAAACTAATGATAGTACTCAAACTGTAAGCACCTTCCATCTGGCTGTATACTTTCATATCTACCCTCCTAGTTCAGTATTTTTATTGTATACTGTTGTCGTTTTCAGGCTTGACTGAGCTTAGCACTGATTTTGCTTTCCTGTGCTCTGCTCTGCACAACCTCCTCCTTCCTCTCATGCCGCTCACATAATGTATTTATTCTGCAATTTTAGCGCGCGTGAAAGCAAGCAAAAAAGGATTATTTCAGGATATATCAACATGCGAACATGAACATGCAATCATGAAAAGCATGAAAAATAATGTTATCAACGCTCGCAGTAATGCTTACAAGTGTCCTTTGAGGCTGTGTGTGTTTATGTTTTTATGTTGAGGCATTCTTATTGGTTTTACATTTTGTGTTTGTTTGTGATTGTGTTTTCAGTTTATTTCGTATGAAGTACTTTACTTTTATTTGGCTTTGAGGCGTAGAAAAGCGGCAGCAATTGGGAATATGTGTATGGTTTGTCTGGAGACTCATATGTGAGCTGCTAGCGAAACAAAGGACATCTTAGCACCTAATTTGGCTTTTTTATAGCATGAACTGGGATTTGGTAAATGTGCGGAATAGGCAGGAGAAACAGCATCAAAGGTCTGTTCGTCCTTTGGATGTGTGAACCACGAGCTTTTGGAGAATATTAAAAATAGAGACAAAAAACTTGCAGGTGTTTCTAAACTGATTCGTACGAAGTTAGAACACACCACGCCTATTTAAGAAGCATGCAGAATAGAATCTTTAATTAACAAAGGAGGGACGGCACTTAACATCCATCACTCCTTTAAGAAGGGAGCTCGGCACTTACACTAAATGCAAGTAAACTGAAGAAGAAATAGTAGAAGCTTAAAAGCTAAACTTAAAGGTTCTCTTTTTTTATAGTCTCCAAGTTCTTATTGTACATACAGGCAGCCAACAGACGGACATATCTATATCAACCAGACTTTTCAAGAATATATCTATACTATGAGGGCTCTGCCTCGCCGCTTTTTGCCCTTTACATACATAATAAACTCCTTTACCCAATGATTACAAGGCACAATGACAGCCAACTCAAATAATACTTTTTAAAAATTAATTTCTTACCAGTTCAAAGGCATAGACTGAACCTACCTTAACTTATTCATAAAAAATGCTGTAATATGTAGCTGCGAAGCTCTGCCTAAACAAGTATTATAAGTCAAACCAAATGCCCTAAGATATACTAATACTTTTTCTTTCAACGATCATTAAGAAGTATCTTATTCATGCTATGACTGCTGCCCAATGATCCATCAATAATGTATTGTAGTTACCTGCTTCTTTTGTTTTGATATATTCTAACTACTACTACCTAAATATGCAGCATTATGTAAAAATCTGCTGCTCTTCCGAACGTTGCCTTCAATAATATATGTTCAGATACTTTACAAAAACATAAAATGCCTTTTGATTAATGACAATGCGCCGCCGCTACTGTTGTTAATGTGCTCTGAACCCCTTCACAAAAAAAAAAATATTCTTTGCAACACAGCATCAGCCACACAGCAGAAGTCTAGAAGTCAAGGCCAATTAGAATAGCTATCTGTGCGCAAGAAAATACAAAATAATAGAGCTACGCGTTGTTGAAGTAGGTGTGTGTGATGTATCTACGAGCTACTATAAACGCTTCCATTTCCAATTTCAATTTGTCCCAACATTTCTTCATTTTTTTGTACTTCAATGTCATATTCAAATTATGCGCATTTTGATTTGTAGAAATATGTTCTACTAAAGCTTCTTCGATCTTCTTCTTTGACACAAATAGTAAAATAAGCCTGACTTTGGCGCCAAAGGCGTAAATGTAAAATTATAGCATCACGCTTATTGTCTATAGATACAACTCTTTGACTTCATCTGCTGATGCTTCTGCTGCTATAATTTCAAAAAGCAAACTTAATAGTTTTTAAGTGGTCAGTTACGTGAATATTTCAAAGCCAGACAGACAGACAGACACACACTGCTTGCTTTGCCTTAAATGGTTGGGTTAGGTTCAATGCTATTGGAATCATCAATCTTTATGGCATTATTGATTGTTGCTGAAGTCTAGCATAGAAAATAAGAATAAGTGTATACAAGTAGATAGAAAAGATTGTCGATGTTTTGGTGAAATAAAGCAACTGAAAGCGTTAAGTAGTAACTTATGTTGCGTTGATTTGTTTTGCTGGGTGTGAATGTATTATTGGATATTAATAAAATTTATAGCCACTTAAATGCTTAAGCTAAACGATTTATATCTAATTGTAGCGATTAGTAATCTAATTGTATATTTAAGGCTGTTCTATAAGACAAAGCATTGAATTTATGCATGGACTAAAATTTTAAGCGCGGTTTAAGAAAGTTCGTTGACTGCTTTTACTAGAATTTATTTTGATGTTTGTTAAATTGGGATGAAAAAAGAACATTTTATTAAAACCAATTTGTTGTATTTTTTAAATCAAAAAAATCAGCTAAAAGATTAAAGAGTTCATTGGCTGCTTAAAACACTAATTGGAACACATAAATGTGACAATCTTCCAAATGGAGATGCAAATTTTCACCACTTTATTGGGCCTTTTGAGGCCTCATTTCACGCGTAGTTCGTTTGATATTAATTTGCAATGATGAACAACGACTTAAAGTAACTCCAAAGTTAATTGAAACAAATATGAAGCACACTAAAAAATGGAGATACGAATAATTCTCTCGATAGAAGATGTCAATGCTGACCACCGACTTCAAGTTCCTACACAGTTAATTGAAATACAAAAATTATGCACTATTGGAAATGGAGATACAAATTTTCTTTTCAGCCCAAGTCTAAGAAAAGTTCACTCAATCTTTGTTTTCAGAGCAACTCCACAGTTAACTGAGGAACATAAATGGAAGTTCAATTATTACCATTTTATCGTGCATTTCAGGTCACATCTCTCGTATAGTTGTCAAGATATTGGTTTCCAATGCTGACTTACGACTTTGAGTACCTCCATACATTATTGGAACAGATAAATGAAGCATTATAGAAAATGGATATCCGATGTTTTACTATTTTATCTGGTATTTTAGACCTCATCTCAAGTCTAGCTCGTTTGATATTGGTTTTCAATGCTGACCAACGTCTTCAAGCAGCTCCACACATAAATAAAGAATGCAAATCCATTTTTCTCAAATTTTATGGAGTATTTCAGATCGAATCTATGATAAGTGATGACCGCCAAATTCAAGCATCCCCACAATTAATTGAAACAAATAAATGAAGCATTCTAAAAAATGGAGATACAATTTTCTACCGTTTTAACAAGCGTTTCAGATCAAATCTCATGAATAGTACGCCCGATGTTGGTGTTCAGTTCTAATCAAGAACTTCTAGCACCAACACATTTGTTTAAAAAACTTAAATAAAGCACAATAAAAAAAAGAAGATCCATTTTTTCACTATTTCACAAAAAGTACGCTCGATATGCTGACCGACTTTAAGTCCCTCCACAGAAAATAGTCCAACGGCATCAGATCAAACAATGTGGTTGTCCGGCAAGGCTCCAATTTCTTGGTTTTTAATTCTCATTAAACAGTTTCCATAAATAAGCTGTTTTTTGACCTATATGGCATGTGGCAACATGTAGAAACAAAGAGTGTAATGTCAGAGATCTGTCAAATCATGAAGTGTTCTTAGTTGAACCCGAAACAATTGTCTACGTAGCTAAGCTAAGTAAAGCTTTTTGAACAAAAATTCTTGCAAGCGATATTTCTTTCATTTGTTTGGTTAAAACTAGGAGATGTACGGTTCCAAGACATAAAAGTATGAAAAAAATTGCAGCGTCTAGAAAAATTGGCATTATTATTGACAACCTGCAACAAAAATTTACCCACCTGCCTACTACTACCCGGGAGATTTCAATTAATTTAATGCCCGAGACTTTCTTGACAGGGTGTATATTTATATATATAAACTAATGGGACCGGCTTATATTACTACGCCCCCTTTCGGTCATTCTATTAGTCTAATTTTATAATATTTGATTTATCATGGCATGCTATTATGATTACTTCTTCTCCCGATCTTCTTAACACTTATACCAAATTCCAGCCCTATACCTCAAATGGATGAAAAGATATGTTGAATTTGGTTTAAATGTATGGGGGGGGGGGGGGGTATGGGGTTTTATAGGTGCAACCCCTTACTAATGGTTCAATTTACATATATGTAGAATATTTTATTAAGATTTACGTAAGAAACACCAAAGGCATTTTTAGCTAAATTAAAAATACAAATTTTTTATGAATTATTGCAAAAGGTCAAAGCGCTCTTTCCAACAGTCTACTTCCTCATCATTAAGTGCTTTATAAGCCAACGAAAAGTACCACAAGGAAATGTACTGAGCTCAACTTTATTTACACTGTTTACTGCAGATATGCCTAAGCTAACTCTAGTTGTCCTATAGTGGCTTCTAATTACCTTGAAGAGTTCTTCAATCTGTTTCACCACTTGTCGTATCGTTGTAACATTAAAATTAACAGCTCAAGATCTGCACACTGTACCTTCACGTTGAAGAAGGGTAGATGTCCCACTGTCACCTTTGAATAATACACATATTCTCATCAACTGTATTTGACGAAATCAAGTGACATAGTTTCAGATACAATGATCGTCTCTGCGATCACTTGAATCCAATGGCTTTAGCTTTTGCTACTTATAATAGCATAAGGCGTCTCAAAAGTACTATAGAGGGTTTAACTTATTTATTATTCAATAGCTACATGAATAGTTATGTGAATAGGTAATAGAAGAGTCTAAATCTTTAAGTTTGATGGCTCTATCGATTATAGTCTCTGAGTTGTCGCTGTTTATACAAGCAACCACAAAGACGGACATGTCTATATCGACTCAACTTTTTTATGCACTTGATGCTGTTGTCTCCTTCTTACTATTATATTGTATATATTTCCAGAAATATACCCTACAGCAAATATAGTTTAAAAAATTTAATCAGAACTATTTCCAGATATACTAAACAATATTGTCCAACTTAAATCAAAGCTCATTTCGTTGTAGGAGTTCCACTTTTTGGAATTATTAATGGAATTTTTTAATACGAATTTTGCGGTTATTGCTTAAAACTTGTGTCATACTTTGTAGTTTTTTATTATTATATTTTTTTTTTATACCAGCACTAAACTGATATAAGCTCAAAATATTACAAATCATTAATCAAGGCAAAACTCAGCTAAGTTAAAATCAAACGAATATTGCCAAATGGTGCAAACATGTGCAAAAATTATTAAAACCAGATTATATTAACTAATAATAAAGCGTTAATGATTTGAGTAATACGTAACAATAAAACTAGTTCTACGCCAAAAGGCACAAAACTACTTTGAAAAAAGGTTTTACTAAAAAAACACATAAAACATACCAAAAGACAAATTCAATTTTCTTATTTATTTTATTTTGGCTAACTTACACTTCATCTTAATTATATTTTAACTAGTCTATCTATTTAACAGAAAAAAAAAAAAAAAAACAGACCTAATTAGATTGTAACAACTTTTAAACAGCATGACTTGCCAATAAGAATTTTCACTTTTAACAACAGCAGCAGCACAAGGCACGCTCTCAGCTGTTTATCTTTTTTTCTTTTCAAAAGACCATGAAACAATTTCACTAACAACTTCTTAATAAGTGGTTAACCAAGAAAGCATCATCATTCAATTGGCAATTACAACAGCTTAATACGTACAGAAGACAAAAACTTGTTGCATTTTGAAGCATTTAGAGTAGCTTGTTGTACCTGATGTGATTAGTTGTGACCATAAAAATTACAGAAAATATAAACAAACAAAGACTTTCTTATGACGAATCTAAACAGAAATGGTAAAAGCGTAAATTCAAGTGAATTCAAGCGGAGTACATGACATTTTTTCAATGTTTTATGTGACGGAAACAAAAAAAAAATTGTCAAGAAGAAGACGACAGTACACTTTGCATGCAGGCAACGTAGTTTTGCGCAAGGGGCAGCAGTTAAATCAAATACTTAAACAATATAAATAAAAAAAGTGTAGCTGTTAAACAATAAACTTGTTGAATTTATCTTAGATTTCGCACTCGAGAAAGATGTTTTTTGTTATGGATTCTTCAAGCAAGGTTAATGCATTGCAAGTAGGGAGGAACAAAAAAAAAAAAAAAAGTCCTATAAAAAATATTGCGTCATAAAATATCCAAACAGCAGACAAGAGAAAAAGCTTATAAGCACAAAAATATTTCAAGTTCATTAGTTAAGTGTGAAAGAGAGATTTGGTATTGAGAAAAAGAGATAGCGAGTTAGCATGAAAAAGTCAACATACGATAATTAAATATTTGATAAATCAGCTGTTGTGCTTGCTAATGCGATTTGCAAATTATTTTTTGCAAATGTTTTCTGTTCTGTTCTGGCTTTGAAGTGGATTTTTTTGTACGCTTTAGAAATGCTTTAAAAATATGGTATAACTATTTTGCTACACGTTTTGCAACAACTATAAAACATTTTGCATAGAAAAACTCTGAAAGTTTGGAGAGATTTGGTCCAATTTGGACGTAAATCGAATATTTGCTAAGGTTTAAGAGACATGAATAAAATTAATTCATATAAAAAGTCAGTATAAAGAGTAGGTTTCCATGTTAAGTGATAACAACCCCTCCTCCACCCCCTTTGGGGAATACAAGTTATCTGAAAAATGAATAAGAGTATCTAAATATGCAAAGTTGAAGGCTGTAACTCTTATAGTTTCAGAGATCTCGATTTCCATACGGACAGCCAGACGGACATGTATATATCGACTGGATTTTTGATGCTGAATATATATATATATATCCTATGGGCTCTGTTTCGCCTCTTTCTGCATGTTATATACATTTGCACGAACATAGTTCAACCTTTCTCACTATGGGAACAGGGTATAAAAAATGGAAATAAAAAAATTGAACATATAAATACCCCAGTGTGTGCAGAATTATATGGAGGCTAGCCTAGAAAATGAGGGAATATGCTCATTAATATATTTAGGTGATGTTAGTGTCTATAAGAAATCACCATATTAACTTTTCAGCTTATACTGATGGAAATAAAGAGGTTTATCATAAAAGAACCCATAAGTCAGCTGGGATTTATATGGAGGCTAGCCTAGAAAATGGACATATGGGCTTATTAATATTTGTATGCGAAGTGAGCGTCTACAAGAAGCCACCAAACCTACTTTTAAGCTTATACTGAGGGAAATAAAAAAGTTTAGCATACAAGTACCCATAAGTGAACACTGATTTATATGGAGGCTAGCCTAGAAAATGGGCATATGGGCTTATTAATATTTGTATGCAAAGTGAGCGTCTACAAGAAGCCACCAAACCTACTTTTAAGCTTATACTGAGGGAAATAAAAAAGTTTATCATACAAGTACCCATAAGTGAACACTGATTTATATGGAGGCTAGCCTAGAAAGTAGGACATAAGATACTGTATCTGCTTAGGTCAAAAAAGCCTCTATACTGGATTTTAGCCGAATATATTAAATATTACTACAAGAAATATGCAACGGAACACACAAAAAGACGGACAGACGGAAGGACATACCTAGATCTACACGTGTGATCCAACAAACTGCTAAAACCATTTCATTGATTGGTCTAACAGTATCAAACAATGAATCTCTCTATTTCTATCGTGCTCAATGGACACTTTAACATTGAACCATGCACACAGATACATACTCCCGCCTTGCAATACTACAGACTGACCCATGACTAGTCTGGTCATGTTATCTTTGATCCACGAGCTATTCTGCCTCAAGATATTCTGCTACACCGTTTCATAGTAATAATGTTCTAGAGAAGCTGAGGCGCTGATCTACATTGGCTCGATTCTGCATCAGAGTCAAGAAGAAAATATTGTTGCAATATAATTTGGCGCGAGCTTTAGAAGTTTCACCTTTTTATAGCCACTGATTAGAGCTGCAGACTCGTATCTCATCATAGTGAAATTTTTGGCAGTACATCCATAGTTCTCTCTCGTCTATATTCACGTGTGCGCTGTGCTTTAAAAGTAGCTTTGGCATTTGTTAAAACTTGTAGCGAATTATAAATATTTTTAAAATATAAATTGAAACTTCTTAATTGCAAATAAAATGAACTAACTTCTGATACCTGCCAATTGCCTAAAAGTTATAAAATTCCACAGCTACACAGACAATGCGCTGAAAAATTATACAATTCAAATTTGTCTCACATGTAAATTTTTTTTTTTTTTTCGCCTATAAGATTTATATGTGTAACTTACTAATTTACATTATTTATTAGCATAGAAAATTCAATGCTTGAAAGAAAAAAATATAAATCCATGTCAACATATTCTCAGCTACTGCAGTTGCAGCCGCACTCAAAACTTTTGTTCTGGGTAATTTGTTGTATTCGAAATAGTCATTTTTATTGCATTTCATTTTTGTTCGTTTTCGTTTCTTGAATAAGTAATTACGACGCATGACAAAAGCGTTTCGCAAGCGCCAAATGCAAATTATTATGCAGATAACTACGAGATTGTAATTTTTGTTCTTTTTTTTTTCAGATATAAAAATGTATCTGTAACATGTAAACTAGCCAGCAAACAGCTGTGTGACAGAGAGCGTACACAAAAAAAAAAAAAAAAGGTTAAAAAAAAGCTAACAACAAAACTGGTCAAAAGTAGCTTTTGTCATTTTGTATCTGTAGCTGTAGCTTGTATATTGCATCTATGTATTTAGCTTGGCGCATGCAAGTGGTTTTAGTTGTCATTGTTGAGTGGTTAAAAAGCAACAACGAGTGCAGCAGCAGCAGCACATGGAAGTGGCTAACAGCAGCTGCTTTTGTTGTTATTTTTTTTTTTTTTTTTTTTGTAGTTGTAGTACTTGTTTGCTTTTTTTAGTTGTTGTTTTGTTGTTATTGTAGCAAGTTAAAAACGTATCCAATGCAACACTTTGCTGCTGACATTGAGAAAATAATCATGAGTCTTGAGTAGTAGTAGCTGCATTGTACGCATACATACATATATATGTATTATGTACCTAGCAGCTAGTAGATACATTTAGCTTTAGTTTGCAGTTTTTGCACTTTTACCTCATATGTATTTTTTTTAACATAGATTTGTAGTATCTGAGCTTACAAATAGTTCGAACTTGCAGCTATTTTCTTTTAACAATAATGGATTTTTTTTTTAAATCAAAGAATTTTAACTTAACTTTTAAGCGGTTTAACTTATAAGCACCTTAGAAAATTTTACTTTCCCTGCTTAAGTACAAAAGCTAGCATCGAAATGCTTTGATTTAAGCGTTTTCCAATACTAAACAAACAAGTCTTGTTTCTTTTCTTCTCCCTTTTAAGTTTCCACTTTCCTTGCGAGTATGTATACTAAAACAAGAAAGAATTTTGCAGACGAGTGTGTTCGGTTGCGAGACATACTCCCATTCAACCTTTAATTTTTATGGCAGATATATTACGAACTGGAGTCGTGTGATATATTTTATTTATATTAGTGCAACATAAACTAAATTTTCTCGTTTCAAGCTAAACAAAATAACAATGAAATGTTCTTCATAAAAAATCTCAGAAAAGGGGATAGATTTGTATGGGGAGGTACCCTTTCTAGTTATCCAATGTTGACCTACATGAAATATTTTATAAGTATAGGCGTAGGAGAAACCAGATTTGGTGTTTATAGCTCAATTAACAACAACAATAAAACTTAAAAAAAAAAAAAAACTTAGAAGGAGGCGTAAATCTGTTAGTTAAGTACCAACCCTACATTAGGAAGGAGCATAGTTATGTACATTGAATACCTGTTCTAAGAAGAAGGAATAGCAGAATCTAAATATTCAAACTTAGAGGCTCCAACTTGTATTGTGAATTTTTATGCACAAAGATTTGTAATTTTAATTTACACATGGCGGAAATTAATAGATGCCAGTACATTAATAATTCTAATAGAGTGTATGAGAATGGTCAAGCCTATCAAAAGACAAAAACCTTTAAAAAAATGTCAATTAGAATATTTAATATCTCCAAACGAATTCTTTCTACATTATAAAATTTCAATCATTGTGCATGTTTTTTTGGATTACATTCAAATTAATTTGAAAACAATGGAAAGGTACTAATTTTTCTACATGGCTTCAACAAAATCGGTTCGATACTTCTGACGTAAAGAGAGCAAATAATTTTGTTTCTTTGTTTTCTATTGGATGAACTAAAAGAGTAATAAATAATGACATACAACAAGCTTCAGAATTTCATAATTAAAGTCAATAAAGAAATTCAAACTGTGATCTCTCTCTCTCTCTCTCTTTTTACTATTTCCCTCTCTCTCTCTTTCTCTGTTTTTCAACGAATGGAGCTACGCGGCGAACCGCAAGTAATATATATCTGACACCTTCTGAACCTGCCTTAAATTTCAAATATATTCACTAATTTTAAATGGAATTCAATTCAAAACAAACAACTAAAATTAGAATTACAAATCTGGGTGCCTTATAATTCACAATACTATTATCGAAACAATTTGCAAACCAATTTGCAAAGAATTGGTTAGACTCGTGGCTCAAAATAGCAGACACAATTACTAATTGAAAGATTTTAACAATTCTAATAAAGTGAGGAAGAATTATACTTGTAGATCCAAAGAACTACAATATTGAATCCGTAAAACAATTGTGAATGCTTTTTTGGCTCATAATATCTCAAAAATTTTAAACAGAATGAAAGATAAGGAGAAATGCTCGGCTAACAAGCCTAACATGTGCATCTTGAAATAATTACAATGGTGAAACGGAATTCAAGTGGAGGAAAGTTTTAGCTGGTGAGTCTGAAACATAAAGAATGAGAACTTATGCATGAGTAAGGGAGAGATACTATTTGTGTTGTTGCTGCTGTTTTGTTTTGTGCATGTTGAAATAATAATAATAATGGTGAAACGGAATTCAAGTGGAGGAAAGTATTAGCTGGTGAGTCTGAAGCATATAGAATGAGAGCTTATGCATGAATAAGGGAGAGATAACATTATTTTTGTCGCTGCTGTTAAGTTTTGTGCATGTTGAAATAATAATAATAATGGTGAAACGGAATTCAAGAGCAGGAATGTATTAGCTGGTGAATCTGCAACATAAAGAATGAGAACTTATGCATGAATAAGGGAGAGATAACATTATTTTTGTTGCTGCTGTTAAGTTTTGTGCATGTTGAAATAATAATAACAATGATGAAACGGAATTCAAATTTTGAAAAATATCTACAAGGTTATAAAGAACAGCTCGTACTACACAAATTGTTTTAAATGTTTAAACTTTATGCAGGATTTAAGTTTCATTTGAAATACTTTTATGTTAATAAAGTTAACAAATTCGGGAGGGAAGAATGAAAATCAAAAATTACTACCAAAGTTTAATTTATTGAAGAAATATTTAATACAAATTGGCATGAAAAGCTTCATCACTTTCATGTTGTGATTTGAAACTCGATGAAACGAAAATGCGTCACGATAAAGAAACAAACACATAAATGTTTGGAATAAAGCCGGCGAGAGAATGAGATAGAATGCATTACACATTATTATATATTCTCGGTCTATCACATCAAGTCACATCAATTAAATATATAGCCTTTCATATATCTACCATGTATATTTACTGCCTCCTAAGCTGCTAAAAAATCTGCATTATTTTACTCTCCATTCAAACTTTATTTTCTTCGATTACTTCCCGCACTTTTACCTCAATCAATCTCAATCATACTCACTAACATATGCCATTATCTACACCAACTACACCAGTTTAAATATGCACTTAACTCTACGCAATGCTTCCGCAACTACTTTAAGTGCAAAATTTGCACGCACGCACGCACAAACAAACAAACAAACAGACACACTAAACGCATGATTAAGATTTATCGCATAGAGTAGATATATCTCGTAGACAAATCCAAGCAAATCAAAAGCCTGTCTAAGCTCAACAAATCACTTAATCAAGCCACTGCCACCGCCACTGACACCGCAACTCTAACACCGCAACCCACAGCCTTAAAACCGCCACCAAACAACAATCTGACCGAGCCAAGCCTTTCGCTCTTAGTCGATATCTCGAAAAAAGGCAGCACTATGCCACTTTAAGCCTGACAACAGACATTTGTCATAATTCATTTGCCTTTGTTCACAACGCAGTGCGGCGGTAGTATTTGTATCTGTAGCTGACAACTGCAGCATAGAACCTGCGAGTGAGCGAATGAGATAGAGACCACAGCGCGTATGAGCAATCATAACCAACAACAAAAGACCGTAAAGTATCTGTTGCGGCTGCAGTTGCACAGCGCATACTTTGCATATTAAATAAGTAGCTGAAGCTGTTACGCTGTCGTCGTCGTCGTTGTCGTCGTCGTCTTGTGGCGCATGGATTTTGCTCATTTGAATTTTAAACAACAATCTGATGAGCGTCTTATACGCTACACTCATATATACAACAATTGTTTAGTTATGGCATGCCATAGCTAACTAAACATGGGCTGGTCTGCAACGAAATAGCTTAACACGTTCAAAAAAAAAAAAAAATGAGCCACTACTGCAATTGACTGCATGACAGACTGACTAAATGTATGAATGCATAATTTAAATGCGCTGACGCCTGAGGAACTCATCTGCTGCGCTACATACTCTGCTTCTGCTTTGTATGCAAGCGAAGACGCGTGTAGGAAGTCTTTGTCTATGCTCGATTTTTCATTCGTTTTACAGAAATTATTTATTTAATTGATTTGTGCATAAAACATGATTTTTTAAACTTACTTTTCGAAATAGTTTTCCCAGCTTGAGTTTAGCTCGATTTCTTTAGGCGTTTTTTTGTCTTGTATCTGTAAGAAAGTGAAGTATTTTAAGTTGAATTAGTTTAAAATTTTAAAGTTATATGTGCTATTTATCAAAAAAGCGGGCTATGCTAAACTACAATATAGAATAGCCTCGCTATATTATTGTTACATTTGAATTTTTACATTATTTATCTTATTTTAAATGCAACACTTTCCATTTACTTAAATAATAAATAAATCTTATTTCCAACAAAACCAATGCACACAAAACTTAAGCAAACCTTTGCCAACTCAAGTGAAAGTTATTTCCGATTTTGAATACCAGTTTGCATTAACATATAGCACACATATGCCTTACCTTTCCCTTCAAACAATAACAACAAAAAATAAAGCTTATCAATACCATATAAAACAGCTGCACTATTAATGCCTTTTCGTAGCTATAAAATGCGGTCCACATCAAATAAATAAGGCAACGACTGCCCATTGCAACAGACAATGACACAGATAACTTGCTCTACAGCTTTATAGCTACTAAATATAAATATAAATCTAAATCTAAATCTTATCAATACACTTTTAAGCGCCCTGACAAATTAGGAGCAAGTCAACAGTAGAAAAAAAAATATTATACAAAAAGTAGGCTTTAATAAAATTTCAAAATAACTGATAAGAAGACATGTGAGTGTTGCAATTGTTGCTGATTAGAAAAAAAGCCAACATTCTTTGGAATATTCAATAAGAAAGCTTCTTTTTTTTTTATCGAAATAGTGTGATTCACATATTATAAGAATTGATAAAGTAAACCGAAATATTTGTTTTGAATTCAAATGCATTCCAACAATAGTTTGCGCAACAGTCTATGCTGACCTGCTTTCTAATTGGGGCCACAATGAATACTAAATGATTGATAGACTGAAGCGTGCTTTTTTTTTTAGAAAAAATTAGAAAATCAACTTGATCGATTAGCTATTGAAAAATGCATAGACTTGGATTGTATATTCAATTACTACGAATCAATAAACGAGTTCAAGTTACTGCAGCACAAAATCTGCAAATCAAATGCGTCAACAACAGGAAAAAAAAAATAAAACTAAATATATGTATAACTATTTAACGCACCAAATCCAATTAAGTAAATCTCATAAAGCCGCAAAGGCAAAAAAAAAAAAAAAAAAAAAAACAGACAGGCAGCAGCTGAGGCAATAGAGCATATGAAAAAGTGACTTGTGCCGACCACCCACACAATCGGCTTTGCTGCTGCCACCAAGCAAAACACGCGACACAAAAATAAACCTAAACAGCAAAAAAAAAAAAAATAGAAAAGAAAAAAATACTTAAATCTAATCAGCCTAGTCGAGACGCCACAAAAGCTCAAATTGCACATGCCACATGAATTTTCCTATTGGCGTTGGTAGCAGACACAAATTATGCATGCATGCGCCTTGTTGGCGCGGGTGCAAGCATAAGTGCAAAAAAAAAAAAAAATAATTCTACACTAAAATAGGCGCAAGCGCAATGTTGCAAAAGGTAAAAAGGTGCGTGTAGGTCGTTGGCAAAAAAAAAAAAAAAATAACAGAGGAGCAAAATCAAAAAGGAGAAAAAATTAATCAAAAAAAAAACAAGTAAGAAAATCACAGTCGGGCGTAACCGACTGTAAGAGGCCCTGTACCAGCACAGGTCGCCTAACAAACACACTAAATGTTCCCCTAGCTTATGACCAAACACATGACCACTTCTCACTGCACCACTAAGTGCCTTATAAAACATTTTTTTATGTATGAAACGAAAAGGGGGGTCGCTCAAATTCAATTGCTTATAAAATCGCCATTTATTATCCGATTTTGATGAACTTTTTGGATTTTGCCTTAGAAAGACGATATCTTTATACTGGCATACTTACTTTTTTTTGTGCCGAGGAAATTTTTAGCCTTGGGGGTGATTTTATGGGGAAGGGGGGGGAGGGGCAAGATTTCAAAATAAACTTGTAAAATTCCGGAGCAGTCCTAGTCGAATGCAAAAAACACGAAGTCTCTATCTATTACCGTTTCCGAGATCCTTTCGTTCATACGGAAGGCCAGACGGACAGACGGACAGACGGACAGACGGACATGGCTATATCGACTCCTCTATCACTCCTGACCATAATGGGGGTAACTTTGGGGGGTCTCCGACCATTATTTCTACCTGTTACATACATTTGCACAAACCCAATAGGCTCTTGTACCTTCGGTACAGGGCCTAAAAAAAAATTATCAAACGTTTTGAAAGAGCTTCAAAATAATTTTAAGGCGTTTAAAAAAATTTAGCAACGGCGCTTTGTGCAAATATAAATAAGTGTTAATATGAAATATAGTATATAAGCCTAATTTTAAGGAGGAGAAAAATTTAATATGTAGAAAAAAAAAATTGTTGGAGAGAAACCAATTTTTGAAATTGATCAATAATATTATTTTAAAACGGAATATTAAAAAGAAAAATAAGTTTTTTTGCAAATATTATTTTAAACTTCAAATACAAAATTTATAATAAAATTTTTGATACATAAATCCCCCTAATCCCTAATCTGTAAAGCCTTACAGTAGAAGAATTAGTAGAAAACTAACAGAAAATGGCATAGAATGCCAAGGCTATGTTGATGATATGATGCAATAATTATCTGTGAAAGGAAATAAGAAGAAATTTGAAGAGAGATCACAGGCAACTGGTGCTTCAAAATAGGACTAAGTATGAAACCCAGCTACAACTAATATTTTTTTCATTTTTCTAGGAATTATAAGTTGAAATCACTCAAACCAATATGATTGAAAGGCACTTTGATAGAATTTTTTAAGGCGGTCAAACATCTGCAAGTAGTCTTTCTAAATTTTATTAATTATTAATTAATTTATTTAATTTTATAGAAGGTTTCTACTGAGAAGATCCAATATGTGTATAGACACCATATTAATCTTCTATTTTTGGCTTTGGAACTGGTTTTATTTTCGCATGCACTAGTTTAGCCAGCGAATACGGGTGGCACCCAAGGCGTTCATAAAACCTCATTGCCTATGCATGCATGACATCGCCAACTTTAGAAACTCCTAAGTTACTTTCGATGTCTCTCGTGCTCATGTACCATGGAGCATAGCACATCGTGCTTAATACTTTGCTTTGGACGATTTAAATTTTTTTTTTAGGTGGGACTTGGCGACAATATTGCGAACGTAAGCCTCCTATGGAGTATGATGCCTATATTTTATTTTAAGTTCCACTGCTCAAAACTCCTCACACATATATCAGAGCTTCTTGATAGTAAAGCAGTGTTGTCCACAAACTGAGCTAGTTGTAGGCTTCTCTGATGTATAAAATATAAATTGTGGTGCATAGTGCAAGGTGGCTAGGCTTGCTAAGTGATCTGATGCGAATTCAAATAACTTTTGAACAGAGAACCTTTTGCGGTCGATCCCATCGACTATAAAAAGTCAAAGGTGAACGGGACGTGCTGTCTGTTGTATGAGTTGAACGTAGGACCGCCAGTGGCTAGTTCTCAAATTAACTTTGAATTCTTGCAGACGTTTTTCTCGGGTGCATGTGCATGCATTACCACACTAAGGTTGTTTTGCGTTGAAATCAACGGATTTCGGAATTTGGCCAAATTTAACCTAAATATAGCATAGGGTAGAGCAAACAACACATAGAAATATTCTCCGATAGCGAAGCAGCTAAGAGTTCACATGTGATCAAGTCTATACTTGTCCTTAAATACACAATTAAACTAAAAAACTTAGAACGATTTAACAAAAAACTCTATACTACGAAACGAGCAAGCAGACGACTTGGCAAGAAGAGAAGTAGCAACTGCTTTCGAGGGTCCAGAGCCGTTCTGCGAACAACGACCAGGTATGCTGGTCGTTCCCTTGAAATATATTATAAACACGAATTTTTTCTGAACGAACTGTACACAATTGCTAGGTCTTTACATTCATAAAAGATACGAAATTTGCAATGAACCTCGGAAGCACTTTCGAAGAATGGTTGCAGGTGCTCTGACTGTACGCTGCAAACTTCAAAGACACATGTAAAATTAGAATTGAGAGTGGCAGAACTTGTAGATTTTGTTTATAAGATAAAGAAACTTTTGAGCATATTATGGGTGAGTACCTGACCAGGCATAAGTATTTTGACAATTACTAAGTAGTAGGAAGTTCGAAATAATAATAAATAGTATCTGTGCGATAATTTTTGGCTTTCAAATCTATTTAAACTGCAGATTTCTTACATGCCTGCATTTCCAACTAATTTTTCTAAGCCAACAACACTAAAAATCACCGATATTTATTATTTAAAAAAAATTATTACGCTGTCAGCAGTATAAGCCGCTCTTTACAGTCAATGTCAAGCCTTTTATTACTAATATTTTTTATAACATTTAAACAAGAATGAAAGAATAAATCTATAAAAATTATTACAAAAATTAAACCCAAAAAAAAAAAATATATAAAACAACCGTTAGAAATAAACAGGTTGGCAGCTCAACTCCAAAAAAAAAAAACACACACAACAGCTTAATTTATGTACGCTATGACAATTTTTAACAGACTAACTGTATTTAATATGGAATTTATTTTTTAACAAATGCATAAAACCGCTAAAGAAAAATCAAATCAAAACATTTTGAGTCACACTTTCAAGCCATATGCGCCATAAAACACGTGTCATACTAAAAAAAAAAAAAAAAAAAACTAAATAAAAAAATAAAACCCACAAAAAAAATTATAAAAAAAAATCGCGATATTAGCAAATAAAAAGTTGTAAGTTTGGTTATTGCTCAGCTGTTTTGTTGTCGTTGACCAAACGAAACGATCCTCTAAAAAAAAAGACTCTTGACTAGTCAAACTGTCGCCGTTGAAAGATTTTTTTATTTTTTTTTTTTTTTTTTTGTGCTATTCAAGCTTTATAAATGCTTAACAAACGATGACTACTGTGCTTTATTGTCTGTTGCAGTCATTATTTTTTGTGCTTACAATCAACGAGAGTGGTACCAGTAGTAGTTGGAGTAGCAATGTTTTAGCTTGTTGGCGGCATTAATAATAAAAAAAAAAATAGAAAAAATGAAAAAAAAAATAGGTGTGCAGTGAGTGAGCGAGTGGTTAGTAAAACTTGTATAAAAAATTGGCAACCAACAAAGTTTTCTAGGCGACTGTATTTCGTATTTTTTTTTTTTCTGTCAGCTTTGGGTGTGTTTTCGTGTAAAGATCTATTAGAGCAGGGGACCGTGGCAGGATGCTGTGGCTGGTTTGGTTTGTGGGTACGGTTCTCTGTTAATTTACGCCAACAACTTGGCTGTTTATGAGTGGTACATGCTTAAAAAAAAAAATAAATAAATAAATATAATATATACGAAATAGAAATAAAAGCAACAAAGCCATGCAACAGTTGCACTTATTTTTGTGAATGCAACACTACACTCTGATTGCAACACGATTCCTTGTGTGCAGCATAGAGTTGCATTTTGCAGTTTTGATGTTTTCGGTTTTGCCTACTTGTTCATGTGTTTAATTAGTTTTTGTTATTAAATTAAGTGTTTGCCATAAAATAAATACATAATCAAGGCTTTGAAGAGTCGGCGGTAATTATTTTTTAACGCTTGAGCCAATTGCATTTACAAGCTAAGTTTATATTTAAAGCGATTTAAGTGTAATAAAATTTAAAAATGGCTTTAAAATGAGTTTCACTATAATATAGTGGATATATTTAGTTGATATATATTTGAGAATTTCCTGCACTAAAAAAAATTTAACATGCCTAATTCGTAAGCTTTTAGTTTAAGCTAAGCTTTTTATGTCGAGAATTTTTTTTTCGTGTATTTGTTTGTGCTCGCATCACATAAAAGACACTCATTCAACTCAAAATCGAATTACTGATAGATAAGTAGCTTTAATGTGTGTAACATTTAGTATTTATTTCATCAAAAACGAACTGCAGCGTCAGAAGATAATAATATTAAAAAATAAATTAAATTTCTAAGCTTAAAAAATGCTAAGCACTAGCGCTATTCAAACTCTTTGCCAGCGCTTCTCAAACCTTTGACATATATGCTACTCAAACTGCATGCAATTTAATTGCCTTAAACTACATCTATGCATATCTTCTATGCATTCTCGGCTATATTTACCTATACAATAAGAAGACAAACAACGGGCGTAGCAGTGAAAAAAAAATTGTTGTCCAGACAGTCAACATTGGACAATCTTTGCCGTTTGAGGTCAACGACCCATTGGAAAATGAGTTCATCATCGCCATAGTAGCTGTGGTCCTCAAAATCGGGTAAATGGGTTTGGTAAAATTTGGAGATAATCTTCATTCTGTATCATTCCATTAATTCTTACAAGCGGTCCCACCTTCAAACAAGTCCAAACCATTAAGATATCTCCGACATGTTTGACAGTTTGTTTCACGTGATGCTTTTGAATAGCTTGCAGGTGTATTGGGATCGGTTGAATGTTGCTCATGCTATTTGCAAAATATTAGACGCGCTTTTTATTCTTTTCGGATTTAGCTGTTTTTTGTTCTTTTTGTCTGCTGTCACCTATCCGATTCTGTGAAATGCACTGCATTTACTTCTTGACTTAGAGCACCAGCAGCTCGTACCATTAAGTGCATGGGTGATTCTTTCAATAATCTAAGACGACCACCAGTATTCGAGAGCACTATTTCATTGTTTATAATATATTTAGCCTGTTCGATCTGATTTTTAGAATCTTAGAAATTTGTATACAAAATCCTATTTAGCGACCTAGAAAAATCTTAAACAGTAAGTTTCAAGCTGAAACCAAGATTATTCCAAAAAAATTT
This sequence comes from Leucophenga maculata, assembly GCA_035044805.1. NCBI lineage: Eukaryota > Metazoa > Arthropoda > Insecta > Diptera > Drosophilidae > Leucophenga > Leucophenga maculata. Next base: position 757,591 of record JAWNNP010002797.1, on the reverse strand, counting down.
TGGAATTTGAAAAACTAAATTCAGAATCGGGATCAGCGAGCTAAAAAACTTCCAAACTCCGAATTCCAAAAAAAATCATGTTTTTTTTTCAAACATATTGTTCACCATTTTGGATCTTGCAAATCTGTAAAGTTTGATGGAATTCCAATAAAACTAATATAAATTGTTCAACTTTTTTGGAACTTCCGACGAAAAAGAATTAAAATCTACAAAACATAATTTGGCTTTATTAAATTAATACGAATTAATAGTCAAGAATAAATATATAAGTGGTTGACGCCTAAATATCTTCTACATCTATAATTTTTAGTAAATTCAAAACAAAGAACTGCAATTTCAGTCTTTTTTCTTTTAATAGCAATTTAAACTTTTGTTATTTTGAAATCTGTCTTCTTCAAAAACCAAAAAAACTTTTATTTATTAACTTTTGTAAACAGTTATATCAGATTTCTAAACAGCAAATACCATTCACCATGAAGTTCTGCCGCAACTTCAATGAAGCCACTTAAAACAGGATGCAGCTGTATTTTTTTCCGCATATGCAAACAAAAAAAAAATCAATAAACAAATAACACTTCAAACTAAACATAAAATTAAAAAGAAAAAAAAAACAGAAATATATTGAAAAATCGACGACGTCTTTAATATGCTGGCGATTTATTATCAGATTTGAATAAAGCTTTGCTGTGAAAGAAATCGAAAGTGCCTGGGCGCGCTTATGTCTCTATAGATTGTATAAATATTATGCGGCGGCAACTTAACGAAATATGGAAAATATGGCCAGTCAGCAGGAGATATTTAATTTCAGCAACAACAGCCGATGCTGATGATGATGAAGATGAAAAGAGTTTTAAGCTACTATGCAAGCGCGCACTCCTCTGTGCGGTCAAGCCAAGCCTCTACAGTTTTAAGGCTCTTTAGAAAAAAAAAAAAAATAAACAAATAAACAAGCCTGATCTTTTGATAAATCACTAACGCAATTATTTATTATGTGAATTCTTGTTTTTCCATTTTTATGATTGCTTAATAAATATTTAACAGCGCACTTTTTCCTCATGCTGCGCTTTTGTTTTATTGTAATTTATAAGACTTATTTTTTTTTTATTTTTATTTAAATATTTATTGAGTGCGTATGCCTTTTTTGTATGCCGCGTTTTTGCGCATGTTTCACAAATAAATAATGCATTTAATTAATTTCTTTTGGGTAGTGAAAAAGTTTAAAATTTTTTCTTTTATTTAAAGCTTATTCAAAAATATTGCGCTGACAGCTATATCCGACTAAGAAGCAGATATTTTTAAAAAATAAAAACCATTTAGTATAAAATGGCAAAAATATATTCACAAGTGAAAGCAACGTCAGACAGACCGCAACAGCTGTTCAATTGACTATTTACTTTATTTTGTCTAAATTTTGTCCATTTTTCTTTATATCACAGCAAAGTATAAAAATAAATAAACATGCCGAGATGCAACGTAACAGCTTCAATAAATACATCGCCGCCTAACACAAAAAGCGTAAATTTTTTTGCTTGAATTTATTTTGCCTTCAATTTATCAATTTTTGATTTATTTTTTAAACACTTTTATTTCGTATTTTTATGCACTACATTATTTAATTATTTGAACTGCTTTAATAATAATAAAAAAAAAAAATATGAAGATAATTAATCATAAAGAGGCCCCCCTTTCAATTCGCAGACATCGTACATTTTTCGTAATAAAATTGTAAAAATGTTAAAAAAAAAAATATCATAACAATAGCCAATAAAAGTCAATAATTACAACAAAAAAAAGTATTGCCTAAGACAACAATAAAAAAAAAAACAAATATTAATTTTTATATAAACAAAATATTACAAAAAAAATATAACAAAAGAAATTAATAAGGCTTTGCTTTGAGTACACTACAATTTAAATGAAAAGCTTAACGATTTATTGAAGCGAAATAGATTTGACAATATTTAATAGTTGCAGCGTAAAGAAAAACACTTCTTCACGGTGTTTCTTGATGTCCAATTGGCACTCGACAGAGTTTAATTAATGTATTTTATACAAAGTCAAGACTCTTAGTGCAGTACTTGAAAAGCACCTTCCACAATAGCACCTTCTTCAATCGAAGATTTGAATTAATGTATTTTAAACAAAGTGAAGACTCTTAGTCCAGTACCTGAAAAGCACCTTCTTCAATCAAAGATTTGAATTAATGTATTTTGTACAAAGTCAAGGCTCTTATTCCAGTACCTCAACATCCAGTAGCTCCCAAAGAACCACATTCCGCAAAAGCACCTTCCACAAAAACATCTTCCTCAATACCACCATCCTCAATACCACCATCCACTTTCCTCAATATGTACCACCATTCTAAATAACACTTTGCCCAATAGCACCTACTGAAAATTTTTTTTCCAATACAGAAACTTTATGGCGAAAGTAAGCGGCAATTAATGCAGGTGCTCCTCAGGGCAGTATATTTGCTATATACCGTATGCCTGCACCAAGTGCTCATACAAGATGTATCTCAAAATGCCCCGAACTTTTTTCGAGGGCATTTTCTGGTGGCGCCACCACTTGGTGACGACCTTGACATTTCCTTCAAAATTTCATGACATTTGGAAAAGTGGAAGTGGAGTTATAGCGTCTAATGTGACGGTAAGAGCCAATATTAAGTTTTGTTTTAAATTTTGTTAAACTTTTACCGAAACTCGCAAATTGATGGACCAAATTAAAGGGAATAATTCTCAATCTCGTACCACTATTTCAAAGACAGTCGGGAAGACTTAAAGGACCACAAACGTTCGGGCCGGCCGAAGTCTTCAGTGAACGAACAAAACATCAAAATTGTCCGTGAATACATCAAAAATGAGCCGAAATCTTCTTGGAATCGAAATTTGGATTGTCTGAAGACTCACTGCATCGCATTTTGGTCGATCTTTTGGGCTTAAGGAAAGTGTGTGTACAATTTGTTCAGCATCAATTGAAAGGCGAGGAAAGGCGCTACGGGTGCAACATTCAAAAGACATCATTAAAGATGCCAAAAAAAAAAAAAAAAAAAAGTTTGGAAAATTTCGAGACACACACCTTCTAGAAATTAATTTTCTGGAACACAAAGAAGAACACCAACGTTTTCAACCCAGACAACAAGTAGAGAAATTTAAAGCTATTGCATATTTAGAAAATATTTTATTACCAATTCTACAAAATATATACAAAACAAAAGAAAACAAGTAAGAAAATACAGTCAGGCGTAACCGACTGTAAGAGGCCCTGTACCAGTTCAGGTCTCCTAACAAACACATTAAACGTTTCCCGAGCATATGACCAAACACATGACCACTTCTCACTGCTCGAATATGAATGAAAAGGAAAGGGGGGTCATTCAACTTCAATTGGTTATAAAATCGTTATTTATTATCCGATTTTGATGAACTTTTTGGATTTTGACTAAGAGGGACGTTAACTTTATACTGGCATACTCAATTTTTCTTGTGCCGAAGAAATATTTCTCCTTGGGGGTGATTTTATGGGGAAGGGGGGGGAGGGGCAAAATTTCAAAATAAACTTGTGAAATTCCGGAGCAGTCCTAGACGAATGCAAAAAACACGAAGTCTGTATCTATTACCGTTTCCGAGATCCTTTCGTTCATACGGACGGCCAGACGGACGGACGGACAGACGGACAGACGGACAGACGGACATGGCTATATCGACTCCTCTATCACTCCTGACCATAATGGGGGTAACTTTGGGGGGTCTCCGACCATTATTTCTACCTGTTACATACATTTGCACAAACCCAATAGGCTCTTGTACCTTCGGTACAGGGCCTAAAAATTTATAAAAATGTTAATCTTTCAATTTGGTACGAGAGAACTACAGCAAGTCATAGTATAAACTTTATGCGAATTATAACGCTCTAAAATTTAAATTACATAGCAGCAGGTGCATTTTTTTATGGTTGACAATGAGTGCTAGTGCATACGTATGGCAATAATGAAGAGAGAAAGAGCAAGATATATTGTTTCAATGATAATAGTAGATACACTTACATCATTTTGGTAGCGCTGCTGTAGATTAATAAAAACTTGAAAGATTTAAAATTAATTAATTAATTTTAAGATTTTATAATTTTTTGCTAAAAATTTCTCAATTATTTGAGAATATTAAACTCTAAGCCCTTTAAACCCTACTCAAAAGTACATTTTACAGCACCTACCATATGATTGCTTTAACCACAAATTGCGCACGCACGCAACCAGTGTTGTACATGCTTCGTTTACCACAAAATGCAGCAGCAAAAGCATTTTATTATTTATATTGAAATCAAATGTGAAAAGCGTATCAATTTGACCAAAGCACTTCACGACTTATGCCATGTAATGCATCTGTCCAACCATCCATCCAACCAACCAACCAACTGTCGCACCAAAATGATTGAATGACTGCGCATGTGCGCGCTCATGTATGCGATTTCAAGCATTCAACTGACTGACTTCACTCGTTATTAAACACGCATAAAAAAGACATTTTAATGAGTGATTTTGCAGCACTAATGTTCGATGTTCAATGATTGCGTTTTAGTTTGGTATAAGAAACTTTCAAAGCGTCATCATCCAGCCAACGAACGTACAAGAGATATTTTGCACAAGTGCTAATGAGCACACAATAATCCAGTTCAAATTACAGTCGAGTCGCCCATGTCAAAATCGAAAAAAAAAAAAAAAAAGATAGGGGAAAAACGCTGTCAATGTAGGAGGAAAAATGTCGGTATGCAGTTCTGGCAACATACATAAGAAACGAGACAAAGACTAAGAGTTAAGAACCGGCGCGCACTCATACCTTGAACCAGTTTCATGGTTAAAAGTGACATATAAGGCGAGTGGGCGCACAAAGTCGAATTGTACGATTCTAAAGTAACATGAAGCCAATGAACGCGTTGCTCAGTAGCAGCTCAGTTGTTGCTATTATTTTGTGGGCTGGAAGTGTTAAATGCCAATTGAAAGCAGTGTTGCACAGCGTGTGCGCATTGTGCAATAAGTAAGAAGTTTAAAAGTTGTAGTCAGCTTGAAAACAAAGTAAATACCTTCTAATAAGTTTCTTTTTTTTTTTTCTTTTTTTTTTAATTTGACAAGTGAAGCACTAGTAAAACGGTGTAGAAAAGTTATTGCTTTTGTAGTTTAGTGTTGTACTACACTGTTTCATATGAAAACTTTAACAAATAATAAAGTTTTTCCGAACACGTTTTTGCTTTGTGTATACAAGAGTCAATAAACTTTTTTATATTGAATTGAAAAAAAAATAAAATACTAAAGTAAGGTAAAGAATGGGTGTTTTAGTGTTGCAAAATGTTACATTTCAAAGTATTGTTTGTGCTACTTTCAACCAATGTAGCTAATATGTAGCTAAAGATCAGCGAAAAGTTCAATTAATTGTTGCCAATTTTTCAAACAGTGTTACAAATTGCTAAACAACAAAATTAAAACAGTGTTGTAAATTATAGCTTGACTGCAGTATTGTATAGTGCTAAAATAGAGGATTTGAAACTAAAAATCAGCAAAAAGCTAAATTGTTTTTCTTTTTTATAATTTTCAAAACAATATTAAAAAATGCAAAAAAAAATAAAAGCAGTGTTGGAAAGTATAGCATCAATACAGTTTAGAGTGCAAAAAAAATTAATTTGAATTTTAAATTCTGCATAAAATTTAATTTTTTGTTGAAAGTCGTCTAAACAGTGTCGCAAAATGTATTAAAAAATATTAAGAGTGTTGGAAAATATAAATAAATAGAAAGTTTGCTACTCTTAGAACTGGTTTTACATATTCGTAACCTATGAAAACCCATTAAATATTTGGACTTCATTCAGATGTAAAAAGTTTGGCAGAAAAAAGTATGCATAAAAGTGTGTATAGGGTTACGTCCGATGGACTTTGAGAATATATCACACACTAAGTCTTATATAAATGGAAATTAAATGAATTAAAAGAACTCGTTTCATATCTTTCCAAACAGTCGGACATGGCTAAATCACGGCACGGCATTCTATGCTGTACGAGAATATATGTATATACTTTATAGGGTATTCCCTGCCTCCTACTGTCTCTTGTATACATATGCACAAACTCATTAAAACCTTGTCCCGTTGTATACAGATCTGACCTTTGTTGATTTATGACGAATTGCCGAATTTTACGGTGCAACCCATTTCTTCCGTTGCCCATAATATATGATATGTGCCGAAACAAAAGTAGCCTAAGTTACTCCTTATCAGACTGTGAAAGTGGCGTCAAAATCGGTTCAACAGTTTCGGAGATTATTCGGAACAAACAGGAACATTTTTTAAAATTTTACAGTGAAACCTAATTCTTTCAGCGCCTAACTAACTAACCATTTAATGCATGACGAAGTATACCATAAGTGGACAACCATACATCATATATTTAACCAAAAAAATTTAAACCGTTTATCAGAAGGCATCCTATGATTCTTAGTCTACATTTAATATGGCGTAAAATGGCAGAAGTGGACCACAAAATTTGACAAAAAATTTTAATTAGAAAAAACCCGATGATTCTTAGTCTCCATTTAATATGGCGTAAAATGCCATAAGTGGACCACCAATACTTCGTATAATTGACCAAAACCCGCTTAGACCGTTTATCAGGATAAATCCGATGATTTTTAGTCTCCATTTAGCATGACGAAAAGTATCATAAGTGGACCACCAATACTTCTTATATTTGACAACAAATTTGAATCCAATTATCAGGATAAATTTAGTCTCCATTAAGCATGATGAAAAATATCCTATTTAACAAAAACTACCACAAGTGGACCACCAATACTTCTTATATTTGAAATACGATGATTCTTACCATCCATTTACCATGCCGTAATATTTCATAATTGAACCACTTTTTGCCAAATTTTCTCTTTAGTTTCACAAAATCTTAAACAGTTTATGAGGAGAAATCCGTTGGTTCTTAATTTGCATTTAAAATGACGTAAACTACGTGAACCACTTTTTGTAGCTATAAGTGGATCACCAATATTTCGTATCAGTGACAAAAAATGTTAAACCGTTTATAAGGAGAAATCCGTTAATTGATTTTATCCATTTATTTCTAAATACCATAAATGGACCACTTTTTGTGCCTATGAGTGGACCACTTCTTGTACCCATGAGTGGATCAGCAAATTAACTCATCAGTAACAAAAAATTCAAAACCATGTATCAGAAGAAATCTGATGATTATTAATATCCATTTATCTCCAAATACCATAAGTGGATCATTTCTTGTTCCTATGAACAAGATCAGTAAAAACAAATTTAAAACCGTTTATCAGGAGAAATTCGATTATGCTTAATCTTCATTTATCTCTAAATACTATAAGTGGACCACTTTTTGCACCTACGAGTGGACCACCAAATTTACTCATTAGTAGCAAAAAAATTTTAAACCATTTATCAGGAGAAATTCGATTATGCTTAATCTTCATTTATCTCTAAATACTATAAGTGGACCACTTCTTGTTCCTATGGGTGGACCACCAAACTTGTTCCTATGGGTGGACCACCAAACTTACTCATCAGTAACAAAAAATTTCAAGCCGTTTTTCAGGAGTAATTCGACGATTCTTAATCTTCATTTATCTCTCAATACTCTAAGTGGACCACTTCTTTTTAGTATATATTTATCAGTGACAAAAAATTTTAAACGGTTTCAGGAGAAATTCAATTATTCAGACGAAAATTTTTGGTATAATTTAGTAAGTCACAAATATAGAATTTCTGTAGTATTTATTTCTTTTGAAGACCTTTTTCTAGACACGAATAGAAGTAAAGCTAAGAAAAAATATAGCTGCATGAGACAAATGGATATTATCCTTAGATAGCCAACAATATTTTTCAACCACATAAAAAATTATTTTCAAAATTATTTACCCATCTCTGTATTTGCTTTATTTTTGTAAATAAAATTCCTCAGTATTCTAATTTAAGCCAAATACTGAAATTCTATTAGTTCTAGCAACAAATCTGTGCAATAAAATGCCAATAATAAATAGTGTTGTACAGTACATAAAAACTTTTTATCAAAGCTACATAAGAGTAAAGTAGTTTTGTAGTAAGTATATATGAACAACAAGAACAAACATGTTTAAAACATGCTTAAAACTTTTTCAAAAACAGTGTTAAAAAGTAAAATGTATAATTTTGAGACTAGTGTTGGTTAACACTTTAAACAAACAACATAGAAAGCTTTTCAAATATGTACGTATATGCTACAAACTTTTGCAAAAACAGTGCTAAAAAGTTTAATATATATTGGGACTAGTGTTGGTTAACACTTTAAACAAACTACTTTTTTTGCTAAAGAACAAAAACAAACAATCAAAAAAAAAGAGTTGTAAAACTTTTTTACAGCTGCGCAAGTGTTGCAATTTAAACAGTGTTGCACAGCGTAGGAGTTTTTTATTAAAAGCAAAAAAAAAGTTCACAGTGTTGTCAAGCACACTAAAAAAATTGATATGCAAAATTTTGCACCCACTGCGCCCCCACTTATTCGCACACACACACACCCATACACCCATACAATAAAGTCAATAAACTCTTTGGCGCACGCAAAACTTTTCTAACTGGATTCTCGCGCTGTAAGCATGTCCAATAAGAAAACTCACACCAATGATAAAAATGGGCAGCCAGTAAAATTCACTCAAGCAGAGAAAATAGCAGCAAAAAAAGTATAACCTAAAGCTAAAATAGATGTGGAAAAAAAAAACAGAGTTAGTTGAGAATAAATAGCCAGCTCCGGAAAAAAAAAGAAACATTTTTAACAACTTATATAAAAACTTTTCTAGTTGGACTACAGCATATAGACACAAGCGAACGAACGATGAACGACGAACGAACGAGACGCCAATGACTTTGAGATAAATGTATGAGAACCGGTTTCGAGAACCGCACAAAAGTTAAGAGTGTTGGTTAAACAAAGGGAAGACCGAACCAGAAATGAAGACAGTCGAAAGCGAAGAGCAATAGCAGAATTAAAAGCAAGTTTTTTTTCTTTCCTTTTTTCTTTTTTTATTTTGCAATTTTAAGTGGCTTTTTCCTGTCGCAGCCAGAATTGCATTTGGAGGAGCAGCAGCAGCACCACAGGTAGTCATCGTTAAAGCCAAACGGGGCAAGGAAGCCACGTCGAGACATTTTTAACTTAAGCGGTTTAAGCCTTTTGGCCAAGCCAGCGCGCTCGACTTGACTCGACTCTTTATACGTTGTGGTGCACAAGTGAGACGCAGCTCAGACAAAGATTTCTGCGACTTTTATGTGTGTTGTGTCTTGCAGCAACACGCCAACAACAACAACAACAACAACAGCAACTACAACAATGTTGAACCTCATCATCATCATTATTATCATTATTCATTTTTCATGGCTGAGTGCCTTTGGTGGTGGTGATGGTGGTGCTGGTGCTGGTGCTGGTGATTCTTCTGCCATGTATCGGCTTGAATCGAAAGCAGTTAGCTCAACTGCTCAAATCGACTGCTCATGTTTATTGCCCCCAAACGCCTTCAGCTGCTGTTGCTGCTGCGCCCAAAACTGGTTCTCTACAATTCCTTTGGGGCCTACAGCTGTTCTTTGTCTTCGATTTTGTCTTCTCCTTCCTACATGTTGATGTCCAGTAATTTAATATTATTCCTCAATGTTGGCTGCTACAACGCAGGATGAGATTTGACCTAAAACTTTTTCAACGACAAATGCTGACGTACAGAAAAAGTATTAAAATTGGTTTAAAGCGTTTTAGCCTGATTCTTTATACAAAACACAATTCTTTTTTCGCATTTTAATGGCTTTTGTTCTTTTTTTGATCTTATTGTTGTCGTTCATTATTTTTTGCCAAGTTTTTATTTGAAGGAAACCGCAAAATTTGTTTATGGCGTTGAAGTGCATAAATATTATTTTTTGTTTTCTTCTTATTCTGAGAGAGAAAACGGTAAAAATATATGAATCTCGTGTTACAGAAGATTTTTTTTTTTTTCTTTTACTTCTGCTGTTAACCCTCTTTAGGGTTATTAGTCAGAGTACGAGTCATTCAGTCAGTCAGTCAGTCAGTTGCATGAATTAAGGTTATTGGATGAGGTCAGTATGTGTGATGATGAATGAATTGAAGGGTTTTTATGACAGCATGTGAACGAGAAAGAGCATAAAAAATAATAACCAAACAGAAATATATATTTCCGGGATTATACATGACTATATAAGGTACATATATGCTTCTATATGGTCTTTGGTATTTACAAAGTTGACAGAAATTTTTGTTGACTTGAATATCTAGTATATTGCTACACAATGAAGAACAGATCGGAGTTCATTTAATTGTCAAAATTCGACCAATATTTTAACAATATTAATAATTGGCTAACTTGCTTATAAATTAAAGTAAAACATCAAACAAATCACTTTTAACCTTCACTTTTGACAACTGTTCGCACTCAAATTTGCTGCAACACGCATGCTCGATAGATGATTGAAACCCAACATGTTCATCTGAGCTAAATTGTGCATTACATCAAGTCTGTCAAATGCAGGGCAAGCAACGTTCGAATATATGTGTATGTTTTGTACTGCGTGATATTTTAAGAGTGTCTTCCAATAGCAACGTCGCATTGCACTTAGTACCGACTGAGTCATAATTGGTGCAGTATGTCAATTTACATAGAAACACAACTTTCTTTGCTCTCTAACAGCACGCAGTCTATTTAAACCAGCTTTGATCATGTGCATGGAAAAACTGGAAGATAATATACTCGCTGTTGTACAGCCATAGGCCATAGAGATGTACACCGTACAACAAGATTATAGAAAAAAAAAGAACACTGCAGTCGAGTGATCTTGATTACGAGATACCCTCTTCGCAACGATTTGTATTAGCGATACTCCTTATTTTGGTCCGATCTTAACTTATATGAAATATTTTCATAGGAATTATGCAAAAAACTTTTCTTTTCTGGGTAAATAAATATTAACAAAAAATAAGTCGTCATACAAGAACTCAAAGAGGGTGGACAGATTTGTATGGAGGTTAACCCTTTTAGAGGTCCGATCTGCACCTAAATGGAGTATTTGAAAAGGACTAACGTAATGTAACTCGAATTTGGTGTTTCTAGCAACATCAATAAAATTTGTTCATACAAAAAACATAGATTGAGGAGTATGTATACATGGTAAGTTCCAGCTCCCCTTAGAAGGGGGGCAAGTGTGTTCATTAAATTCAAGTTATCTGAAGAATGAATAAGAGAATCTAAATATGCAAATTTTAAGGCTTTATCTCTTATAGTCTCCAAGATCTCGATGTTCATACGGACTGACAGACAGACAGACAGACGGACATACGTACATGTTTATATCGATGATTTTTGATGTTGTTCCAAAATATATATTTTATGGTGTCTGTCACGCCTCCGTCTGTCTGTCTGATACATATGGGTTTTTTTATGTCAAAAAAAAAAATTTTTTGATCCTGGAGTCTGACTATGTATACTTTATGTTTTTCGGGTCGCCGAATCCGAGGTTCACTAAATCCCATCAGATCAGGTTTTTGACATAACCGCGAAAAACCAATATGGCGGACACGTTTTTGAAAAGTTCATCGGATTCGCTTGAAAGTCGTTACTCGGAGGTTTTTGGGGTCTCCGATTACGAATTTGGAGACCCCAAAAACCCCCGAGTAGCGAGTTTCAAGGCTTTATGTCAAAACCCTGATCTGATGGGGTTAAATGGACCCGGATCAAAACTTTTTTATATTGCAGTTGGTTATCTGGTTACGCAGTCTGTTTTTATTTATTTATATTTGTTGTCTTGACCGGTTGGCCCCTGATGAAGTTTTCATAAAACTTTGTCATGTTCACCAAAGAAGTTGCTAGCTCCGGAAAATAATATACATAATATAATTCGTAGTCCGAAACTTCTCTGCAAAAATACAAAATGCTATCGAATGAGGTTTCAAAATTTGCAAAAAATATAAAAAAATTTATGGCTAAGCAAGTTTCAAGTGCAGAGTCTTGCAGATAGATTTATAGAAAATCTAAAATCCACAAAATTAAATATCAGAATAGACGGCAAGTTTCAAAATAGTTGGTCATCATCCATGGCCGATATAGAGGGTATATAGAGTATATCGAAGTAGCTCTAAATCTAAGTTGATGTTTATTTCAAGAAGTAAATGCAAAATAAAGCAAAGTGATTGGTGATAAAATTAGAAGTGTTTTCGCAAGACTGCTGATGGAGCCTACAAACTGTCTATACACGCAGTAGACTATGTCGAAGGTGTTCTTAATCTACATGACTATTAATTTTCTTTAAGAAGTACACTTAGCGGCATAACGCTATGAACCACCACACACACAATTTATTTCAAAGTATAACAATGATGTAGTGTTCAGTGCTGTTTATCAGTGTTCCAGATGTTTGTACTTCATGGATATCAATTTACAAACTATTTGAAACAAAATCGATTTCCAAATCAAAATAAAATCAAAAGTTAAACAAATCTCAAATAAAGCATAAAATAGTAACTCAAATCATAACCTAATGCGTTTGAAATGCGTAACAAATATGCAACGAAAGATTGCAATTAGGCATGAAATTTTTAATTTAGAGCAAACTTTCTACGACTTTCATATTAAATATGCAACAAATCAGTCAAGTTTTTATACGGAAACAAAAAAATTCTACATTTGATATGCTTCAAGCAGAAAATGATTAAAAATTCAGCGAAAGACCAGTAGTCAAAAAAAAAAAACACACACACACATACACACACAAATATTATTAATTAAAATTGCTATATACAACACAGACAGTAAGCATAAATTAAACACAATTTAAGCAGAGCTGCTATACGAAAAAAAAAAAAAAAACATGTATCTACAGATGTGTAATCAAGAAATCAAGTGTGGGAAATGTAATGTACAAGACATAACGCCACATAAGTAAGAATAATGTAGCTACATATATCACAAAAAGCAAAAAAAAAATAAATAAAAATGTGTATGCAGTTGCCAATGTCTTACAATTGGGGGAAGTAGCCATTCAGTCAGAGCAGCATTCAATGCAGGCGGCTCTCTGAATTGCTGACTTTGCTGGCTTGTGGCATCAACACAGACATCAACTGCATGTTAATTAAAAGCATGAAATCTCAAATTAAGCAATTTTTTATGGGCAACGAACGTGAAAGGCAAGAAATGCTGACTCGAATTCAGATCCCCTTTCATCCGCATTTCACTCGCAGCTTGAAAGAAAATTGATTACTGCTCGTTTTGGGGTCATTATAAGCAGTGAAGAAATAAAAATTAAAAGAAAAAAAAAACAGAAATTTATATCTTTAAGATTCTTTTATACGCAACAACCTACAAATGTCGCGAGCTATGCATAAATAATTTATTTAAACAAACTTTACGCAACTTTATGATTATTTTTTTTTTTTTTTTTTTATTCTGTTTTTATTTTTTGGGTTCGAACAAGTCTTCAAAACTTAATTAGGCGTCGCTTGTACGTACTGTGTGTGTGTGTGCGTGTGTGATTGTGATTGTGCCTGGGCGTGCACAGCGCTTTAAGTTGTCTAGTTACTGGTATGGCAATGTAGGGTACAACAGCCGCGCAAAATCTAATTTGTTGCACAGTGAAACCCATACAAATTATTCTAAAAATACTTGTTTCTGGCTTTGTTTTTTGTTTTTGTTTTTTTTTTAATATTATGCAATAGCTTTTCTTTTTGAGTCTGTTTGTCTTTGTTGTAAGCTGTTTCAAAAAAAAAGGTGAAAAGAATTTATAAATATTTATGTAAACATTTTTCCGACAATGAAAGGCTAAACAGCATTTGTAAACTTGTAAGCAGAGTTGAGATTGCATTTACAAATTGAATTAAATCATTTTCAGTTCGGATATTGTATCTGCACGTTTGTATGCAATAAAATCAAGAATGGTGATAATAATCAAAGAGATGCATCTGTGAATTTTTTAGAAGTATTTTGTACATGGTAGGAATACATTTAGAAATGAGAAAGAGAAATCGGGATCGCACTGTTACATTTTTAAGGTAAAGTGGAAAACTAAAGTCATTGAAAAGAATGGTTCAGAAAAAACTGAGCCACTGCTAAATGAGGAAACTTCACGAGGAACACCACCGCCAAATGGATCACTGCTAAATGGGCCATCTCCCAGAGAACCACCATCGCCAAATGGATCACTGCTAAATGGGCCATCTCCCAGAGAACCACCATCGCCAAATAGATCACTGCTAAATAGGTCATCTCCCAGAGAACCACCATCGCCAAATGGATCACTGCCAAATGGGCCATCATAAAATAGAGCACAACTCACTGAAAAATAGGCCATCAACAAATGGAAACCAACAACGCCAAATGGATCATCATTAAAAGAACCACCGCCAAATTAACTACTGCTAAATGGACCCTCACTAATTGGACCACCACCGAATGGAACACCGTTAAATGAGCAAACCCCAAATGGAGCAACACCAAGTGGACCATTGCCAAATTGTTACCAGAATGCAATAAAGAACTAAACAGAATGGATCGAAACTTTAAGATTATTTGATCTATAAAATAATAATTTCAAAATAAAACATATAAGAACTATAGTCAACTCAGTGAATTACTCACGCATACAGAAAGACAGATGGACTGATGAACTGACAACCGGACGGTCAAAAGATCACTGGGAGAGATGTGTATACATACCTATAAGAAAAGAAATGCAATTGATTAGTAATTATATAAAAAAGATATATGGGATTTGGTAGAGAATACTTGAAAGAAAAAAAAATCTAATGAGAAATTGAACATTCCATGAAGTATTTATATTTTCATGATCAACGCAACATGATGAATCGCTCTAACCTGTACGTTCCTCTGTCTGTTTTTTGTCCGTCCTAAGCGAATGTAAGCCACCATATTTCCACAGATTTTTGAGATTTTGGTTTGAAAGTTTCTATGTAGACTTTTTATAATCTTTTTTTTAAATCAAAATGAACGTGATATGGCCACTAAAAAGTACCGCTCCCGTACAAATCTACTGAAGCAATTAACTTTTTTTTTTATGATAAATGTTTTCAAATGATTCACTATTATAAAGGTGCATCCTATTAGTTTTAATAATAAGTTTGCATAATAAAAGTGGATATTGTATAAATTGTATGCTTATAACTTTATCAAGAATTGAGGTTTAGATACATAATTGTTTCTTTTTTTATATGATATGCCTATCCAGATAGACTCCCAGATATTCGTGCCCAGGCTGGTGATCCAGAAGCTGTGAGTAAAGATACACTTCCGGGCAGTCATCCCAGCACTGTAAATTCGTCACGCTGACTCATCCAGATTTAAACTGATGTTCCAGCGTTTTTCCTATTGTTCAATTTCGCGAAGATATAGTTGGAATACATCGGTTGTAATAAGAACACATTTACCTCTGGCCAGGATGGCTGTATTTTCCACTGAGTAAAGCTGAGTTGGCCCCAGTACGCTTCGTCGTGGCACACCACCCTTTATTGCTCTGACTGATGGCTTCACCTCGTACAGAAAAACGTAGAACGTTCCTGATCGAGTCCGTAATGTCTAATATCACGATAAGAGGCTACCATGTACTCTTTTGCTTCATACTCTTCTAGGATGAAGTTTACTACCCTATTCAGCTGTTCTGGCGTTCCATGGAACTTATGGAATCCAAACTCCAAAGATGATGAATTTTTTCTAGCCTTTAAAATCATACAGAACCTGGCCTTCATTCAATGTTAGAAATAGGCTTCGGAGCCTATGGATTATGATTGGATTAGGAGGTCAACTTTAATCAAAGTGACACCAAATCATTTGACACGTTCCAAAAATTAATTTTCAATAAGAAAAGTACTCCAAACCATTTTGGAACATCATTAAATTCATTAGATATAAGAAAACTTTAATTCGCGGTTTCTTCGGTCTTCACCTGTGATGCAAAATTCAACCTTATGGGCAACATTTTCAAACAAAATCACCAGCTCGCCTTATTACACTACGTATGCCTGCTACGATAAGTAAAATACAAAACTTGGTAAGTTCCCTGATAGACCGTAAAGCCTATAGACTTATTAGCTTAATACGCTGTTTGCCAGAAGTCTTTGAAAAACACATTAAAATTCGACCATAAAAACACCTAGATCATTCCAAATCTAATTTTCAGGCTTTAGAGTCGGGTTTAAATATTGTCATCATAAAGCTATGGAATTTAATTAAGAAAATCTTAGAGAACTAGCAGTCTGTGGGCTTGGTTAGTCTGGAGAAAGAGGTTGCTTTCAACACAGTCTGGCCGTATGTATTGATTCATAAACTTCAATTTACCTTATTAAAATTTTACAAAGGTTTCTTTCTCAATGACTTTTCTACATTAAACTAATCTATAAAACATAATATAGTGTTAGGAATCGCACAAGACTCGGTACTAGGTCCAATTCTGTACCATATACAAATGTAATCCATAGTAAATTTATTTAACATCGGATGGGGCGGTCCCCATACCCTATATAAGCAATAAACAAAATTCGACATATATTTGTGTCTATTTGAGGTACGGGAATGATATTTGGTAAACATATTAATGACCGGGAGAATAAAGTTAATGTAATCAGGAGAAGTAAAATACAGTGGATCCAGGAAAAGTGGTGATGGTTTGGCAGTCTATGGAGAATAAACATATGTAGACACAACACAACATTCATTTTGAGAATAGTTTTTACAGGGCAGCTAGTAATTTATATAAACAGAGAGAAGTCTTGTTTCTTCTAAATTTGTATGAAATGATGTAAAATGCTTCTGTCGAATGGCTCTACAGGGTTCAGTACCTAGGTATAGTGCTGGAAAATGACGATTCACTATGAAACGTTTTTTTATAGAACTATTTGCATAAAACTTTTACTAAATGCCTTAAAATTATTTTAAAAAAAATTTTAAAATATGTCAGACACATTTTATAACCCCTACAAAGCCGGGTATCTCTTATATAAAGACATTAATTAAAACAAAAGACTTAAACCACAAACTTGTAAATCTTTACAGATAGTCTTATAAGCAAATAAAAATTATATATTTACATAGTTGCACAGCATTTAACAGTTATTTGTAGATAAGACAGAAAACCCCCACAGCTGAGGTGAAATAACAGCAGCCAACTTAAGCTTGAATACTAAAGCGCCAACTGGCGTCAAGAATTACAGCAGAACAGTTGAAGTGTTAATTAGAATGAAGCATGAATCGGCATTTCAATGCTTGGGGGGCACTCTTGACAGCAATGACGACAACGAGACGACGTACAAGTACTCGGTACCGAGTGGAAATATTTAATTACAGCTTTTAAGATACGATTTCACTTTTTCATTATTTTTTTTTTATTATTTATATATAATTTTATTTCATTATAAATTTTTTAACTTTTTGGCAGACTTGACCCAGTTAATTTTTAGAACCTCACAAACTGTGAAAAAAAAATTAATTTTTTTTTTTTTGTTTTCGGTTACTCATCAACTTGGCGTAGTTGTTAAACGCCTTCATGCGTGTTGTTGCCTTTAAGTTGCTTTTCTTGTTGGTGAGATTTTTTTTTTTTTAATACATTATTTTTTTCACAACTGTCTGCGGCTGTTTTTGGGCGTCACGACCAAGACCCAATTTTAATAGTTTCTCGTGGCAAAAAAAAATCTAGAAATCTAAAAAAAATTGCTGCGTGTATTCGGTGACACTTGTCTGGCAGGCAGTCTGTCATGCCATTGAAAAATTTTAAGTTTTGTTTTAGTTTTTAACAAACAATTAAAGATTTGCAAAATGTTTTAATTGTTGCTTTTGATTTTCACTTTTCCGCATGTGGGTCGCCAAAATGCACTTGAATATATAATGAAGTCTTGTAGTGCCACCCACCCATAAAATTGTTTTAATTTGACTAAAAAGTGAAGGTCTTCTCTCTTTGTAATACACGCATTGAGGTAGGCAAAAATTTCGGTTTCTTTCATGGTCTATATTTGCCAAAACTTTTGACAAGTGTCAATAAGTAAATCTGTCAATCATGCGATTGTTTTTTTTGGCGTCATTGAAAGACACAGCTTTGATGCGGTATATCAAGTTCACACACATAAATTTTACCTACATATTTCTAAATTTAAAAACAATCAAAACTCGTGGGCCTGTCTTAATCATCTGGAACTATTGTCTAAATTCTGCTGTTAACTCTACTCAAGTAGCAACTTTAAGTTGTTCACATTGTTTCTTGTATTTTCTGTGGAAATGTGTGGGCGCTCTCTCAAATTTTCGTTTCAAATTTTGTTATTTATCAGCAATTTTTTTTGGTTTTTTGGGAAAAAATTCGCTTGATTGCGTTTTTGTTTCGTTTGTTACTCGACATTTCTGGTTTTCTGCTTAATTTAACATTGAGTTTATATAATTTAATTGTGCAATGGTATAGAAAAGCTTTGCTTTGTTGTTGTTGTTGTTATGTATCGAGTTTGAATTTATAATTGAATAATTTTTTTTTATTAGATTTGTACAAGTGATAAAAATTACAACAACAACAAAAAATATACACGAAAAAGAAGGTCGTTTTATTATAATAAAAAATTAATTTATCAAAGCAGATAATTATTAATCAAAATAGATTAAAATTCTTCAACAAAAGCTCAATTATTAAGAAAATATTTTTCCACACAAGTCATTAAAAAAAATAAACTGAATCTATGCAGTATTGTGTAGCTTATTAAAAGTTTTGCAACACTTTTTTAATTAAATATTTAAAAAGGTCCCAAAAACAAGATTATACATTGCCGAAATAAATTACAGAAACATGTCTGACAATAATAATATTCGCTGGATTTGAACCGCTGAATGCGAATTCGTGTTCAGAAATCTTCCATAAATAAAAAAATAAAAATAAAAAACATTTCCGATGGAACAAAGTTATCATACATGAATTCAACCCGTTGAATACAAATTCGTGGTCGGAACTGTACCATAAAAAACATCCA
The DNA here is from genome assembly GCA_035044805.1 of Leucophenga maculata. Classification (NCBI taxonomy): domain Eukaryota; kingdom Metazoa; phylum Arthropoda; class Insecta; order Diptera; family Drosophilidae; genus Leucophenga; species Leucophenga maculata. The sequence continues at coordinate 738,540 of JAWNNP010002797.1, read as the reverse complement.
ACGATATATTAATCACATGTAAAAATAAAATATTGGAGCTTATCCGATGGATAAAAATAGCTAAATGCTATGCTGAAATGAGCTGCTGAACTCCAATACGTGGTTGGAATTCTACCAACTACTATCAAAAACAGACCGCTAACTGTATGGGAACTACTCTAAAATATGGGGAGAGCGGGCGTTCATAAGAAACCTCTATATCGACTTTTAGTTGATAATGACTTAAACAAAAAGTATTTTCCATACAAAAACCCACAAGTGAATTGTGAGTTTGTATGGAGTCCACCCTAAGAAGTGTGGAGGCACGCCTACTATTTAGTTTACACAAAGCAGATGTTCATAAGAAGTTTTTATTTCGACATTCAGCTGAAAATGACTTAAATAAAAAAATATTAAAACCCAATAGTGAACTTTAGGTTTGTATGGAGGCTACCCTAAAAACTGTGGAGACACGCCTACTAACAAGTGTTTATGAAGCGGACGTTCATAAGTAACCTCAAAATCAACTTTTAAGCTGAAAATTATTAAAATAAAAAATTTTACATACAAAAACCTAACCAAAGTGGCAGAGTTTGTATGGGAGCTTCGCTAAAAAGTGGGGAGACAGAAGAATTATTACATGTAGGCGAACTGGCCTTACAGAAGAAACCACTTTATCAATTTAAAAGCATATATTACCTTAAATAAAAAAGTTTTTCATACAAAAACACAAAAGTGATTTTGTATGAGGGCTACCGTAAAAAGTAAGGGAACACGCCTGTTACTACGTAACTGTAAATCGAGCTACCGTATTAAAGTATTATATTCACTTTAAAACAGATATTTTCTTATATAAAAACGTTTTTCATACAAACACCAAAAATAGACCGGAGGATCTGTATGGAAGTACCCCAAAAAATCGGCGTGACACCCTAAATTTGTATGACACCCTAAATTTGTATGGAGCGTATATCTCTATCTTGATCCATGAGGAAAATATTTCTCAGACTAGTAAAAGTTACACAAAATTTCTCGTTTCGAGCTGAACTAAACCAAAAAAAAATTTTTTTTTTTTTAAATCACAGAAGAAAGAACAAATTTGTATGGTGCCAACCCCTTCTAGTGATCCGATATGGACCTATATGAAATATTTCATTAGAGCTTAGAGGTAGTACCCATACTACGTGATTCGTTCAAGGGGAAGAGGTCTCCAAAATATAACATATCATATACATGGCATATACTACGGGTAGTTATTGATGGGTGAGGCGGGTAAAATATAAAAAAAGGGTCACGTAGTGTAGCTCCTTAAATAAGATACACTAAATTTGGCATTTTTAGCTAAAATTACAAAAAAAAAAAAAAAGCAAAAATTTTTTTATTCAAAAGCTCAGAAAAGAGTTGCAGGTTCCTATGTGTACTTCCCCTTAAAGAGTAGTTGACGCGTGCCACTCTACTCTTTTTCTAAAGAGGCATTGGGAGACAGTAAATATCTAAACTTGAAGGATTTATTTTTTATAGTTCTTAAGTTCTTGTGGTTCATAGCCAGTTAGTCTATATCAACTTGTAAGGCACCACACCAAGTTGTTCAATTTCAAGCTTTATGGAATATTTTCTTAGTGCCGATGTAAACTACAAAAAAATTTTCGGAATTAAGTATAACAAAAAAAAAACTTTTCATACAAAAATATAGAAAAGTGATCAGATTTAAATGGAGCATCCTTTCTCGTGGTCTGATCTAGTTCTATATGGAATTTTCGAGTGGGATTAATGTACGACAAATTAAATTTGTCGTTTCTATCGAAAGTAATACAAAAATTGTTTCATAAAAAAACTAAGAATGAGGAGTAGGTTTGTATGGTAAGTGTTAACTCCACCTTAGGAAGGGCCGGTTTGCATCTACAATGTATACAAGTTAGCTGAAGCAGAAATAGGAGAATCTAAATACGCAAATTTAAAGGCTCTCTTATAGTTTCCAAATTCACGTTGTTCGTACAGACAGCCAGACGGACGGACATGTCTATATGGACTCGAGTTTTGATGTTGATCATAAATAATATATGTACATATTTTTACTGAATGGGTTCTGTATCGCCTTCTTCTGAATGTTTCATAAATTTGCACAAACTTAGAACAGCATTTTGTCCTATGGATAGACGAGATGTTTTTTTTTGGTCATAAGTTCAGTGTTTGGTAATTTTAATGGTTAGAAGTTTTGCATCCTTTTTGGCTACAAGATTATTCATCAGTGATGATGAACACATCTGTTTTAGATGATGAAATATTTAAGTATTGCAAAGAAGCTGCCGATCAACCAGGCGGCCAAATAAATATTCCTCCACCGGATCTGAATACTGCTTTCCTTCTGCTAGTTTTAAGTAGTTTTATATAATCAATATTATAGTAATTTATACTTTTAAATCCTCAATCATTAGGTCAAATGAATATTATCTTTTATAGTTGCAGTAAAAATAAATGAATAAATGGGATACAGACTGTATGATAATTTGTTTGATAAATGTATAAATATTTCATACAACTCCGTTGCTAGTAAATAATGCAATTAATTCAATAATTCAACGAACTGCATTTAACTGGTATTGAATTAATTTTATAAATTTTTTTTTACCATGCAACCAACTATAACTATATCGTATAATTAGCTACTTCCACTTAGCATTAATGGCACCATGGAGCAAAGAAAAAAACTATCAATTAATTGAAGAGACAATTAATATTTGAAGTGTTTAAAATCTCACCTTTAATAGCAAAAATACTCAAAAAAAAAAAAAAAACTGCTACCCTAAGCAATTAAAAATTTTGCAATTATAATTCATATAACTAATGACTGATAAGTTATCTAAAGTCAAAGTCTGTCAAGCGAACTAAAGAAATGTGTACAGATATAGTATTTTCTTTGAACATACGTCACTTTTGCGATACTTTTTTATATATTATAATTTTATCAGCGTGCGAATTTCAGTTATCATTAAAAATAAAAAAATTTATAATAAATTAATCGTTTTAGTGAAACAGGAAAATACGCGAATTTACGTAGAATTAACTGCAAAAAGATAAAATATTGTTTATGAGTCGATGACAAATATGGAATTCACCTGAAGTAGCGAATGAATCTTAAATATCTTGAATGACAGTAGGGCAAGCAGGTGTATCTGCTTGGTATAATACCAAAAAAAAAAATTAAAGAGAAACCAAGTAAAGACGTCAATGCTTTGGCTAACTTCAACATGAAAAATATCGCATTAAAGTTTATGCAAATTTTATTTATTTTTTTTTTCAGTGAACTAATCAAATAAACAAAATATAAACAGCTGATTAGTGTACAACAAAAAAAAAAAAAAAAGTATCTAACGAAAACCAATAAAAGTATCTCACATGCGAAATATAGCCGGTGTTACGAGCATGCCGCTGAGAGCGCTAAAATTTTGTTTTGTAATGAGCTCTAAACAACAAAAACAACAACAACAACAATGCTAATAATTTACTATGCCTAAAAAAACAAAAACCAAGATTGTATCTACAGCATTTTGTTGTCAAGCGTTTTGTGCGATTCCAAATTTATGACAAGCAGCAAATTTTTGTATCTTTTTTGTTGTAAAATTACGCTTGATTTAAATTTGTTTTAGTTCTGCATACACTACATACATACATGTAGGGTGAAAGGGGTAATATTAATTTGGCTGAGTGTTTGGAAAGAGTTATTAAAAGATAGAAAATTTATATCCGTTCATATCCGTCTGCGTCTATGTGTTAATATGTGCAATTTGTGACGTCACGAAAAGTGAAAGATTTATTAAAAAAATTAAAGCGTCACGAAAAGTGAAAGTGTCACAAAATCTTTAAGCGTCACGAAAAGTAAAAGCATTACGAAATACAAAATTGTTTGGTAATTTATTTTTTTTTTAATTAAGTATATTGAATAAGTTGCTGAACTCCATAGCAAACAAAAAAAGGAAAATGTCACGAAAATTGAAAGCGTCACGAAATACGTAATTGCTTTATTTAAATGAAGAATACTGTTTACATTACTGAACTCCAAAGCAACTAAAAAGTGAAATATCACGAAAAGTAAAAGCGTCACGAAAATTGAAAACGTCACGAAATGTGAAATCGTCACAAAAAGTAAAACATTACAAAATATGGAATTTATTTGAAATAAATTTATTCGTTTTAGTGAGGATTCCCAAACATTTTAATAGCTTTTATAAAACTGAAGCATCACAAAATAAGATTTTATAAAATTGGATAGTTTCACTACAGTTGTGTCCATGTAGTATTTTTTTTTTAATAATTTTTTATTTTTTTATTTGTTTTTTTTTTTTTACAAGCTTTTTAATATGTATAAAGTGTACTAAAGCTTCGCTACCACAGCACTTTAAGTTTTTCTGTCAACTGAGTGAGCTATTTTAGCATTTCATTAAGAATTTTGTTATTGTTTTTTCGGTTCAATTTGCTGCTGAAAGCAAACGCGTGTCGTTTGGCGCGTTGGGAGAGTAATTTTTGTTGCTAGTAAACTCAGCTGTTTATTTGTTTTTGTTTTTGTTTTTTTTTTTTATTTGCGTCATAATTGCGCTTGTAATCAGCTGTTTTAGCAGATAAGATTTCACGCAGCAGTTCACGACGGCGAGAGATTATGTTAATTATTGTATGATTCTATAATATGTTAAAAATTTTACACTAGATCAGGAAGTATGTGAACTAATTTTAGCTTTGCTCAGTTCAATTGCCTGCAATTAAGGCTACAAAAAGATTAACTAATACTTTTGATAAGCCTCAAGCAAAGATTGTCAATAATTTGCTACAACTGAATATTTTTGTAGATACTTTTGTCGTTTTTTTGTTTTGTATGACTTCAAAGCGAAATTTCTAGCAAGACTTGCTGACATTTGTTTGTTGTAAAAATGTATGAATTTTTCTGCGTGTTATTGGTTGGGAAATCTTTTGTTGTCATTTCGGATGGATATTTGTGAAATAGAAATTATTCTGAAGAACTTATTTGCTTTTGTTAAGATTTTTAAGCGTATGTAGAAGCTAGAACTTTCTGTTTAAAAATAATAAAAAAAATAAAAGCATCACAATGAGTGAAAAGGTTAAAGATTTATAAATAATTAAAGCGTCACGAAAAGCGAAAGCGTTACGAAAAGTAATTAAAATCGTCAGCAAAGTAAGAAATATTGAAAGTAGCGCAAAAATTTAAATCTTTACGAAAATTGTAAGCGTCACGAAAAGTGAAATCCTCATAAATAGTATAACGCTTCAGAATATGATGTTGTTTTGAAATAAAATTTTTAAGCGCGATCACCGAAATTGTTCCAAAAAATTGAATGCGTCACGACAAAGTAAAATAAATACTGAGTAAGAGTTTTTAAAGACTTACTAAACAGTTGAAAGATTTTTCGTTTCATATTATCCAATTGGTAGAGATCCTTCTTCACGGCATGAAAGAAGTACAAACAATTAAAGCGTCACGAAAAGTGCAATCGTCACGTAAAATGAAGACGTCACGAAAAGTGAAATGTCTCTAAATGAAGATAAAACTTATATCGCAAAGCTTTAAACAGTCCCAACTTCTAATAGCATATTAACCCAGTGCTACAGTAGCTGCACTTTTCTAAGAAGTTCCTGCCTGTGGTGTACTTTCCAAATAAATATTCCAGTTATATTCACATATACAAGTATATACTATTAGAAGCTACTATAGGTAGCCCCATACAAATCTTTCACCCTTTCTGCTGACAACTTTGTTGTATCTTAAACAAATACAAATAAAATATGCCACAAGAATCCATTTAAGTATATATGTATGCGCCATACAAATTAAATGTTTAATGGGTATTGAATGTATCTCAAAGTCAAGCACATTCGTTTGCAGCGTTCTTTCTTGTTTTTTATCAGCTAGCTCCCACTCAAATCTAAATCACAACACGTAGTCGTGCAGACACGTCTGCAACGTTCTATCTTTTGTTTTATTAGTAGATAATGAAAAATTTCAAACAATTTGCCACAAAAAAACTCGCTTGATAAGTAACAAGCAGACTCGGTAAGTCTATACTCTCACTTTTTAGATACAGATACTAAATCTCAGCAAGCTAATCTAAGCACAAGCAAACAAAAACAGCCACGAAAATTGCCTGCATAATTTAGAAGCATTTCTTTTATTTTGTTTTACTTCTCGAGCAGTAGTACGTGTATCTCAAAAGAAATGGAAAGCGATAATTTTTGCTTTTCCAGTTCACGCTGTGCGGCTTTGCTTTAAAAATTGTTTTCGATAAAAATCCATAAATAACAAAAGCAGATACATCTTAAAATGTTGTGTTGCAAATTAAAGTAGCTACAGCTAAGCATCGACGACGAAAGCCCAGATTAACAGCATAAAATTGAGATAATCAAAAAAGTATCGCTTGATTAATAATAAACCCGAGGGTTATAAAGTTTTAATAACCTATAGCACAAAATTTCACTCTGCCAATAAGAAAAACATTTGATTAGAGAGATGAGACAAAATTGACAAGCCAACATGGAAGAAGAGAAAGAGCAGAAGCTGCATGCAGCAGGCGGAGGACAACTAACGTCTGTGCTGTGCATATATTGATTATTGATTTCTTATTATAGGTTTTTTTTTTTTATTTTTATGACATTTTAGTTTAGCGCTCGATTTTCTATTTCAAGCTTCATTAAAAAAATATAACAAAATTTTGTATCTCAAAGCTTTTGTTTTTGGATTTTTTTATATTTTACCAGCTCATCTGCTCATTAAAAAAATGCATAAATCTATTTTGTCGTGTTTAATTTGAACTTTTATTTGTTTTTGTTTGTGCATGAATTTGTCTTCTAGTTTCGTTTATTGATTTGTTTTTTTTTTTTTTTTTAAATGCTTCGACTTTGAAAAAGTTTGTCAAAACAAAAAAAAAAAAACAAACAAAAAGAAATAATAGAAAATCACTGTCGAAATTAGTCGCTTTCATTAGAATTGGCATTAGCATTAGGTTTTTTTCTGGTTTTATTTTCGGTTTATTTGGTTTTGAAAGAATTAGGACAACATCGATTTTTTGCTTTTACTGAGCTACATTTTTGTGTAGCTTTGAAGGTAACATAAAATTGTCTAATACTACTAATTAAGTAAAAGATAATCTAATTAATATAGCTTGTTTTTGCTTTATATTGAAAGCTGTAAGTTTGAGATACGTTTGTATCTTTAAAATTTTTTTTACTAAATTTAAGTAAAATTAATTTTTATAAGCATGTTAAAAATGTATTTAACATAATTTTATATTCAAAAAATGTATATTTAAGCTTACAGATACTTTTGTATCTCAAATAATGTTTTTCTGAATTTAAGTAAAAATTTATTTTTCATAATTGTATTTCCAAAAAAATTTAAATATTTCTGCATAAATTCGCACAAATACAAAACGCTTACAGTCATGTCTAAAATAGAATTACAATACAACAGTTCGCTCATTTATTTTGTATTAAATCAAAAAAAATTCTTGTAGCAAAGTAATTTCTATTCTTCTTGTTTTAAGATACTTTTGTTTTGTAGCCGCAAGCCAAATCTTGAATTGTTACGGTATACGCTCGAGTGCATGAATTGGGTTACATTTATGAGCAACATACACTACTTGACTCCTACAACACTATAGCACGCAAACTCACTCAATATGTGACCTGAGGGCATGCTAATTTATGTCACTGTAAGTGTATCTACAGACATTTTAGACAGACAGACAGACAGACACTTGAATATATATCAATATTTTTTTGGAAATAACAATGAAAGAAAAGTATCTGCAACACAGCACAAGCACAAGAAATACAAATATTTATAAATATTAAATGTTTATTTAGCTGCAGTTGAATGTCTTATAAAATGGAATGATATTAAAGATACTCAAGCATATTTCTAGAAATTTTTGAAAATTGTTTAAAAATTCAGTAGTAGCAGTCACCATTAAGGTTGTTATTTATGGTTTAATAAAGTGTTTTAATATACTTAAAAGTGAGGTTGAATACTATTTTGCAGAAGAAAGTGTAGGAATGTCTAAATATCTTAACTTGAAGGCTTCATATTTTATAGTCTACAAATTCTTGTTGTTTATACCAAAGACATTTCTATATTAGACCACCAAGCAGACTGTCAGAATATGATTAATATCTTCAATGAAGTCATATCTGTCCGAGTTCAACTAATGACAGAAGCAATGACAGACTTTTGCAATAAATAGTCGAACATTGCTCCATTTCGCACTTTTGGAATCAACCAAAAGTTAGCCAAACTAAGCACAGTTCTAGCTCAATCATTTAACTGGAAACACAAATTAACCGCTTAAGAGCATAATATGCAGGTTGGCAAATACTGAGAACACTTACTGTGTAAACAATATAATTATTAACCTTTGGTATGTAAAATAAGCCTACTCAATTGCTCATTGCGTATCGGCGCATTAGCCTGCTATAGTCAGTCAGTAAAATTCTCGGAAAAGTAATTTGAAAAATTTAAACCAGTTCAACGGAACCATTCGCATTCGGGAAGAGCATTGCACATCATACCTGCCGCCAGTCAGAATTTAGAAAAAAATACAAAATTGGTTTTTTTGTTGTCCAAATTCACGATGGCGCGATGGATTAGTTCACAATGAATAAACAACAAATATCATTTGACACATTTCTCGAAATGGAAAGTTCTAGGAAACGCAGTTTAGATACAAGCCACAATATTTATGCATAAACTGACGTTATTGGACTAGGAATAATAGATTTCAAATGACAACAAAATGTTAACTGCCTGAGAAAAGTTAAATATTATGATTCACGATTAAATTTCTAAAATAAAATGTTTCTCTTCAGGTCTTTTTTCAAAGCAGAGTTGACACGTACATCTAATAAAAGTTATCCGAAATAGGTGTAGGATCATCAAATAGGCAAACTTGATGGCTCTATCTTGAATAGTCTAGATTTTTTCTGTGATCTCCGTCTCTCTATAGCATATCCACATAATTATAAATATACAAATTTTTTTCCTACAAAAAATATGGAAGGCAGATAGCTTTGTATGGCAGCTATGCCTTTTAGTGATCCGATATGGTGATCCCATATAGATATATCATTATATATATAATTCTTCTCAATAAACTACTCCTAAACGGCAACACATATTAAGATGAAATTGTTTGTATATGTTTGAATAGGTTCCTGAACTGTTTAGATTTAAAATTATACCTGGTAGGTGGCATTGTAATTGGGTTTTTGGACTTCTTTATATTTTTTCAATAGATTTTACACTCGTCACATATAGTTGAACAAGCGTATTGTAGTTAAAGTGATATAATGCATGAAAAGAATGTTGAAAAATTGTATATAGGATTCGATTCGGTCGCTTTTAAGCTCAGTTGATAGCGAATATAACATAGGCCTGCTATTAGATATTCTATTTATGTTTGTTATTGGATTTTGTGGAGAGGAAGGCAAAGGGCCAAAAAAAAAAGTGTTATTAAGGGTTTTCAACGTTTTTTCTATTTAACCTGACGTGTTAGGGACTTCTACAATGCCTTCAATTAATATTTAAAACGTGTCTACTTGAAGATTTTAAGAAAAATGTGTATTAAGTTTAAATAAAAATTCTTTTGGTCCGACCGGCAAAGGTGAGACATGGTATTATGTACTCTGAGAAATTAATGTTCAATTCGAATGTGTTTCAATTTAAGGCCTTGTAGAAGTCGCTAGTGCATCAGGTTAAAATGAACAAATTTTTAAAACCCTCAAATTAAGAAAATTTGAGAAACTAGACTATTATTGGCAACTAGAGAACATTTTGAGAGTAAGAATCTAGAAAAGAAAGAGAAATGGATTGAAAGTTTTCTATATATGAATTTGTTCAAATTACTTCGAAAGAGGAAATTAAAAGTTTCTGAAAATTTGGAAACATGTCTGGTATTTTTGTATGTATTCAAGACTAAAAATAATTGAATTTTAGAACGATGGATATGGTTCATTATATACTTTTTTTCTTTTAGAAGACCTCGAAAAATTTTCATGAATTAAAATTTGAGACAATTACAAAAATAATTCGGAAAAATCTTTAAAAATCAGAACTGTCCATAAGCAGTATTATGTTACCGGAATAGAAACTTTTAAATTTAAAAGAACGTAGAAGATCTGGACAAAAATATGAAATATTTTATTCTATAAAACTGTTTACGGTATTTTACTGTTTAAGCAAAATATTTTAGGAATATTATGAATCAAATAGTGGAATGATCTCTCTAAAAAATTTTGTCATATAAAATTTCAGAAAGTAGTGTATGGTTTTAATAGGTATTGACTTTTAGAGAGGGATTGCTACGCACATTGAATGCAAGTTATCTGAACTGAAGTTATCTATAACTTATAGTCTACAAGTTCTTGATACTCATCTGGTCTTAATTGAATCAACTAATGTTGTTGTTAAAGAAAATATATATAATTTACTGGTGCTGCCTTCTTCTGCCTGTTATATACAATATGAAATATTATATATAGAATGAAATATTCTATTAGAGTTGAACAAAATGTTTAGGCAGAATAAATAGTAAAACAAAAGTTTTTTCATACAAAATTTCGAAAGTAGAGCCAGATTTTTATGGCTAGGTAACTCTTAGAAAGGAAATAACTTATTCTTTGAATACAATTTATCTGAAGAAGGCATAGTAGAATCTAACTATTGTAGCATTTAACTTGAAGACTCTATAGCTTATAGTCTCCAACTTGATGTACATACGGCAGCCAGACAGACAGACAGACGGACATGCCTATAACTACTTTACTTTATGTTATCTTCCTTTTGCCATAAACTGTATGTATATACATATTTTTTATCTTATGGCTACAGCTTATTTTAAACTTAAATTCTTTTTTTTGTACAGCTTAAAAGTATCTCAAGCAACAAAATGTATCTTAATTAAATGTGCAAGTAACTACATTGCGTAGACGCTGCACACCGGAGCAGCAGCATCATTCTTAGACGACTCCTACAAACAATTAGTTGCTATGTAAATTTCAACACAGAAATTGCTTATTAATATTAAATTACTCAGTTTTTGTTGTTGTTGTTGACTTACCTTAATTGCAAAACTTTGAAATTGCTTTGTCTGTGTTTTTGTAGTTGTTGTAGCAGTTTGTATATATGTATATATCCAAGTTTATAGCTGATTTTAGTTTTATTTAAATAATTTTTATATATGTTTATTAATTATGCAGATTTATTAAAATTTATTAAGATAAAATCATTTAATCGTGTTAACCTTTTTTTTTCTTATATTTTGGGTAGCACTTTTTTTGTTTTTTATTTGAATTATTTGAATTATTTGTTTAATAATATGTTATTATTTTATTTATTAATTAGCTGTAATTAAAGGAAATTATTGTTATAAATTAAAAATATAATTAGTAGTTTTATTGGTTTAAATTTTAGTATATATTAAATTAATAAAAAAAGCTCTTATTTATGTTTATTATTTAAAAACTTCGATTGAATAAAATCTATCTAATAAGTTGTACAATATACATAAAAAAAAGAAAATTTTTGTTTTATTAAAAATGAATATACATATTAATAAAATTGTTTCTGTATAAAGTTTTATTTTAGTTTATTATTTAGAAGTTTTAGTTAAAAAATTTAATTGTTGCTAGAATGCATCCAGAAAGTAATATAATATATATATATTTTATTTTTATAAATTTAAATAATTTCATAAAATAAAAAATAAATTGAACTCTTTATGGTATACATATATACAGTAAGCATTATATAGGTATAAGCTTTTATTTTAATTTATTATTTAAAAGTTTAAATTGAATAAAGAATTGTTACTAGAATATATTCAGAAATTAATATTTATATATGTATATATATTTTTTTTTTAAATTAGAATATTTTATAAATTAAAAAATTTATTTTTTAAATCATAAAAAATATATACAGGTATATGTCTAATACTTTCTGATTAAGCTTTTATTTAAGTTTATTATTTAAAAGTTTTTATTGAAAAATTAATTATTTATGGCATATATTCAGTCTGTATTATAATTTTGTAAATTAAAACATACAATTTTTAATTTATAAATATAAAAATAAATATATAAATATTACTTTCTGATTAAGCTTTTATTTTAATTTATTATTTAAAAGTTTAAATTTAATAAAGAATTGTTGCTAGAATATATTCAGAAATTTTTATATATACAAAATTTCTTATAAATTAAAACATTTTATAAATTAAAAAAAGTATTTTAATTTAATACATAAAATTATATATTTTGGTACATACAATATATAATACTTTCTAGATTATTTATAAGTTTTAATTGGAAAATAAATTATTTATAGAATAGATCCAGAAAATATTATACATATGTATATATATTCGGTTTTATAAATTAAACAATTCTATAAATTAAAAAATAATTTGTTTTTTTTTTTTTTTGATACACAAAAAAAAGCTTTACATGTACATATACCAGTTTCTGAATTAGCTTTTATTTAAATTAATTATTTAAAAGATTTAATTGAAAAATTAATAATTTATGGTACAAAATTCAGACAGAAAAATTTATAAATTATAAAATTTTATAATTTATTTATAAAATATTTTAATTTTTAAAAATAATAATAGATACATATATAATACTTTCCGGATAAGCTTTTAATTAAAATTGTTATTACTTATTATTATTGAATGAATGAATATCCAGAAAGTTTTATTATATAGGATATATGTATATACATATATATACATTTTTTTATATTATATTTATTATTTATATTATATTTATTATTTATTATATATATATTATTTTATTATTTATATAGGTATATATTTTTTTTCAAAAAATAAAAGATTTTATAAAATTTTTAATTTATAAGAACCAAAATATATATAAAAAATACTTTTTATATAAACTATTATTTTTGTTTATTATTTAATTCATCTTTTATTTGAAGAAGGAATTGTTGGTACTATATAACCATAAAATAATTAATACATATATCTATGTATATATTTTTTTAATTATAGAATTTTAAAAATAAAACAAAAAAATTTTATTTATAACCAAATAAATATTTATATACAATGTTTTTTATAAAAATTTATATAAATTTTTTATTTAAATTTATAATTTAAAAGTTTTTAATTTTTAAATTGCATTTTTTTTGTTTATTTTTTAATATTCTTTTTATGTATTTTTTGTTATTGCTTTAACTTTGGTATTTATTTTCCCAAGTTTAGTCTGTTTAGAATGTTTATTAAGATATTTTTTTTTCTTTGTTTAGATAAATTTATATAAATTCTTTATGTAAATTTAATATTTAAGAGTTTTAATTATTTAAAAATTTTTCTTTGATTTTCTTTTATCTATTTTTTGTTATTGCTTACAATTTCTTTTCATTTATTTTGTCTTTTAAAAATGTTTATAAATATTTTTTTTACTTTTTTTTTCGAATTGTAACTAATTTTTGTTGTTGTTTTATCTAAACAACTTTTTTTTACTATTTTTTTATATATTTTTTTTCCTCTGGCAACCTCTTTGCTCAATTTTAATTTTTTTAAATATTTTTTTTTTTTTATTAAATTTTGCTTTAAATTTTTTTTTTTTTTTCAAATTTGTATATTTAAAATTTTTTTTTTCTGCTCTTCTTTACTTAAATTTCTAACTTTTTTTCCTTTTATACAGCTTCTACGATTTCTACTACTTCAGTTTACGCTGCTGCGTCTTCTTCTTCTACACGTTTTACACGTTTTACACAACGAAATGCAACAAGAACAACACCAAAAAAAAAACAACAAAAACCAAATGCAAAGGATTTGTTGTTTTTTTTTCTTTTTTTGTTTCTGTTTTTCATTTTCAAATTGAAGTCGACTTCGCTGCAACTTCTTTACTGCTGCTTCTTCTTCTATTAAAGGCTGCTCTCCTGCTGTGCATTACAGCTTCCTTTGCTACATGGCACTCTTATGCGCTCTCTTTTCAAATTATGCGCACTCTTGCTCGCCTTACATATTGGAGTCTGGCTTGGTTTTGAAGTAAAATTTGAAGTTACAAAAAAAAAAAAGGAAAAAAAACAAATTGCTTTTGTTTTGTTGTTGTTGTATTGAGTTGTTCTTGTTGCTTTATGCAGTTGATGCTTGTTTGTTGTTGTTGTTGTTGTTGTTATTGCTTATGGAGTTATACATAGAGTACAGAGTTAAAAACAAAAACAACAACAACACATAAAAGGAGCAAATGATAAGTGGAAGCTGCGCTGCGCTGGTGTGTATACCTTTTTCTATTTACTTTTAATTTTTTTTTGTTTTATTTATTTATTTTTTTTACCTGTGCAAAGTTAGACGTTTTTTTGCTTTAAATTCTTTAACTCTTTATTTTAGTTTTGTTTGTTTATTTTTTTTTAGTCTAGTTGGAATGACTTTTTTTCGACTATGGCAAGTAAAAAGCAATCTAAATAGAATTCTTTTAGTATTATGTATTATTATTTTATTAATTATTAAATTTTGTTTTATTATTATTCAGCAAATATTTGCCGCTTTTAAACTTGCACGTTTTTTGCTACTCTTTAATTTTTTGTTGTTGCTTTTTTATGCTGCTTTTCTATTTTTGCATAAATTTATTGAAAAGAATTAATTATTTTTTTGATCATGCACTTCTTTTCACAATTTATTAATTTTTTTTGTTTTATTAACCAACACGCACAGCTTTTGCAAAAAGTAATACAAATATTTTTACACTTTATTCGAAAATATTTTAACTCTTTTTAATTTTTTTATTTTTTACTCCGCGTGTGTCTTCTACTCTTCTTCGAAGTAGACAACGAAGCGAAGCGAAAAGCAAAACACGGCACGTCCGACAACGGCAAACGATTTGACGATAATAAACCAAAAAGTATTTCGTTTTGTTTGGAAGAGCAGCTGCATAAAGCAACGTTTTTTGTTGTTTAAGGGTAAAATAAAATACTTTGCGCTCAGCGCTTTATGCTCAATTTACGCTCTCGTAGAAAGAGTTAGCACATACAATGTTGCGTATGTTTTGTTTCATTCGTTTGGTCAAGCATATGGCATGCTGTATATAAAAACAGCGAACATATAACATGTTTGTGACTTTTTGTTAGTGTAAAGAGAGGCAGGTTGTAGTGTGGTGAGTATTTGATATAGCAGCAAAGTCAAAAGCATAAAATGCAAACAAAAAACTGTACAGCAAAGTCACGCCACACCAAAAGTAAATGCAAACAAATATTGTATGTTTAACAACGAGAGAGTGCGAGAGAGGGAGATATGTATAATGAAAACAAAAGCAAACACAGCAATAACAGAGTGCACTGCTGTTAAGCTTTGCTGTTGACTGAATGTTAATAACATAATTTTTAATTTCTTTAATTTTATGCGTTTCCGTGTTTTTCTTTTTGCTGCTGTTATTGCTTTTGTAATGCAAAACGATGTGTGAAGCTGAAAATTGTTGATGAAGCGATAAACCGAATAAAAAACTCAAAAAAAAATGTAAAAAAATATGGAAAACACGCGGCTTCACGCGTTCAAAGCGAAATATTTGGAAAATGCTTACACATGCGGCATAACGAAGGAAAATCAAATTTGAAATTAAACAAAACTGACAATAAATGAGCAAAAACAATAACAAAAAAAAAAAAATAAATAAGAAGAAATGCTGATATTTATGTATGAAGCGTGTAAAAGAAAAAGCGTTAAACGATGAACAAAAGAGATAAGGAAGAAGAAAGATGTAGTCAAAAAAAAGAAGAAAACAAAAACAAAGAAAAACAATAACTTTTAATTTCATTTTTAATGGCAAATTTTTGACAAATTTTTGCAAAAGAAATTAAGATTGCAAGGTTTGTTCATTTTTCAGCAATATCTATTTTACCCATTTTTAACAAATACCCCGCAGATAAAATAGATTTGTGCCAACGGGTTTTTTCTTTGAATGAATTTGTATGCGTTTTATGGGTCTGGATCGTCCCACAGTGGAGTCTTTTCTTCCTCACCCTCCTTATAATCCAGATATGGCGCCTTATAATAACTACTTGTTCGGATCAATGGAAAATGCACTCACCGCAATATGATTCACTTCAGAACAGTGTAACATAAATTGGCTCAATTCGTGCTTGGCCGCCAAGTCGGTGAAGTTTTCTTGGGATGGAATCCACAAGCTGCCAGAAAGATGGGTAAAATATGTAGCTTCTGATAGACCATATTTTTAATATTAAATGTATAAACTTTTTTTGTTCACAATAAAACCTTAATTTTCGAAAAAAAAAAAACGGACGCATTAATGCATACCACCATCCCAATATATATACAAAGGGATTTTGGGAAAAGTGCGGGTATGTCTCATGCCTCACATTTTCCTAACCAAATTACTTTTTTTTGGAACCGGGATCAACTTCAGTGAACAAAAATACATTAAAAGCCAATCTGATATAAAAAATAGCGAAACATTTTTTTTGGTTTTTACCCACACTATATGCTTTATGGCGCTTAAAGTACTCCTTTCGAACTTTAATTTAAGATCTCAGATTAAAGAGATATATAGGTTAAAGAGAAATCAAATATTTTTGATTTGCAACGCTTTTTGACATGAGATCCCACTGTGCAAAGTTTATCATGTCTACACAATATATCATTTAAGCTAAAATGCTTACTTCTGAAGTTCGTCTAGCCAGAAAAAAAATGTTTTAGCAAGCATTTTCTTTTATCCTTAATAAATTAACTATTTTTTTTTTATTAAAAATAATATTTTTATAACGAATATTTTTTTTTGTATTGCGGTTTTCTTAAAATTTAATTTATTTATTTATTATTTTTTGTTAATTTTTTATTTAATAAGCTAAAAAAGCAAACTTACTAAGTTTTACTCTTATATTTCATTCCAAATTAAATTGCAAAATATTTTCAAGCTCTTGCACCACTGTAAACAAACACTCTCGCTCACTCTCGCTCACTCTCTCTCGCTGTGTTTGCTGTTAAGCATTTTGTTTACTTTTATTGTGTTTTCTGATACAGTGGCGTGGTGCGAAAATTGTAAAAAATTTCAAACAGGAAATTTTTATTTTTACTTTTAATGAATTTGCTTATAATTTCGATATTTATCAATTATTTTGTTCATTGATAATTTGAACTAATTATTATACTCGTTGGCTTATATATAAATGGAATATATCAACTTTTGGGACGTCTAGTAATAAAATCGGAAGAATCTGATGCAACAATGTCAACGTTAAGTTCTTATATATGTATTACTTTTAATAAAAAATCATGTCATGTCAGTGCCTTTCAGGCGTATATACTAAATTCAAACCATAGAAAATATTTATTAACCTAGCTGGTACAAAAGATCGAAATTTGAATATCGATCCAACATATAATGTTTTGCTATCCGCCAAAAAGAGTTGTTATCCATAATGCAAACAGAACCGAAGAGTGTTCTGCTGAAGTTTCTCTGCAAGAAATGCCGGAAGTATTGCAAAAAGTATTGAAGCCCACCCGAAGACATTAAGCTAAATATTTACTGTCTCCTATAAATGGAGATGCAATGGGATTTCTAAATACACAACTTATCGATAAAGCGTTACCAAATCAAAATGGTAGACGAACATCATCAACTCGGTAAATGCAGATTTGATTCATGCAGAGTTTAAAAATATTAAAACTCAAATTTCGAAAATGGAACCCACGCTTCTGAGCTGTTTTCAAGTTCAACATAATTTGCAGCTTACAATGATCGATAGAAACTTCATCGCAAACCGGTCTAGCCCAAAATGGAGTATGACTTAGATCTGATAAGCTTTCCGAAAAATGAAGATTCGAACTATCGACCTTGCATTATTGGAGTGTATATTAAATGTAGGGTATCAAATATCAATCAAAACATCTGAAATGGATTTAGGGCTGAAATTACTTTATTAGTGGATTCCACCGAATGCATTAATATGCATGGAATATAAAATCAAGGAAACAACATATAGTGAAAAAAATGTTCAGATAGAGAAAAGGTACTGGAATATATTCGAATCTATGGTAAAGATGAAAGACTTTCAAAAACTGTAGAAAGTATTATAAATTATACCAATCTCAAAACCAAAGAAAGATGCTATAAAACCATAATCCTATAGACCGATTAACCTCTTACCTCTACTGTCAAAAATCTTTGTATTTCTGAATATAAATTTGAATTCGTGGACAAAATAACAATAGTTCTAGAAGAGAATTCATTGATGACCCTTTAATATACCTACAGGACCGTAATTTCTTCGTTAAATATATTTGCATCTATTAAAGTTCTGGGATCTTTGTTGTACAGCCTTTGCACAGCAGACTTCCAACGATTCAGAATTTAAATAAATTTTGACAGAAATCTAACTCTGAACATATAGCTTAACAAATTAAACACCCTTTATCTTAGCTGTCAATTCTAAAAAGCCTTGCGAAGTCAAGAAAGTCAAGGAATTTTATAGAATGATTACCAGCAAAATATAATTTCATTTCCAATATGTATATATGTATATTCTAATAACAACTAGTAATAAACTATATATCATTGGTGAGATGAAAAACATCTGCAAGTTTAACTCAAATTACAATACACGTCATTCCACCCCGCTTTTAAAGCACACTACTCACTCCACACGACTTCTTGTGCTGACATATGTATAGGGGCACTTAAAAGATCGTTATGAGAATGCATTATATGAGCTATTTAAACACAAAAAAACCCTCGTTTAATAGGGGTAGTTTGTTTAGAAATTTCAAATGTATTCGAGTTCAAATAACTTTTATTATTAAATGAATAAAATATCACGAGCAAAGCAATAAACTGAGCATGAATCAAGCATCATATGTAAACATTCGATTTCAATAAACTGTCATCTAAATAAATCTGTTATCAATGTGGGTGGTAATTAATTTTATTAAGGTTATAAAAGGTTTTTTATTAAAGAGAGAAAGATAGAAAGGGAGATATTTACGAATAATCATTTTAGAAAATTTTTTGCAGTGATATATTTGATATTTAAATTAAATAATAAATGAGAGACCAGGCACACTCGAAATCCTTTCCATATTTTCGTCTTAATACTTCTGTAGTTGAAATCTTATAAATAACTTTTAACCCATTCAATTCATTGATTTATAAATGCTGAATCAAATTGCGAACTTGTATGATATGTGGGCGCAGTTTTTAAATAAAAATAAAGTGTGTGAACCAAATTTGAGCGTTCCAGAAGTACTCAAAAGATTTACAAGACAAGTGCTGAACTAAATGAGGCGTCGTATTTCGTAAGACAATTCCAATGGCGAAGAATTCCAAGAATATAAGCAAAGGTCGCAGACGCAGACCCAGTGCCAGTCTCAGAAAATGGTTAAATGAAAGAAAAAGCAGCAGCAAAGTCTGCCAAAGACTGAATTGAGTGACTAAGTAAATGACTGACTGTATGAGTGACGAATGACTGGCTGGCTGGCTGGCTGGCTGTGCACAGACATGCAACTAAATATAAGTAATAAAATTTTTTCCAAAACAAAAAACGACCACAGACAATGCCCAACGAAGAACTTTGCGTCTATCAAGTTTTTCCCTGTTTTTATAATTTTATGTAATTTTTTTTTTGTAGCTCGATTGCATATATTTTTATTACTTAAGCTTTGTGTTTTCCTGTCTTGTCGTTTCTTTTTTTTTTTTTTTATTTTTTTTTTTGTTAAATGTTGCACATCATGTAATTTTAAACGCGCGGCGCATGTTAAACAAACAATTTCCGCCGACAATGAAGCAAAAGTTGAACCGAACCAGTAGCAGCAGCAGCAGCAGCAGAACTTTTCGTAGAAGTTGAAGTGGAGATGTTTTGACTTGTGAAATGCAGCATGCAGCAAAATAGATCGGTTTATAATTTTCCTTTTTTAATATTATACTTAAATGCGTACGGAAAATTACAAGAAGAAGAAGACGAAGACAGCCGATATAAGTATAATACCATGCAACATAAATTTTCTTTCTGAGCTGGCACTATTTTTAGGTATTACACTGATAGATTGTATTAAGCGGTCTATTGGAGTCCATCATTTCTTTTAAAGTTTTACCGAATATCCAGTATATTTTTTTTTTTTTTCATTGAACCATACTAATTTACTTTCACTGCTTTTAGGAGAAACTTTTACCCAGAAAACAAAAATTCTTTTGTTTAAAAATAAATTGTCCAGTCAACCCCACCTCATCACACTCTCCCAACCGAGGCGTTCACCCTCCCGTAAGACACCTCCTAATAGTACCGTCAAACACAGTCACCCATCATAACACAACAAAACTTAAAAGATTTAAAAAATTTAAACGCTGAAGATTCATCCGCAAAATATAACCAAATACTTAGCCTAGTTAACTTAGTTCGTTGAGCAATAGTTGACTTGAAGTGAGTGAAGAACACATACCAGCATTTGGCGTAGTAAGATAATACTGAAGACCAACGACATAATCTCGCTCGCACCGTAACCTGCGTTAAACCACATTTTTTTAGCATAAAGCTTGATAGTTCTTCAACACGAAAGTGAAGATCAGCTGCGAAGTGTTTGAACAAGAACGAGCCAAAGACGCAGCCTTGAGAAACTGCATATTTTGGAGAATTACTTGCGTGAAAGGTAATCAAAAAAAAGTATTCCCCAACCAGATAGCAGAACAGCATTAATGAGTAGTTTATTTCTAAATTATTAGGCCCTGCACCGTAGGTACAAGAGCCTATTGGTTTTGTGCAAATGTATGTAAAACAGGTAGAAATAATGATCGGAGACCCACCAAAGTTACACCCATTATAGTCAAAAGTGATAGAGGAGTCGATATAGCCATGTCCGTCTGTCCGTCCGTATGAACGAAAGGAACTCGGAAACGGTAATAGATAGAGACTTCGTGCTTTTTGCATACCACTTGGACTTAGCCGGAATTTTACAAGTGAATTTTAAAATTTTGCCCCTCCCCCCTCCTCATAAAATCACCTACAAGGCTAAACATTTTTTTCGGCTATGCCCGACTGTAAGTTTCTTACTTGTTTTTTTTTTAATATCGGACCATTATGCCTTGCTCTGTCGAAAGCCTTTTCAATATCAAGAAATACAGCGATACAATTCTTTCTATAGACAAATGCCACTTATATATTATTAACAAGAAAGAACGCTGCAGTCGAATGTTCTCGAATTCGAGATACCTTGTAGCTCCTTCAAACTATAAATTTGTATAAACGGATCTGTTCATATCTGAGTCCGTTTATTGCATAATAAACACCAATTTTGTAGTTTTAAGTTAAACTCAACAACAACAAAATAATTTTCTTACTAAGCCCCAAGAGGGGAGAAAAATTTGCCTGGAGCTACGCCTTCTAGTGGTCTGATATGGATTGTATGGATTGCAAGTCCTGATGGAAGAAGAATGTTCGGTCTATATGACTCAAGTTCACTTTCCTGCTTAACAGTCCTGTGGATCATTGTGATTGGCTTAGTTTTCCAAGCCATATGAAAATATTTTATTTTAGCCAGGAAGAAGAGAGCATTTATGGGCAGAACTTTTAATGTGGCATTACATATTTTAACGTAACCAGGGACTTTGTTTTTTTCTTAAAGACATTTCATCATATTTATTTTTTCCGGCAATAGCAATGTCTAATTGCAGAGCAGATTCTAAGAATAACTCATTACTTGTTGATGCAAAGTAGATAGACCTGCAGCGGTCACGAGTTATGTTTAAAAGTCAGTCTGCTCGGAGCCAGAGAAACACACCAACTTCCACTGGGATTCCGCAAAGAAGCTTCAAGTGACGCTTCGAGTTGCCCTTCATAAGAAAAAAGCTGAATTTTATTGTATTTGTATTCCATATAGTAAAGCATGTAGTCGGAATATTTCAAAAGATGATCCTGTAGAGCATCTTTAAGTTGAGATACTGCCTTAGAGATGTTCTACAGAACCATTTTTCGAAATATTGCGTCTACGTGCTTTACAATATGGAATAAAAATACAATAAAATTCATCTTTTTTCTTATGAAGGGCAAATCGAAGTGGAGTTATTGTCTTCAGCCATGCTAGTTCATTGGATGATGCATAAGTCTACTCTTCTTAATCTTTGCTTCCTCCTTAGAAGAGCTCATGGGTCGTTGGTAAATGAGCACCTACCACAGTCATCTATACGTGGTATGATATAAAACTTATAGGATTTATCTGCCGCTACGAATATGTTTCTGATGAATAGATCTAGAGCGAAAACTACATCTTCTTTGAGTGTTGAAATCAATAAGGCCTCTACCATCCAGTCCTCCGAACAAGGCTGGCGTAACCAAAGAGATTGCACGGTTCAGTCGTGAGAGTCAAGCAAAGAAGGCTTCGATAAACCGCAATGAATACTGTTTTCTGAAGTATGTTGGGCCGTGCGGCGTGCACCATATAGAACCAAGTGCGTACTATGGCTTCGAGAAGATTTAAGTGTTTGAACACCAATCTTACTAATGAGAACTTTTGAAAACAATCCCATTCCCCTGATTAATCCAAAATATTGATAGTCGAGAAATTTATGTAGAAATTTCTTTATTAAAACAAAACACACTTTTTCCCACTAAAACACATTTTGCCATATTAAATTCACAAATTCCATTAAAAATTTGCAGAAATCTTTACGTTTATTCTACAAAAAAAAAAAAAAAAAAGAACAGCTGGAATTTTGCTTCAATCTAAACCAGACAAGTTTCACGGAATATGCAAACATGAACACAATTTGTTGTAGAAAAATCAGCTGCAAATTTTTACTGCCACAATTATGTATAATACTCGCACACAAGACTTGCTTGCTTCAATCTACAAGTTTAACCCCACCCACATGCAATAAATCGTATCAATTTTCAGCAGACGCACGGACGGACGGACAGATATGCGTCGAGACACTAATTTGCAGGCAGCAAGTATCAAATAGAAGGAAGAAAAAAAAAAAAAAAATATAATAAGCTACCATTTTATAGCATTCAATATGCATATACAAAGATTTTAAGTGAATTGAAGTAGCTGCTGATGCTGCACTCAGTAGCAATATGTAGCAAGATGAGCTGAGCTGAGCTGAGAAAAAAAAAAAAAATTATAAATATCAGCAGCAAAAATGAATTTGATATGCAAAATAATCTGAGCGTCAAGTATAGAAGATGCCATGCCACACACGATTGCGATACATCGGATCTTCAGACTTCAATAGGTTGCAATGAGATTTGCCAATTGGCTGCGCATACATGCAACAAATTGTTGCAACTACAATTGCCTGCCACTTAACTCAGAGTCAAGCACAGCGCATCGCTGCAATCTGCACAGACGCTGACGCTGCGCACTGATAAGATTTTTCATGCCTGACTGCGATTTTAATGGTGCATAGTAAATCCGAGCAATATATACATGTATAGAAAAATATATTATATATAAAATTAATCTTTTCTTCACATTTGCTGTTTATGTAAGCGAGTTCAATGCATTTCCACACATTGCATCGACTTGATTTATTAATTTTTCTTATTTTTTAACGATTTTCTTCCTGGTTTTTTGAATTTTTTTATTATTTTTTTTTGGGTTTTCAGTTTATGACAAATTCTAATCAAGTGGAACGTTGCAAAGGCGTCTGAGTTTAATGACTTTGAACTGTGCTGTGAACTTGTAGTGCAGTAGATTCTTCTATAAGAAGTTCAGTGTATAATCCAATGAATAGGAAATTTCCCACAAGTTTAATTTTCCAGGGTTCACATTTTTATTCACACATTTAAGAGCTTAAAACGGCCCAATTTTGTTGCGATTCGCAGCTGGAAATTCGGTCCATGAGGTTTTTTGGTGTTAATTCGTTTGGCACCCAAAGCTTCTTCAAATGTCTCTGAACGGTCATATGATTGATATTCAGCTCCCGAGCGATGGTACGGCTGCTACTATGGCGGTCTATCTCGATCACTTCAAGTATTTTATCGACAACAGCTCTTTTGGAGCGTGGTGCATCTTCCACTTCCTCTACACCAGAACGGAATTGAGTGAACCACTGTTGTGCTAAGCGAATTAAACAAGTATCGTCGCAGTAAACTTCACAAATCGATCCGAATCTATTTCTGTAGAGCTGTGTAATTATGAACACTGCTTACTAGTAATTTCTCAATGAATCACTCTGCGGCCTTTAAACTTCATGCTACATAATATCATTTGCTGGACTTCTCGTTTCGTCTGTTCTTCAATGTTTTTGTGGTCTTATCAACTCATATAAACAGTTTGATCTTTTGTTTTCAAGCTATCCGCGCAAGTAGTGGGCTTAATTTTATGTCTCCGCTGCTACACTTTTTATTGTTAATTCTACAAATTCAGAAGACAATTCTTCGCTGCTGCCACAGACAATCTGCAGTCGAGCTTTGTTTGTTGTAATTAAACCGCATGTCTGGCTCAAGCAACTGTCTGAGATACATTGTTGTACTTGTGACTACTGTTTTGAAGTAATTAATTTATGCGTACATTAACCGTTACTTGATAATAAAAAAATCCCTAAAGATAGATGAGCCGAAACAAAGAAGAAGTCTGCGACAATCTTCAACAAAAGGTACAAGAAGCGTTTCCAACCGAAATTACGCTTTATCTGTGGTGTTTTTTTTTTTCGAGAAGTATTTCAACTGCGTTTTACTTTCAAAACAATCTTTCTGCCTGTCTGTCTGTCTGTCTGGACAGAGTCCGTAGTACAACATTTGGCGTATGGATGGCATGGGTGCATGAGTGCAGCAGCAGTGGAGCTGACCTTAATGGATTTAATCGTTGTCCACTTATTGAAGATTTCAATGATTAATTATTACTTTTAATAGTTTCATTTATGGGCATGGAATGTTAATTGAAGTTGTAGAAAGATATATGAGATGCTCGAAATAATGAGATTGTGTTTAGATATACGGTTTAATATTTGGGATTAATGAACTGTTCGGTGATGTGTGTAGCTAATTGGATTAAAAGTTTCTGTAAGATTTAAAGAATTTTTTTTTAAACTATTTTCTTACAGATTTAGACATGCATATGGGCTCAGTACAAATGGTTATAAGAAATAATTTACAGAAAGTTTTCGAATTTTATTGCCATTTGGTTCCAATGAAGTAACTTGGTATTCTTGCTCTCGATTACCAAGCATATAGGTTCTTAGTTTCATCAAGTGTCCATCCTTATATAGCATGACATATACCCCTCAAATTAGTTAACATAAAAAGTTGTAATAAAAATTAAACAAAAGCAAGTGACAAGTATAAGAATAGACATTTGCAAATGTCACAGTAAATATTCAGTAATGCATAACATGGACCTTATCTTTCAACGACAGAAGAAAATACCCTTCTTAAGCATAACGTTTAGGTCTGGGTAACGTCTTCTTTTTTTTTTTTTCATATACAATGTCACATCTGTGCGTGATTGAGTGTCACAATTGAGCAAATCTACCTTTTGGGTTGGCGTCATTCATAACACATCACATCATCAAGAACAAACGCCCAACGATGATGACAACAACGAACGACAACAACATCTTCGACGATGGCAACATTGACGCACTCATAGAATAAGTAGTATCTTCAACTTCAGTTGCGTCGCGTCGTGTCGTCTGATTACCGCATTAATCTCTCGGCCCACACTCTGGTATACCGCAACACGTATGCGCAACATATTCCATGTGCGTTGCTCATACGACGACCTTATTTCGCACCCTACCTAGTTTTTTTTGTGATTATTTTTTTTTTTTTTTGGTATTTTCATTACCGCACTTCATGATAATCAGGCTTGCGTATTTAATGTGGTTGCATTAAAATTAATGAACCAGCAGCAGCAGCAGCAGCAGCAGCTGTGTGGCAAGCAAGTAACATTTCAAAAGAAAAAAAATATACATATATATCTGCAACATTGCGTTGCACTGTTTGCTGGCGCTTTGCAGCCTCCAATTTGGCTCATGCGCGAATTGGAATTAGTTGGGGCTGTGATATTTTGCTTACAGCAATTTAACTTTTCATCCACATCGCCATCATCATCATCACCTGTGCGCACGGTCGAAGTTCAAGGCCGCATTTCTATGCTGTCGTCGACTCGCGCAAATGTAAATAAGCAGGAATGCTGCAGTGCTCGAGTGCGCTCGACTTTGTGATGCCCTGTAGGCTTATGGAAACTTTAATTTATAGAGGATTAGAGGATATTTTACTCATCTGCATGCGTGTGAGATATTTTTAACAAATAAGGCATTTGAAGCTAACAGAAAAATTCAGAAAGGTGACAGATTTATATGGGGGCGCAGATTCTAGTGTTCCGCTGTGAACATATAGGAAATATTTTATTAAAATTTAACTAAGATACACAAAATTTGGAGTTTTTCCTTGCTGATTCATTTCTTTGAAATATCAGAAAAGTGGTGGAAGTTTATTTTATTAGTTCTATCCCTCAGAGAGGTGTTGCTACCTTCATTATACACATATAATCTATCTGAAAAGAGAAATGGAAATATTCAATTAAAAATCATTTAATTATCAATTAATTTATTGTTCGACTAAGAATTAATCGAATACTTAATAATGAATTAATCGACAATTCAATTAATCGATTAATTCATTAGTGGTTTATTCAAATTGTCGATTATTAATTGTTCATTTAAGTAATCAATTAATCTGTTATCAATAATTTCTTTTATAACAATTCAATTAATTCGATTACTCAAGTAAGTAATATTCAATTATCAATTATTCAATTAATTTACTCACAGTTTATCAAAAATCGTTTAAATGATTAATATTTTATTATTTAAGTAATCAAATAATCGATTATCAAATAATATTTGTTAGCAACATTCAAATAATCATTTACTTAATTAAGAATTATTCAATTATTTAATTGATCGACTTTCAATTTCACAAATATTTAATTATAAATTAATTGACTATTCATTTAATCGAAAAATTGTTAAGTTTATTAGTGCATTATTCAAATTAATTGTTTATGTAAATAATCAACTAATCGATTATCAATCATTTTTTTTATTAAATTATCAATTATTTAATTAAACCATTAACATTTTCTCGAATATTCAATTATAAATGAATCGCCTATTCGATTGTTTTATTGGTCGAGATTTCAGCTTATTAATTAATATTTATTTATATAAGAAATCAACTAATCGATTATCATAAACTTTTTTTTTTAAGTTCAAATAATCATTTAATTAATTAAGTATTATTCAATTTTTCAATTAATCGATTTACATTTACTCGAATATTCAATTATAAATGAATCGACTTTTCAATTTATCGATTATTTCATTAGTCGGTTATTCAAATTATCGATTATTAGTTGTTTATATAAGTAATAAACTAATCGATTATCAATAAATTTTTTCTTTATCAAAATTCAAATATTTGAACTAAATCAATTAAGAAGTATTCAATTGAACGACTAACAATTTATGGAATACTTAATTATAAATTAATCGACTATTTAATATTTATATTTTTATTTTAAATTAATAGTTTACTTAACTACGAATTATTTAAGTATCAATTACTCAATTAATAACTAACAATTAGTCG
The DNA here is from genome assembly GCA_035044805.1 of Leucophenga maculata. Taxonomy (NCBI): domain Eukaryota; kingdom Metazoa; phylum Arthropoda; class Insecta; order Diptera; family Drosophilidae; genus Leucophenga; species Leucophenga maculata. The sequence continues at coordinate 710,936 of JAWNNP010002797.1, read as the reverse complement.
AATATTCAATTAAATATTAATCGATTATTTATTTAATCGATTAATTGATTATATACGTCGATTATTAACTGTCTATTCAAGTAGTGAACTAATCGATTATCAATAAATCAACTTTTATATTTATCAATTATTCGATTATTCAATTAATAGCTGATAAAGTATTCAGATAATCGAATATTCAATTGTATTTAAAAAAAAACTGGGTTACTTTGAGGAGATTTTTTGATGAAGAGTTTCTAGTTTCTATATTCCATACTATGATAATTGATCATAGACGTGAGAGTGTGGGAACATCCCCAAGTATACAATTAGAAACATTTTGTAAGCCCGATGAAAAATAGTGAATATGTGGAGCTGAACAGTTTACCATTCGAATTGCTCAAATCAAGATCAAACGATCATAATGGCTGATCATCAACGTCTCTATTCGCAATTCTCAAAAAAAGGGTCATCATATATTGCGTCCTCTTTTATAGACTCCAAGTAGTGACATTATCTTACGGACAGCCACATGTCTGTATCGCATCGACTTCTGATGTTTATAAATATTATATGTACTTCATGAAAACTGCCATGCCTTCTACTTATTACAAACATTTCCACAAACTTAAGATACCCTTTTATCCTACGGATACAGTGTATAAAAAAATTCAAATTCAAATTCAAATTGAATAGAATAGAATATTTCTTATATAATTCTAAATTTGTATACAAAATACTTTTATTTAATTAATTGATACTCTTCGTCCAAAGAATTTTCTTTATCTCTGGCAAAAATTTTCCATTAATATGCACCCAGAATAGCACATTCACTTTCGAACTAGCAGCATCTATGCACAACAACGACAAAAGCAAAAGGCGTTCTTGACAGCCTTTATTCGTTGGCAAATATTGAAAAGTAAGAGTCTTTACAAGTCCAGTTGTTGCTTAAATTACGCTTTTGTTGAGTGCACACTTTATATGCAGCTGTTTTGCAACACTGTCCGCCCCTGCATCACAACTGCATTGCATTGCGTGACGTTGCCTGTGTCTGCGTTTAATATTTAATGATAACAAAAGCCATTCGTTGTGGTGGCATTAGTTACAACAACTGGCATTCTATTCCACTTGCCTGCTATTCTCAAGATTTCGAGATGCGATAATGCTCTGCCAACTGGCGTTGAGTTCTTTGAAATTATTTCTATATTATGTAAATAGTTTGCAATAGTTTTTCGTTGTTTATTATTGCTTTTCTGCTTTTCTGTTCTCTGATTTTATGCGCTTTGATGCATTTTATATTTGCGCTTTCTTCTGCTCATAAAATGCATTCACAGCAGCAGCATCTTTTGTGTTTGTTTCTAAGTGTTGGTAAACACTGCTTTATGAGACAAATTTTTTGTTTTGAATGGAATTGTTTTGTCAAAGTTTACTGAATTCATAATTAAGTATTAAATGTGAGGCAAATTGTCAAATCGATAATTTGTGCTATTTATTTATATACAGGGTTAATTCAAAAAAATTAAAAAAGTGGGTCAAAGAAAAGTAAAATTTATGAGTTTAGTTTGTAAGTGGTACAAGTAAACGTGGAGTTGACTACAAAAATTTAATTTCGACTATAAGTGCTGATATTGATGATGGTGCTAAACCACCTCTAATATTATCATCTGACATCAGCTAAGATAAATACAGAGATGGGGTCGTTTGCAGAAGTTCACATTGGCTAACATGTTTCTTGAGCAAACGGCTTAAGCAGCTTAACCGGCTTAACAGCTTTTCGGAGGTAATCTAACTGTGAGAAGGCGACAAACGCCCCCTTTATTAGGGGTTGATGCGCCATAAAAAAAAAACCTCCAATGAAAAGAAAAAGGATGATTTGAATGAAACCTTATGATGACGACCCAGCAAACGAGGCACCATGATTTACGGATAAGAACCTGCAAATATTCAGCTGGTTGATGTTCTCGAAAGATGCAAAGCTGACATCACTGCAATCCAAGAAATCCGATGGATAGGACCGGGTTGCTCTAAAAAAGCATCCAGTGGCATCTACTATAGCTGCCATGCGAGTAAGCACGAATTTGGATGTGGTTTCGTGGTGAGTAGGAAACTATGTTGCCTTGTCTACAGGTTTAAGGCTGTTGACGCGATCCTAGCTACCATACGCATCAAGGGTAAATATTTCAACATAAGCCTTATTTGTGCGCACGCCCCGACGGAAGAAAAATACGACTATGCTAAAGATGAGTTCTATGATTGGGAAGGAAGGAATCTTTGGCCCAACAGTCGGAACACTACCTCCAATAATGGAGAGAGGCTAATCGATTTCACCGCAGGTCGGAACATGGTAGTTAGTAGTACCAGATTTCAACACCTTAGCAACCATGTGAGCAGTGGAAATATACCACCCGCTCCATGGATAGGGCTGCTAAGGAGGTCATTCGATAGTCAAACCCTGTGACTAATTTTTAGAAAGATGAACAGTGTCGAAATGCTACTGCAGAGAAGAACCCCTTCTATCTGTCAACTCTGCAGTCGGGAGTAACGCGAGCTGTTAAAGAGCGATATCGTGAGAAACGGAGAGAGGAGAAACGCCTTTTTAGACGCAAGAAAGGCGGAAGTTTGAGGATGTTGAAAGGTTATGTGACAGAAGTAAAGTTCGAAAATTTTATTAAATGGTCGGAGTATCTTTTTGTAAAGAGGAAATAAAAATCGGATTGCAGAAGCACAGTAGACACTGAGAGTCTGGAGGAATTACCCACTCAAATCGTTGACCGGGTAGGAAAGAACCTCTTCGAACCCTTTGATACCAAAAAATGTTATCGAGAATGCGGTTTCTTTAATCTTCTGATGGAATACATTCAAAATATGTCGGGCTTGCTATTCTAAAAGGAAGTGATGCGAATAACATTCATATCATCGGTACGCAGGAACGGCGTGTCAGCAAGGCTTAAACAGTGATAAACAGTCTCGGCTCATGGGTCTAGCGGTGCATGAGCACAAGACGAAGTACTTGGTGTCTTCTCGCACTTCGTCATACCGTCTTGGACGGTCAGTGACGATGGAGAATTTTAACTTAAAAAAAAAACAACCAAGTTTACCTGAGAATCATGCTTTCAAATAGAGGTTTTTTTGGGCTGAGCAAGCAAATTAGAATAAAGGCCTCTCTCGGAAGACGAAAATCAAGATCTATAAGACGCTGATACTCTCGGCCCTACTCTATGGGGCAAAAGCATAGACAGTGATTGATTCAAATGAAAAGGCGCCCATTTAATTCGGCAATAGGTCCCGTATGAACTGCGAGCTGTATGAGCTATTCGATGAGGTTGAGGTTCCAGCGGCACCTCATTCGAATGGATGAAAGAGCTGCAGCACGCATGGTTTTCATGGAGGGCCCAAACTTTATTGAAGGACGCCGAAATCGAGGACGACCGGGAACGCTTTGGAATGATAAGATATGGAAAGATCTCAGGGTACAATACTACAGCTGTTGGTGCGCGTTCCTAAGTGCGTCCATGATCGAATGATGGTTGTAGGCTATCTAAGTATATGATGGAGAGTTGAGGAGGTGTGTGCGGTGTTAGTGGTTTAGATTCGTTCCCTTTAACCATCTTCTATGGTGCTCTATTCTGATTATAAATGTATAAACCTCAAATTTTTTCATTAAAATTTTTAGTTGATGGTCTGCTGATGAGCACAATATTGTCCAAATATTAATTGCATCTTTGAGCTATTTAGCCCTACTGGATATATAGAGGCACATTTCAATATAGTCTTGAGAAGTGAATCGACATAAACACTTTTATCCCATCGCGGTACAAATTTACGAACCTAAAAAAGTATCTGTATTAATTTTGTTAACGAACAGAAAGCATCAAAGATCTCCATTAAATTTGTCTTTTTTAATAATTTGTCTTTTTGAGTAGCTTGCCATAGATTTTTACTGAGGAAAAGGAGTCCGGAGAGAACAGAACATCCAATAGCTTTTTATGTGGTAATAAGAGTCTTTCTTTTCTTTCCCAAGAAGTGCCAAGAAATGTCTTTAAAAATTTTCTCGACCTAAGCGAGTTGCTCGTCTCGGTTGCGTGTGCCAAAAATCTAAGCAGAGGATTCAAAGCCGTACCAAGTATCGTGGGGTACGGAACTGTCCCAAGGAAAGATTAGTCACTATGCCACATAATTATTAAAACTGAAATGTCTCTCATATAATTATACGCATGTACCGAAAACTCAAACGCAAGTTTTTAAAAAGGATTTTATCTATCTGCCTATAGGCCTATAGTTTTGTCTCTGCTAATCTCCGAAAAGGTGGAACCGATTTTGATGAGGGTTTCAATGATAGTTAGAAACCTTTTTTTAGAATATTAAAACAATTTCGTAGATTGGAAAAAGAGATAGTACCATGTCATTCTTATAAGAGAGTAGTCAAATGAGTCATATTTTAGCAATTTTCAACACAGATTATTGAAATTTGGTATATGTATATGCAAAGCACTTCGTGAGAATTCAAATCAACAGAAAAATGGGTGGAACCACATATTGTGATGGAAACATCGAAGTTTTTAGTTTCGTTTTAAAATAGAATTATGAATCTTCGTCCACGTGATGTATGCTAGGACATTTTATAAGAAAAACTCCAAATTCGTCATTAATTAGCATCTATTTGCAGAATAATGAGACTTGGCACATATGAACCACCATCAGGAGAATGTGTATCTAAACGTGGGGCACATGCAATAATTGTAATGTGCGAAGAGAATAGCTGCGTCCCACGTTTTTTATTTTAAATCTTAGAAGTATTCATATAGCTATAAAGATTTACAGTTACAAATTTTCACAATTTTCGCTTGTGGAAAATTATTTTTTATAATTTTGCAGATATCCACTTTATTTTGTTTACAATTTTCTTAATAAAAACTTATTTTTAATCTCATGCAAATATTTTTATAGCAATTTTCATAACTCGTGCGCCCTAGAAAAGCAACTTCAATGCTGTGCTATAAATATGTATGAAGTTATTAAATAAATCACTTACCTATATTGCATATCATGTCACAACGCCGAACACTTTGATAATTCACAAGAAATTTGTGCCTAGGTGTTAGAGACCCCTTTAAAGAAAAATTAAAACAGCTAATAATTACCTCATTAGCGTGTGCAGAAAGCGCCCTTTTGACGGCCCCAATTGTCTACTTAAGCTGTGCTGTAACCTTTTATTGTTTGGCGATGAGCTGCTGTCTGAATGCCTTTTATTGTACAGTGTATGGCATATATTGTATCGCAGCAGTTAAAAAAATTAGAGTGTAACAGCAATTTCACCAACCGCTCCTCCCCTACAATCAGACCATCATCATTTAGTCAGTCAGTCAATGAGTCAGTCAGTCAGTCAGTCAGTCAGCCATTCATTGTACTCCGTGACCTTTTGCTCTAAAGAAACTAATGCGAAATTCATTACATGAAAATTTCGTAAGTAATTTCTTTGCTTTTTCAGGTGTTTAAACAATTTACAAAGTGTTCAGTTTTTCCCTTCCTCTGTTTTTTATTTTATTAAGTTTTCTACTTTTTTATGAGTTTTTGTTGTGTAATACAGTTGAACATTTATGGGTTTTTTTTTCTTTGTTTTCAAGCCTAAATTGAGTTACAAAGTTTTTGATGTCTCCATCAGGCCAACTAGTATGGGTTTATATAATGCAACAAGTTTATATTTTGTCTACTTGCAATAATAAATAAATTAATAATAAATTAGAGTCAAATTATAAATGATTTATAATAATCAATGGATATGCTTACCTCATTGGTAAACTTAAATAAGCATTGTGTTGCATGCATCAATCATTTTTTGTGATATATTAAAAAAATTAGTCCAAATCTGAATGGTGTAAGCAGTTGTTGCATCTAGCTTTTGCATGGATCAATGTCCAGCTGCATGAATAGGAAAGGTACAGCTTTTAAGAAATTAAATAAAAATTTAAGCAAAAAAAAAATTTTAATATTTATACCCTTTACTTAAAGGATAAAAGCGAATATTAAATTTGTATATCTGAATGTTACAGCCAAACGGCGGTGAGGCAGAACATATAAAGTTTATATATTATTCCTCACCATCAAAAGTCTATTCGACATGTAAGTCTGTCCGTCCGTTTCTTTTATGTTTGGCTATTTAGACTCTCCTATTCTCATTTCATAGAACTTGTATTTATTAAACGTGCTTACTTCTCCCTTAGTTAGAAAAGAAGTAAGAAGAAAGTAAAAAGAAGAAGAAGGAAAGCGATGGGAAAAAGGAGGAAGACGAAAGAAGAAGAAGAAAGATAAAGAAAGATTATATAAGAAGAATGAAATGGAAAGAAGAAGATGAAGGAAGAAAAAATAAGAAAGAAAAAAGGAGGAGTTAGAAGAAGATAGAAAAAATTGTTACCAACAAAGCTTCAATACTTTTCTATAAATATATTTCTTTGCAAAAAAAAGAAGATTTTTCTTGAACCCCATAGTAAACCTCTAAAAACAAGACTTTAATACTTTTCACTAACTATTTCTAATTGGAAAAGAAGATTTTTTTGTTTTCCCTTAAAAAAAAAAAAAAAATTTATACTTTTCATAAAATATTTTACTTCGGAAGGGACAGAAGATTTTTCTTTATACCCTTTAAAACAAAACTTCAATACTTTTCACTAAAGATTTTTCTTAGGAAACGAAAGAAGATTTTTATTTAACCCTATAGCACATATCCATATAAGTCTTCATTGTGCATAAAAGGGCTCTGGGCTCTTAAAAGTTAGCGTATCACATTGAACTTGATATTTTGCCCAGACATACGTCCCAGACAGTCTTCATACTGATTTTTTTTTTTTAAAAAAAAAAAAAACTAAAGAACTAGTTTCCTTGTTAAGACGCACACACAGACAGATGTACGAGCATGTATAGAGATTGATTTGTCTTCTTGATTCCCTTTTGGGTGGTCCAAATTCGATAAAATATTAATAAACAAGATACACAATATTTCTTAAGGAAGAAAGTAAGACGTAACGGAATTATATCGAAATTAACGAAATTATATCGAAATGTATTCAAATCACGTTCAGCTCGCAAATTTTTTTAACTGTCCTCGAACTCGCCAATACCAGTTTTTTTTCTAGATATTGATGCAATACCAATGGGTGCCGATAATCCATGTCCATATCTTATTTAACTGGCTTCATTTGGAGAACTCTATGCTACAGCTTAAATTATGAATTACTTAGTTATATAAGTACATATACAAACAATTGGTCATTCAGGGTAGTGTTTAGAAGAATGTGACGTCGAAAACATATGGTTTGGATAAGGTTGTTCTCCAGTTGATCTTCAGCAAGACCAACTATATCGTTTGCCTCGTTAGTAATTAGTGTAGCGCTAAATGGTAACATCGAGGCTATTACAGGACACAAATGTGAAAGAACGACAGCAATGCCATCCGAGTAGACAGACCAATAAGCTATTAAAATGCGATCATACCTATTGGAAAACGCTGTATAAACATTTAATCTGGATAGCATTCTAAGTAAGGCAGGAGGAGGACTTAGAACACTAAACAAAGTACATATTTCTTTATAATCTTAATCGGTATTAAAAGTCTAGAATGTTCGTCTTGAATACAGGGAAAGATTGAGGAAAGATTCGCTTAAAAACATTTAAATTTAAATTAAGAGCTAACAACGAGTCCATCGACAAAGTTAAAGAGATACGCAGGAAAGCTGGCAGTTGCTGAAGCTAAGATAACAAAAATTCGAAATAAAAATAAAAATAAAAAGGCAGCGCTGCTTCTGGAGGTGGTTTTATTTTGAACAATTTCATTGCTTGAATTTGAAGATTCCTTTTTTTTTGGAAAATAACTGCGACACACTTCCTACAAATTGCTATGACGCACATATTTTAAAAGTTTTTTTGTCAGACTATAGATAGCTCTTATGTATGCCAACTGCAGAGATGCTGAGCTTCACAGAATTTCAATGTCACTTGTCAATAAAATAAGTCAACGTAACAAAATGGTTTCAAACTTTATTTATTAATTTACTCGGAATGCAATTCACTTTTCTACGTTTTACAAATACGCGGAAGTTGAGCTTTTGTATCTGCAGCAGCCAGCAACTTGGAAAAATACAAATGACGTTTGCCCAAAAATAAAAATTCTGCAGAAAGAAAGTATAGAGTATAAAAATAAATTGAGACAGTTTTATAAATGAAACAAAGAAAAATGATAAATATTTATACACCTTATACAAAATTTGTCGCACGACAGCGTTGACGTTGAATTGTGAAATATATACAAAAGTAATATGTATCTACGGCAGTCGTTTGACAAATGAGTTCAACGCAATTTCACGGAAGCGTCAGCAACAGAACAATTCAGAAGAAAAACATTAATTTGTGCAGCAGCGTGAAAATTGCTTAATTGAAATTAATTTTCTTGTAAGATTTTATTTTACAAGTTTTTATTTAGCTTTTGGAAACAGAGCCAAAAGGAAAAGCAACGACATTGATTAAGCCAATAATCGCTTATTAGGCGTCACTTATGCAAAACTGATTGCTCGTCTGTCTGGCACTCAAGCGTCTTACAATCAGATTTCTTTTGTTGCTGGTATTAGTCAACAAGTCGTTGTACTGCAAAACAACAAAAAAAAAAAAAAAGTATCTACATATATATGCAAAAAAGCGATTAAGTAAAAGAAAAGATTTTTAGTCACGCAATATTCATCGTCCAGTTGCAGTCATTATCCTATCGTGCAGCTATGACGGAATAGGACGGAAACGACAGGTGGGTGACATGCAGGCAGGCATATTGTTGCGATGAGCGCTTCGTTGAATGTATCTGGAATGTACAGCAGCTTCATAAATCGTTCAGGCAAAACAATTAAGAAACAATAAAGCGCATTTGCGGAAGTTGTAGCAGGAAGCATTGTGCTGAGTTAGTTACATGTCGATGAAATAAAGGCAAAGCGTGAAATAGTAAAATATTATCAATGCGTGTTGTATAAAAAATATTACTAGAAAAGCATTATTATTTCTTAATAAAAGGTTATTTAATTTCATAAATGATAGTCGAGTGAAAAATATTTTGAATGATATTTTCGGATCAGATCTAACAACGTGTCCCACGATAAAGCAGTCAAACAACAAACCGTATGAAGGCTAAACGAAAAAGTAGTGATCACTCGTCTGATCAATAATACCTAACAGATGTTCCAGTTGAGATTTGAATGCTAATACACTTCACACTTTTTTCAGGATCTGTCTATACTTATGCTCTACCAGCTATTACCATACACAAACACTATCCCAAGCTATTATTATTAACTTTAAATGTAGAAATGAGAAGAAATTTTTTTAGGAAACTTTTTGTGCATTGCACAAAAATTACTAAAAATTAATTTACCAAAAACTTATCACAAATAGTTTGCAGGCATTTAATGCTATTAAAAATCCATTTGAAATTACGCCTGTGCAATACCAAAATTTAACAAGCGTTTAAAAAAGTTATTAGACTGCATCAACAACAACAAAATTCATTAAAAAAAAAAAAAATGTGCAAACTTTAGGCGTAAAAAAATTGAATTAATCGGAACGCGTGTTGCGCGCTTTCATAGAAAAACCCTGCAATGCCAATTACATACCGGCGGCGCCTGTTGCCACCGCATACCGCAACATTATTACCCCCCGAACATACTACCTCACCTGCCAGCACACTCTCTCCATACGCTGAATGTTGCCTAAACTGATCATTGACCGTCACGCTTGACGCAATAAGCACATTTTTCGCGGTACGCTTTTCTATACGCTTTATCCAAAAAAAAAAACAAGAAAACTAAAAAAAGCTGTGCACGCTTTTCAACAGTTTACGAAAATGAAAAATTCACAAAAAGAAATTATACGATTGAAAGGTGGTGAAAGGGGGTGCAAGCGAGACAGCGCGAAAAAGGCGCCAGCCAATAGTGCGGCTACTTAATTTGGTTTTTCTTTCTCGCATTTAGCACGCACGCAACTGGACACGCTACTTTGAGATACATTGCACGAGTATCTCATTTAGACAAAGCGCCACCAGCGCAAAAAAAAACAAAAACAACAAAATAGCAAAAAAAAAAAAACAAAAACAACGACAAAATAGGAAAAATAACAACAAAAATGCACGCGATTTGCATTTTTTGCCATAATATTGTTTTAACTTTATGATTAACTTGGCAAAATAAATGTACCGGCTTCGTGCGGAAATTTTGCATGCTTCTAACTCAAAATGTTTGAATTAAACATTTTTGTTCAGGATGAATAAAATTTGTACCACTGATATGATCTAATATGGACCTATATGAAATATTAAATTAGAATTGAAGTAGAATACACATTTTTTATTTTACCTGAAATAGCTTGTAAACAAATATTTATTCATAGAAGGAGGACCATTTTTATGCATAGGAGATACGTGAGACCAAATAATTAAACTTGAAGGTTCTATATACTAAAATCTTCAATTTATCGATCTTCAAACGGCCAGACAGATATAACGACATATCTATAACGGCTTTTTAGTCCGAACTGGACCTTTATAAAATATATTAAATTAACAACAACAAAATCAGTTAATAAAAAAGCACTGAAAGGTGGCTGACCTTTTTTGGCGTTCCGAACTGGATGTGTATGGAGTCTCTCTCTCTCTCTCTGAAATATTGCGATCCTTATTTGTATACTTTGTAAGTTTGTAAAAATGTATGTTACAGGTAGAAGGAGGGAAGACAGACCCCATAAAGTATAAACAAATATTTGTGATCAGCATCTAAAGTCGATTTGGCAGATATGTTCTTTGGTTTGGCAGTCCATATTTAGATTCTCTTAGTTCTTCTTCCGATAACTCAAATTCAATGAACACGCTTACCCCTCCTTATTTTAAAGGTTTCTCATTTACCATTTATTCTAAGTTTTTGTATGAACAAATTTTATTGATCTTAATGTTTGCTAAAAACACCAATTTTGATTTGCCCTACAGTAATCCTTATTTTTTTTTCATTAAGTTTCAGTTCGTACCACTAAAAGCGTTGGCCCCCATACAAACCTGTGCAACCTCTCTGAGTTTTGTATACAATTTTTGTTGTTGTTGTTTATTTAGCTAGAAATGCCAAAATTTTTTGTACATATATCTTGCATCGAAGAAAATATTGCATATATGCCAAGATCGGACCACTAATAGGAGCAAGGTATCTCGAAATCGAGCCCACTCGACTGTAGCAGTCTTACCTAAAATAAAAAAACAAAACAAGCACATTTTTTCAAATAATAAAAGCCAGAAGCTTCTGCTAGTGAATAATAAATCATCAGTCTTATCCATCGGTCGATTAGTTGTCACGACATTAAGAATTTTTTATTATTTTTAGGTACAAGAGCCTATGGGTTTTGTGCAAATGTATATAACAGGTAGAAATGATGGTCGGAGACCCACCAAAGTTACCCCCATTATGGTCAGAAGTGATAGTGGAGTCGATATAGCCATGACCGTCTGTCCGTCTGTATGAACGAAAGGATCTCGGAAACGGTAATAGATAGAGAATTTGTGTTTTTTGCATTCGACTAGAACTTCGCCGGAATTTTAGTAGTTTATTTTTAAATTTTTCTCCTCCCCACCCTTCCCAAAAAAAAACCCCCTCAAGGGAAAAAACATCTTCGGCATAAAAAATTAATTGTAGGGATAACATCTCTCTAAGCCAAAATTCAAGAACTTCATCAAAATTGGATAATAAATGACGATTTTATAAGCCATTGAATTTGAACGACCTATGATACTTCCGTCCTCCATTTTCTTTTCATACATAAAAAATGTTTTATATGCAGTGAGAAGTGGGAGGAGCAAAATACTTTTCGTCAATACCATTTATTCTTATTAATTTCCTACCTTTTTGTTTTGCACTGCTTGGTCATAAGCTAGGAAAACATTTAATGTGTTTGTTAGGTGAGGCTGTACTGGTACAGGGCCTCTTACAGTTGGTTACGTCCGACTATAATTTTCGTATTTATTCTTATATGGGAGTCTCATATATAATTTTTTTTTGCCATATTATATTGCTACATATATACCATATAATGTTCCACTGATTGATAGCAACACAGTAAAATGCTCGTTTGGATGTCTTTATATCAGAGCTTGGCACCAGCCTTTCTTTAGTATATAGGAAAAGATTCAGCTCGTATAAAAACACGAAAAACCTTACATTGTAAAATATTAATTTATAAAAGTCTAAAAAATAAAATAAAAAAAAACGTAACATTTTGGTAAAAAAAAAATTGTAAATTAAGAAAACATTCGTAGAAAATGACTTCGTGTCTGTTTTCTCGCACACAAAAGAAATTGCAAAGTTCGTTTGTATTTTGTGCCGAGCACTGCTTTACATAAATAGGTATTTATAAATATTAAAATTTAAATAAGACTATTTCAAGTGCGCTATGCAGGTATCAAATATAAAATCCACAACAAATACAGAGAAAGAAATAAAAATAATAAAACTAGAAGTGATGCCCACTGAGGTATCAAATACTCTTCACTCTTGTAACAAAAGTTGTTTAATCTTAACGAAGAATGCAACATGCATAAAAATCAATGTTTCACATATACATTCATATACATTCATATTCATTCATGTTCATTTAAATTCATTGAATTGTATTCATAAAAATACTAAGTTTGCATTTTTTGAAAGAGTGCAGCTTTCGAAGGCGGAAATCACATTTATGAGCGTTAATTCTGAGAATAATTTAGAAAACATTCGAGTAGAAATCTACATACAGAATATATTTTATAGAACTGATTTCTATGTATGTTCAAACGTATACCATAACATTTCTATATATCAATTTTTTTTTTTTTTTTTTTTAATTTAGTAAGCATACAAAGCGTACACTAGCAACAACAACAACAACACTAACAGCTGTGTAGCGTGTATATTTTTTTGAAGTATTGCTTTTATTTTTGTAGTTGCTGCTATTTCTGTTAGCGTACAAAATTAAATTATAAATCAAATTGACTTCCGAATAGATGTGAATAAACTTTGTTGTCCGTTACTACCGCTGATTTTTTTTTTTTTTTTTATATAAATTTTTTTTTTTAATTTGTATTCATTGGAATTGTTTTTGTTGGCGTTGGTGGCAAAGAAAGTAATAGGGCACGATTTCGGTAGGTGTATGTGGCTGCCAGCGTTGCGTGCAGTAGGCCAAAACTGTTGAAATTATGTTTAGTTTTCTGAAAATTAATTGATTGCGTTTCACGATAAATTGTAAATGACTATATGAGCAGACGTGATATGTATGGATATTGAGTAGAGTGTTTAGGCATTTATGCCTAATAGACTGCTGCAGAGCAAGCATAAAAATATCTAAACGAAAGCTTTTAATTTAAACGAGAAATGAAACAGTATGGGGTAGCTTATGGCTACGGAAATTTTATTTTTGGTAATGAAAATAAAAATCGGAGATATAATTGCAATATTGATGTAAAGGTAAATTGATATTGAAATTTTTTGAAGGTTATATGGAAATTGTGAAATTAAGTTTTGTCAGATTTATTGATAGTTCGTTGCGCATCACATCAATTGGCAGAGCAATGACAACAATAAACGAACTACCCCGTCAGAAAACACTTCTATAGGGCTAAACGCTGTGTTCGTTGGGAAGACTATAGATCATCCCGAATCGACTACAATAAACTCAAAAGAATGTACAAACAGCGGCAGTTTGCTAACACTACCAGAACTGGCACGCCTCCACAAAGTGATGACAAAGTACAAGTTCAACAACATCGGGCGTCTGAAGAGACAAGACTGTCAGTGACATCTATCTGTAGACACTATAGTTTATCTGGTAACACTCTAGTTACTATAAGACAAGGTTCACTGGGCAATTACGTCGTTTCAAGCTTACAAATCGTCTCGGGGATCTACCCCATGAAATGCCTTATGATGGCCAACCTTAATCTGGGTTACAAAGCACGATCATGGAGAATGGTGATCGTCGTTTTCATCCCACAATTACCTGGGTGAATGCTATGTTAATATAGCGTGACAGTTCATCCTTACTAGGCAATGTTTCTGTTAATATATCAGCCATCAAAAGGCGACCTTTCTTCATTTTATTGCAAACTCTGGTAATCACTGTCTAAGGAAAATTTGACAGTACCAGCTGCAATGTGATGATTTTTGAATGGTGACCGAATGGTGTGCTAAACGAAATATTTATCTATAGAAAACTTGATTAGTGTCCATTACAAAAAAAAAAAAAAGGAAACGTTGAGTGGCCAGACCATGGACGCAATACTCGAGATGTTGCGTCACCCTAGCATCTTCAAACATATTTCAGGCAATTGAACAACCATGGAAGAACTCTAACACCAAGCAGTACAGACGCGGAAGAAGTTACTTCAGGTATTAAACCATCTACTACTAAGTGGTTCAGTGATGGTTTCCTTAACGAAACGGGTACAGATGTATATACACACACAGTCTTGCACTCTTAAATCTAAACTCCTTTTTTTTATTGAAGGCAAATCTCCTTCTGGTTTCGATGTACTTCAACAACTCTTGGCAGGCCGTAAGGAGACCATTAGGAACCCATCAAATGGCCAATAGAGGTATTGAAGGTAACAACATACTTGATGCGCTGATAAGATCGAGATAGAACCAGTAGCCTTCTGTGGTTAACATTTTAGTGGAGATGACCCAATTCGGCGCACGGTCTATTTTACGGACCAATATCTACTGAGTTATTATGTCAAAAAAATGGAACTCTTCCCAGAAACTGAATGCTGACTCTACTTAGAAAATGAAAAGACAAGTATATACTAACTAGCAACCTAACCAGCAGCCATGTCATAAGCCTCTGTCAGACAAGCTGCAAAAGCAGTTATCTTAGAAGCCGGGAGGATCCTGTCTTAACCATATCAAGGCAAGTCTCATAACAATATGTCGCACTGCCTGTTTCTTTCTCAGAATTGTCCTCCATGTTTTTCAATTTCTGAACTTTAGAAATAAGATGGTACGTAAATGGCTGTTGAAGCGAAGATTTATTTGCAGACTCTACGTCACATGTGGGATATGGTTTTACCAAAGATAGTATGTACCGATTTGTCAATTTTAATGCAAATAATTCATCTTTGGAACCATTAACACAACTCATTTAAGCCTGCAACATATGGTATTCATTGTCAATATCTGGATGATTTGGTTATACAGATGTGTCGTAAGCCTCCGTTGCTACCAGCGCAATTGTATACAGCGCTGAATCCAAAAAGCTACCCGGAGAAAACTATTCCCTGCAAAGAACCCTGAATGGTCTTATTCTGAGCTATGAAGCCAAAAGAAGAAACAAAGGCGCAGGAAGCGTTTTTTTTCAGCTTGGAATGGAGCAAATCGTGATGTTTGCTTCACATCAGAGCTTCTGCAGAGCAGTTTGCATCAATGGTTTTGGAGGCAATACGATGTAATTTTTGAGAACTTCCATACTGATGTCTATATCCGAATTGATGATCAGTACAGACAGAAATCTTTTAAATTATATTCTTTCAAATATTTTGGAGACTACAAACAGTAAACTATTCTGACTATAGGATGTAATGTCATTTTCTGGCTTTCAAGGCTTAAGTATCACCAAAGTTTCAGCAAACTTTCTACTGAGAAAGAAAGTCTGAATGCGAAGTATAACATTGTAAACCATCATCAGAAACATAATTCGATTCGTCGGCAGTGCTTTTAATACTCTCCCATCTATTCCGTCATATACAGATGATTTAGTGATTTGAGTGCTTTAATTTGATCTAACACTTTACAAGACGTTATATGCTTCCATTTGACAAGGAATGTCAAGATACTGCTAGGAGAAAGAAGCCAGTTTGGATCATATTTTAGTTCAAGATGTTCGGTAAATGCATGCCTTGAGGCATTTCTTCCAGGTTCGCTTATTGGTCACTGATTATAAAAGTCTTGAATTGTACTTAAACAAACGCCTTACCATTAGAACTTTAAATTAAGCGGTTATGAAAATCCTATAATCCAGGATTGACAAATTGAGCTGCCTCAGAAATAAACTGTCGCTTAGAAGGCTATCATCGCAACTGTCTGGCATTATGGCCTTATCAGTCTTGCTTCCGAATTGACTTCTTAACACCTTTGTCGCTTTCCAAATTTTTGTAATTTTTGTTCTCTTTCGAAATGAGATTGTAGAGGTAGTCACCAATAATATTCAGAGCGATTATGAACACCACTTTGACGAACAGAATGCAAAGAATCATACATACGAGTCATATTTTTATTGGTTTATTTGTTCCGGAGTCTGAACAAATGGTCCCAAAACTAAGGTACACTCAATTTACTTATGTACAAAGCAGAGATTCCCATCTTAAACAGTTCGGCACGGCAAAAAATATATTTTATAATGTATGGCGCGCATCCTGTCCAAAGCATGTAGCTTTACATAAATATTAACTAAATAAATTGTTGCAGTTTATATTATATTCTCTACATATATAATTAATCTTTAGATCTGTCCAACCCATCTAGCACTTCATATTTCATTGGAGCAAAATTTACGCAAATCCTTTATAGGATATACATATATCTCTAAGATGTTTACACACAAATTCAAGTCTACCACTTAAATCCTTTATTTCCCTACTTGTTCCTGTTCAGATTACATCTTTTCAATTCGTTGTTAACTTTTTTCCATTTTTTTTCCTGCAAACTGCCTAAAGAATACCAATTCAAAACGCCCACACAACCAAGCAACCATTGTGCGACATTGCCCAACCAACAATAATTTTTACGCTTCAACAGTAAAGCCAGACCAGACTCCAAAAGAGGATACAATGTAGACAGACGGCGCATGAGTCATCGACGTCAACAACGCCAGGAGTATATATAGGAACATCAACCGAAAAATACAGCTTCAACCTCATCATCATAAACATTATTTTGTGCTCGCATTTCAACGACTTCATGCCATAGACGGGCAGACAGACAGACATGAGTTGTCCTTTTACAACAGCGCCGTGCAAATGCTCGGTCTTATGTATACATATGCTATATACAACTGACAACAGACAAGTTGCACGCGGAAGTTGTAAAGCATATAACGGCGTAATGTAGACGTATCAACGATGAACTCATACAAAAAAAAAAAAAAGATACAAGCCAAAAGTATCTTTTAGTACGTAGTTTTAGACTAGGCTGCTGCTGCTGCCAGTTACTGCTTTCCGGCTCATTTTAGTCTAATTAAGCCTAAAGCAGACAACACTTTCTGTTGTACGCAATTTTTTTTTTTTTTTTTTGGGCTTTTAACATTGTATATAGAGCTACAGATACATATACATATGTATCTATGGGCTGGCATGCGACTAGGCTATATAGTAACTGCTTGTCCATGCCAAAATTCGCATACGCAGACTCCATTCTAGCACATGCCAATGATGGCTGTTAGGGCTTTCAATTTTATCGATTTGCTGTTTTAGCTAACCGCATGGAAATTGCTGTCCTTTATGCTTATTACTTTTGTTGTGGTTTGTAGATACACAGCCAGCACATGTTTCATACATGTAAATAGATACATTTATGTACTTAGGGGATTTTTGAAATTTTTATAAGTTACAAAATTCCACTCATTTAGCTGTGGCGAAATTTTTTTCTGATTAGAATTCAGTTTGAAAAATTGCTAATAGCCATACAAAAAGTATCTCGCCTATGTTGACCTTTTTATCATAAATTTTTAAACAGTTGGAAAAAGTTTTTTACGTTAAATAAAAAAGCAACTTTTCAACAAGCAAATACAAAAGATGGCAGAACAACTGAGATGCAGAGTCAGTCAAGCAGTCGCTTGATGTAAACTGTTGCCGATTTTGTGCTTTCATGTCACATTTTCGGTGGCAAACAAGCTGTGGCACAAACATATAAAATGTAAGACTGAATGGCAAAAAAAAAAAAAAAAATAAATATGAACAGCAGTAAAATTATATAGTAGCTATATATATTTCAAATATAGTATATAGTCGCTTTCACGTCCTCGACGAATGTTGAGTTCAAGGCGACGTCACTGATGAAGTTGTGCTGCTCCTTCACTGCTCCTGCTCCTATATTGTCCTAGTCGTACTCGTACTGTTACAGCATGCGCCTGCTTGCAGTCGAAGGCTGTGAGCGAAGGACATGCAAGAGAGTATCTTTGAAACTCTTCATTTACACAGCATCAGCAGCAGAGTAGCTCTTTCGGATTCTGCGCAGTATTTGCATGCAGAGTATTACATCTTTGTGCCGCATTTTTAACAGTTATGCAATTTATAATTTTACTGTCACAAAAACACAAATTTCATTCATCCTCTCCTCTATCTCTCTCGCTCTCTCTCTCTCTCTCTCTCTCTCTCTCTCTGTCTATGGCGTAACTCATATAGAACATAATGACGTCAGATATTTTACTAAAGAATCTACCACACTGTGACGCAGTATCTACCATAATGACGTCAACTGTAGGTGTCTGTTAATGTTACATTTGTCACTTAAAGCGAATGGGTGGAAAGTTGCAAAAGTGTGCTTTTAACAAGATGAATGGTTCCCTTTATTACGTGGCTACCGTTGCCAACAATTGAAATTAATAGACGGCATATATTATTTTAAGTGTAAACGTATTTTTTTGGCTTTTGATGTCACTCGTTGAAATTAAAGAAAATAAAATATACTAAGATTAGGCAAGAAGCTGTTAGTTTAGTCACTTTATTGAAAAGTATCGGAATTCAATTGATCTTACTCAATCTTAATAGATTTAAAGATCTTGACTTAAAGATGCACACTTAGCAGATAAGTTCCTTGTTATTAATCGCTCAACTATTCATCAACGAATCTAAAGAAATATTCTGCACCAATAGTTCAAAACGAACTTCAGAAATTAAAATAAAAAATCATTTATTAGTTTTAGTGAAGATGGGTGATAACTTTTCTTCAACTTAATTCATTTAAACTGGTGTCGAATAGGGCTGCGATTACTATTCTGTGAATCAAACTATCGATGCCCAAACTATAACATTGCATCCTTAACAGAAGTTGGTCTTCTATTAAAACCAGAATGCTTTATAAATAGCAACTTTTCTGCAACTAAAAAGGAATGACTATCATTTGGTAAGCAGCGTACTTATCGATCATATTCATAAGATATTTTATGTAAACATCTGTCATCAGAAACAGTTTCTTTGACCATCATTGGTCACAAGTATAAATTAAAAAATCACGCTTCTCTGATTCAAAATTCCAATTAGTGTCTTCGTTACAATTGTTTAGTATTACTGAATGTGAGACATACTAATTAGAATTGGGAGCTTTTATTTTGTGGTGCAGAGTACAAGCTCAGTCCACTATGAAAGTATTGCCAATACGGTTAGGATAAGGTTGCAGAGGATAATCTTGAGGGACTACCGCTTCCATGTGCCATAACGGATGGCTCACTGTTACAATCTAGTACCATCACTTCTTTGTTGGGGGTCTCTCTCTACTAATAAGTCTTATGGCCGAAAAAAATGTGAATTTTTACATTTCTCGAAAAATATTTACTTATGTATGGCATGAGCCTCAGCAATTTATCTTCCAAATGGACCTATGCATATATCTTTCTATCTATTTTATATCTATAAAATTTAAGCATTCAAATATACTTTCACAATCCTTTTAATTACACTCCAAATGCATGAATGTTCCAATCAAACAGATCGTGTTTATATAACGACAGAGAAAGTAAATATTATTTGCACATTAATAATTTTATTAAACACTAAAAGAAAACTTTGCTAAAATCCGCTAAATACAAAGATTTCACTTTTTTTTTTGAGATACAAAACGATTTCCTTTCGTTTGTACACATTGGCAACTCAACAAGATTTTCGCTTGTTTCGAGATATAAATTCTGCTCTTACAGAAAATAAATATATAGGCTTTGTAGCTTAAAATGAAGTCGAGCTTAATTCGAACAAGCAGCCAACGCCTATCTCAACAATTATTTTTTGCAAACTTCCTGCCAACAATGAATCATTTATGCACTTGGACGGTCTGTCGGTCGATCAGTCGGTCACTCAGACAAGACAGCTGAAATCAAATCAAATCAAGTCAAGCCAAGCTGGCAATCAAGCGCAGTTTGTTGCTGCGTCAATGCGAAACATGCTAATTAGATATTATTAACTTGGCCCATTGACAGACTCAGACTAAAGTACCCGCATATGTACTTATTAAACAATGTGTAGATACTTTCTACTGTGGGCACCTGCTATTCGTAATGGGCACACGCTTCTTCTTATTCTCTTGTTTATGGTGCTACTTTAATTTACAAGAAAAACAACTCTTCGAAATTGAAATTGAAACTGAAATTGGAATTGGAATCGAAAAGAAAAGTGTTTCGCAATATTTTGTAATAATTGTTGGGCGAACGCCATGCGTCATCATAGCAAGCAACTTTTTTCGAACTTGTATTTACAGTTAGCAACAGGTAATCATTTTTTGACAGCTGAAGTTTATTTTAACACAGACGTGTTCCCATTGTGGCGGCCAGCAATGCTTGAATTGTTGTTGCTAAATACAAAATTAAATAATTTAAACAACAGCGTCTCACATTGAAATGTGCGAATTGAAATGATTCACGCACGCGTCTCGCAACAATTTCGAATACATTTGCTTGTCAAATTTTGACAAGCGCGCAGCGTTTAATATGCGAATTCGGCTTTGATGTGTCGAACATTATGGTGGAGGCGTGTTCGATATTGTTTTCTCGCCGCACAATTTGTAGAGCAAGGACGTAAATAATTTGCATTTACAAGAAAAGGCATTGAACAAGTGCAATACTTACTTCCTGCTTTCGCTCGACACGCCCACACACAAGCGTACTGGAACTTCATTAAATTTTACCAAATATGGCAGTAAAGTGTCATAAATTCAAATTTAAAAATTCAGCAATTAATTTCGCATAAAAATGCAATAAAAATTTTAATTTGGCACAAAAAGGCGTGAATGAATCTCACAAGTTTGTTTTCGGGCATTTTATTAAAAAAAGCTTAAAGACAAGAATAATAAACGTAAATTAATTTGACAAGCTTAAGTGACAAATGTGACAGCAATGCGCATGCATTTGGAAAATAAATTTTTAACTGTTTTTAAATGCATATTTATAAATTCGAAAATGCTTTAACGGCTTTCTAAACATTTTTTATGTACAAAACATAATAAAATGGAATCTAAAAAAGTTTTCTACAATTTTTGCAAATTTTCGAATATGTTCGAATTTTTCGAACATAAATTTTTCTGCATTTTATAGATTTTATATATGCTTAGCTACTGTAGCTACTTATTTTTAATGTTTTCAACGCTTGTGCTAATGTTCGAAAAAATTCGAACATTGATTTTTTACACTTTTTTTTTTTTCACGAGAAAAGTTTTCAAAATATTTATAAATATTTCTTTTTAATATTTTCGGCGCCACAATTTGTTATAAATCTGTTTAACGCTTCCCCCATACACATAAATCTTAAGCTAAACATTAGTCAACTTTGACAGTTTGCCTGCCTGCATGGCCTTTGAAGTGCAGCCCACAGTTTGCCACCAACAAATGCATACATGCTGACAGCCAGCGATCTGCACCACAACTAATGTATCTCAAACTATGCGAGTAATACATTTGCAGCTGCACGTGTGAACAAATTCTCCAGCGTATCTATTGAACATTTTAGACGCAACAAAAAGCGCATAAATTTCAATTAGAAAAAAGAAGAAAAAAGAAAAAAATATCAAATTTGTATTTGATTATAAACACGCACAGCACTCGTCGCGGAGATGATGCATGCAATCAGTAAACATTGGAAAAATGTTCGAAATGTGTGCAAGATATAAAAATTTCTACAGCCAATCAGCAGATTTTGAAGCAATTGCAATTTGATTTACACTTTTTCGCTTTCATCGAATGCAAAAATGCATTTTAGCATGTGTGTATGGTGATCGCTCTCACTTGACTTCACAATGCAAATGCGTGCATTGACTTTGACATTTCAATACGAAGATTGACTGCCGCTGAGGCTGACAACGACGACGACGACGACGACGACGGGATGTGGCTGTGTCAGGGCTTCTTTCATTAGCATTAATATCCGCTGTTGTGGTCCATTAAATGATTGTCATGCCACATGTGGCGCATATGGAGCTAAGTTGCATTGAAGTTTAAGGTTGTCTTCGACATAAATCTGCTTACAATGCGCTAACAAGCGTATTCATCTTGCGTCACAAAAAAAAAAATAAAAATAAACATGCAGATGCAACAGTAGATGGTTTATGCACTAAAAAGTAGCATCAATCTAGAGACCACACAGTCTCCTCGCACGCGGAATCTATGGCACCTTGGAGAAATGCACATGTAAACTGCGCTATGAACATGACCTCTACACGACGGGTGATCTTGAGTGGTCCCATTGAGAGATTTATGTAGCTCAATCGTGCTTACAATATTTTCGAATTTGTTTAATATTGTCTGGTAATTGTTTTTGCCTCCAAAATAATATCGAAATATATATGGAAATATAATTAAACTTTTCATTATAACATTTACAAATTAATTTATAATAACATTTACAATTAGGTTTGTTACAGTTTCAAAATATATGCTATATAGCGCAGGAAACATTGTAGATCACAGTTCATATATTTATACGAGATTGCCATGACGAGGCAAGTCGAACAAGCTATTTCCGTATAATTTTATAAAATTTTCTTAACTTTCTTTGTATTATAACATGCAGAAAAAAAAAATGATAGCAAATAACTGCCTACTATATATGATTAGGCATTGTTTCAGCGTATTAAATAGTCGGATAACTAATTGGTCTTCTTTTTATTGTATGTACAACGTTATCTTCGAAGTTTCAAAATTGTTTTATTTTCGAGAATCATACAATCTTAAAAATTAAAGAACAATTAAAAATCCAAATTTAAGAAAAATAAATTTATTTTTATTTTTCTCTCCAAAGTTCCTATTTGCAAAGCTGTACGCTTTTTGTTACTTCTTTTCAACGCTAAATTGAGACTTGGGAAATGGCCCAAATAGTTATGATTCACAAGTCCGGAAAGAGCCCGTTCGTCAACTTCCCACCAGACTGCTGTTGTCCATTGCAAAGCTATTTGAGAGATGCCGATTGACGAGGATGATGGCAATCTAGAAGATAACCAAAGGATGTCACCCTTTCAGTTTTGCTTGTGGAAGCCACACCGAACCACTGAGGAACTGTATATATCTTTGCCTGGAACCCATCTTGCATAAAGTACATATATCATCCTATATACTTTATCCAAGATGGGTTCCAGGCAAAGAAATATAAAGTGGCTGTTTACCTGAGCATTGGTTAGGTTTTTGAAATCAAAAGACATCGTCCCACCTCAGCTGGCCTTGTATATTTTCTTGACCGACAGGAACTTTTCGGTGGTTTTGGATGGTCAAGACAAAAAAAAAACAAGTAAGGAAATTTCAGTCGGGCGTAACCGACTGTAAAAGGCCCTGTACCAGTTCAGGTCGCCTAACAAACACATTAAATGTTTCCCGAGCATATGACCAAACACATGACCACTTCTCATTGCGCGAATATGAATGAAAAGAAAAGGGGGGTCGTTCAAATTCAATTGCTTATAAAATCGTCATTTATTATCCGATTTTGATGAACTTTTTGGATTTTGGCTAAGAGAGACGTTATCTCTATATTGGTATACTCAATTTTTTGTTGTGCCGAAGAAATTTTCACCCTAAGGGGTAATTTTATGAGGAAGGGGGGGAAGGGGCCAAATTTTAAAATAAACTTGTAAGATTCCGGAGCAGTCCTAGTCGAATGCAAAAAACACGAAGTCTCTATCTATTACCGTTTCCGAGATCCTTTCGTTCATACAGACGGACGGACGGACGGACAGACGGACAGACAGACAGACATGGCTATATCGACTCCTCTATCACTCCTGACCATAATGGTGGTAACTTTGGGGGGTCTCCGACCATTATTTCTACCTGTTACATACATTTGCACAAAACCAATAGGCTCTTGTACCTTCGGTACAGGGCCTAATAAATTTCGACTTCTTTCTGCATAAATTGAATGATGCGGTTTCAACAGAACGGTCGAAGAAGTCATACAGCCCGTAAAACTTCATATGACATTTCTCGATTGTTTACGCGCTCGTTTCGGTGATCAGAAGTCATGTGCTTAAAGCACCATTGTATTTCTTTCTACGGAGTTATATGAAGGAGGAGTTACAACACAGCACCTACAAAGTTCAGCCATGTTTATGGTAAGCGTTCATGGAAAAGTCATTTGCCCGATGTGATTTTCCAAATATAACTCTATACACAGTGTACTGAAATATAAAAAAAATCTGTTTTCTATTTATATCAAATCTTGTGAAAAATATTCGGGACACTATTTATGTATATAATACGATAATACCGCATGAACTTCTCCATAACTTCTGACCTGTGTATTACTTTTTTATGTTTATAATAACTGAGTAGGTACTATTTAAAACCACAAATCATACGTGAACTTTAATTGAACCTCAAACAGCTTTACGGCTTAGCTTATTCCCTCCATACTCAATGCACAATCGCGAACTTGCCACATGCCACCGCAGAAGAAATAAAAATATAAAATTCAATCTTTCCGACACATTATCATTGTTTACAAAATCACAATCACTGCAAACGCATGCAACACCACCAGCACTGGCTCCCCTCTTTCACCAAGTTGCGTGGCCTCCGTGTTAGTCTAAACAAAATTCCCTGCTTACAGAAAATATAACGTAATATTTAACAAACAAAACGACTCGAGTCGAGTCGAGTTGATTTGCTTTGTGCCGCGGGTAAAATGCAGCAAAATAGAAAACAAAAGCGTCAAAGAAATACTGCAGAGAAAAAAAAAAAGAAGAAATAAATACGAAGAAGCTGAAGCTGCAAATGCAACCGTAGAAGTAATCGAGAGTGAAAGTGCCAAAAAACGCACTGTCAGTGTCAGTTGGAGACGACTATGACGGCGACGATGATTACTACAAGGTCTAGTTGAAAAGTACATAAATGCTTAAAAATATGCTAGGCACAACAAGAAAATATGAAACATAGCGACTTAACGTCGATTTGTAATTCGTGACATATTTATTTTCTCTAAGTGTACCTCTCGATTACATATATCATATATCAAATATCAATTATCTTTTTTTCGCAGCGTCGTTCTGATGGGATATATTTTTAAAATCAAACCCGGCAGAAGCATTAGTGTCAACGTGATGATATAATAGATTTTCCAATTGCCAATTAGATAAAATAATGTAAGCAAGCTTATTATTGCACACTTTACAGCAATGTTTGTTTTGTAATGCTTTGAAGACTTGAAATGTTTCGACCATTTAGTTATAAATACATCTACACAATACAGTACAATGCAAAATTCCTCAAACAGCTCCTCTTGTTCTATATGCCAGTTTTCCAAGCTATCCAATTGTGGTAACAACTCCAATGCAAAAGTGAGCGACAGCAGCGCCAGTGATACTTTCGTATTTAGTGATAGCTCACACCAATAGAATGCCAGAAACATAAGGCTTAGCACTGCAATGATGTAAAGTGGATGGTATAACTGTTTCCAGGACATCACAGTATATATGCGCGTCATCAAGTATCGTTGGGATACTAAACTAGTTTTGAATCGGTTGATGGTTCGCATACGTCGCCGCTCTATTATGGACAGCTTTTCGGCACTTGGTGGCAGTAAAACTGTATCCTCGGTAATTCTTTCATTGTACCACATACTCTCATCCCGCCACAAATTCTGCCACATTTTTTTTTATTAGATTTTTTTTTGTCAATAATTGTGTACGAAGTGATCCTAAGTCTTAATAAATAATATAAAATAATAATTTGAAATGAGCTTAAATTATTTGTTTACTTTGTTTCAAATTTCTTTCCTAAATTAGAAAGTTGCAGGTGATGTGCTTCGTTCGCTGGGCTTGGAAACCGCCAATGAAAGAAACTAAAACGAATAAAATGCCTCTCCATGCTCAAGAATAAAATACAAAATGGGTAGAAATGAAGCTCGAAAAAGTTACCAAAATCTCATGCATCTGTCCGATGGATTTAAGCTCTGATCTATTTTCTGCAAAAACTTAAAACGGAAATATGAGTACAAATACTCAGGAATCACTAAGAGTATGGAGAAGTTTCTTTTACCTGTGACTGGCGAATATGAAACATTTTTGCAAAATATAATGATGAAATGATATTCTATGTATTCAATCTCAATGTTATAAGTCCTATCCTAAACAAGTAAGAAAATACAGTCGGACCAAAAATACGAACGCGAGCGCACTTCGAAAGAGTGTTTGGTCATGCTGATACGGAATGAGGTGGACTTTTGTCGTCGATTAATAACTATTGATGAACCCTAGATGCACTATTTCACTTCAGAGAACCGAATAAGTACCCGACAATGGACAAAAGCCGACACGAGTGCTCCGAACCGCCCGAGAATCGGAGTTTCTGGAATTGTCATGGCATATTTTTTGTGGAATACCTCGAAAAAAGGAAAAGCCATCGACCGAAATCGCTGCGAAACGGCGAACATTTTTTTTTTTTGTTTTTGCAAGACAATGCGACGGCACACAAAAGCTAATCATGACGATTTATAGCTCGTCCGAGTCGCCCGATATGGATCACACTGACTATTATCTCTTCCTAAACCTCAAAAGATAGCTCATAGATAAAAAATTCAGCTCGAGCAAGATCATCGACGACGCGAGGGAGTAATTTGCAGACCTTCCGGAAAATTACTTTTCGGACGGGATCAAAAAATTGAATAATCGCTGGAATAAGTGTACCGATCTAACAGGTGCATAAAATAAAAATTTTTTCATTCTCAAGAAGATTACTCCTCACCTACCTAGTATTTAGATTTAGGCTTCATCTCTGATAGATGGTACAGCTTTAAGTGCCATTAATGGAAATAAATCTTCTGAAATGTATCTAATTTTTTGGGCAAAACCTTTGTTTATAGTTAAATCTTTCAGTGTGAGTGGTTTTTCTAACGGCTTAAATAATGATTGATAAGTTTACTTTCATGTAGATGGTTCAAATATGAAAGTTAAAAACTTCTTGATAAAATCTCTTAAACAGTTCATTGGAAAACCCAACGTCTTTAGTACGTATCTGTAACTTTGAAATAGCACCTTGTACGGCGTTGCGGCTAAAGAAACTGAAATTGAATCTGAAGCTGCTCATAATGACGCTGATGGGTTACTGTTTCTGCATCGGTAGCTTCATCATCTGCTGCTGTCGCGGCTGCTGCTGCTGCTACGTTGGACTTGCCTTGTCTAGGTTGCATTTTTCAAGCGTGCAAGTGAAATTTTCCATATGTTTTTTTACTCGTAGTATGCCTAAGCATTCGAAACCATTGCAGTGGATATGGCTGATGATGACGTTGATCTTTACAAAACGCGTGCGTTTTGTTTACATTTTGTTTAGTTTTGCTTAGCTGCGTTTTTTTTTTTTTTTTGTCTCTATATATTTATCTATCTTGTGTTTTTTTTTTTTTTCTTATTTTTTTGTTTTTGAAGCAGTCTGACTGCTATGTAAACACACTTTGATAGATACTAATGCGTAGATTTAAAGATACATTTGTATATCGTATGTAGTCGCTCGTACAAGCTGTCAGTCAATCTAAATTATAGCACAACAATCAGTTCCTTGCGCCTTTTTTGGCGCTATCAACTCAACTCGAATCAACACAATTCAAAACCATTTAACTGCGATGCGCATGCGCCAAAGTCATACGAGCGTAAATTGTTCAAAAAAAATTCGAATTCGAACAGCTATTAAATTATTTAATTAATACAATTAACTCGTATTGCAGTTAGAATTCGTAGACAGATTTACTTTCATTGCTGTATGCAATTGCGGAAATCAGTTTTTTTTTCTGTGCTAAAACTTCAAATTCCTGTGGAATAGCAGCCTAGAAATTGTTGCCTGATTTGCGCCATATGAGATTTGATTTGTATTTTTTTGTTTAGTCAGTTAATCACTTAGTAAATTTGTTATACGTCAATAATTATTATAAAAAAATAATTAGCTATATTACATTTTTTTGTACAACTTCCGAGTATGTTTAAAAACAAATATGTTGTGTATGTTGATATGCTGTTGTGTTGCAGTTAACAAGACGGAAACTATTTTTAATTTTTTTTTAAAACAAAATGCAACTCTATAAATAAATTGATTTAAGTTGATCTTACCATAATCATTCGTTCACCCATTGTAAAACACTTTACATTTCCTAATAGACTAAAAATTAAGAAGTTTGAAATTGCTTCTGTCTTTTGTGCCCAGCTCACAAGCATCACAACGCTTATTATAACTAAGTTTTACTATGTATTTTGAAGTCCTATGCCCTTTACCTTTAATGTTATAAGAACTTAGGCACATTCGGGGCATTTGAGGAGTCAACTTTGAGGAAAAGGTTTATAAGTGATACAAGCTCTTGACAGATGGTCGAGAAGTTGTTAATAGCAATGCCTGGACGCTCTAAAATGTCAACAATCAATGAAAACGTTGAAGCAATGAAGAAAATTGTTATGGAGAATTTTCGAACTACTAATAAGGATGTTACTGAGGATGTCGGCATAACGATTGGACCATGCCATGCAATATTTTCAAGAGTTTTGACTATAAAACGTGTCGCAGCGAAGACATTGACGACGGTTCCTACATTTTTAAAAGTATCATTAATGATGACGTAGCATAGATATATGGTAATGGCGTCGGGAAACAAAACCCAATCATCCCAATACAAGCACCCAGACGAACTAAGACCGGAAAAATCATGCCAAGTTTGGTGAAATGTAAATGTTTTTCTTACGGTCTTCGTTGATTGCAATGACGAGGTGCATCGTGATTTATTGCCAGAAGGTCTTACGGTCAAAAAGGAATATTACCTTGAAGTTATGTGACGTTTGCGAAAAGTAATACGAAAAAAACTGTTAAAACTGAGGGAGATTAAATAAATACGAATACGAATAAATAAATATTTTTGGGTGAAAACAAAGTCACCAAATAAATTGTAAAAAATCATTTATAAATTAAGTTCGAAGGGACTTAGAAGGGGTAACCTTTACCTCATCGCCTCTCCACCTCCCCTTTTGGATTTTTGTTTGGGCAAATTTTTTTATTCATAATTTAGCCGAAATCTTCAAAATTGTTGTATCTTAAGTCAAATCTCCCAAAAAATATTGCACATAGGTCTAAACTCCCAACATAGATATCATCCACCCACTCTTGAGTTTTTCTTTGATGTGTATAATTTAATTGGAAAATTATTGCTCAGTTATTAACCTCTAATGTCAGTCTGTCAAGGACTGAACAGTCGCTGAGTAGATGTATGCTGGTTTCACACCTCTTCTACGGAGGATCCACACTATATTTCAGTGGATAGACATATTTTGTTTAGATGATATCGAGATTGATTATGGGCAGTATGTTAGCTCGTAAACAGACTTTGGTTAAGCATAAACTATATCAAATACTACTATACAAATAATACTTCTCTTGATCCCAATAACTTATACACCAGATTTTATCCCTGTACCTCAATTGTATTTTTGACCAATAACTTCTAAACGCAAATTTCGATGGCATGGAACTTTTATTGGAATACGGTGTGGCTCAGATACACTTTACAATCAGTGAACTGCTTAGTAGCCGATGGGCCAGTGCAAAACAAACTGCTATGTTGCGGATTTTTTGTCATCAGATACTTTTCCACTGTCTTAACGTAGTAAAATCCGTATTGATTTTTACTTTACCCATTCAATTCATTCATTGACAAAGAATTGAAAGCCGCTTAAAAGCATCGTTTGTTAACAAGTATTTAGCGAACAAACGAAGTGAAAAGCAATAATCCGTGCGTATTTTATTTTAGTTTTATTTTCTTAATCAGTTCTAGATATAGGAAATAGTATCAATTACTGGTGATAAAAGGAAAATACCAATACGAACTGCGCAACACATGCATGGAACATGTATCCAAAAGATTCTCAGACAAAAGCTTGTGGCATTTTTGTAACATTTACTAGTAATGTGAAGAATTTTACAAGTATTTTGAGGCGAATAGAGCCAAGAAGATTTTATCTTGTCTAAAGTGCTCGTGGCTTTCATGAAATTTATTCCTACCGAGGTGGTGCAACAATCTGGTCTACTCTCCCTCTGCATAGTTAGCTAAGACTATTGTACTGACTGGAATAGAAAAATTCACCAATCTCTTCTTCTCCTATTTCAGTCAGTATTACTGCCCGCCCAACATTCCTTGGTCTAATGTCGATATGCATTACGTAAATCCAAATCCAAAGTACTTAGTCACCGGGGACGGAAACGCATTCCACCAAGTGCCTATTCTGTCAGACTATCCTGTTAGACTTTACACAAGCGTCCCAACCAGGTATTCAGACAATGACGGACTACTTGTATCGACTTTGGCATCTACAAGGTAATCTCGCACTGGAAGCTAATATACCGGAATATGGACATAAACCTTTTCAAAATGTGACTTAACGTTGCAATTTATCCTGACATTGAACTCCAATCTGGCCAGGATATTAACGATGCATTGCAATCCTCCTGAAGGGAAACCGTGACATGTGTTATTAAGTTATATTTAGGGGTCAACCTTGAAACTTTGTTGTATGTTTTATGGTAAGTATTTTGGCAAAAATACTTTTAAATAATTTTTAAAATTTAAACTAAAAATTCTAAAGCGTTGGTTTAGTTCATACAGTGTTGATGTGACAAGTCTAATCAAGTTATCAAAGCATCTAACATGATATACAGCATTAATAATGCATTTCGATTTAGTAAAAACTGAGTATTATACATAGATGATTGCCATCTAACATCTTCGGTCTCTCTATCACATGTTCGAGTCGACAAATAACAAATGCAGTTGTAAGGTATTTAAGCTTCGTTGCTACCAAATATAGCCACATTTTTTGCTTCGTTCATAGACATGAAGTCTAATGAGTACAAAGCGTAGGCGTCGCTTACATGCAACAAAAAACAAGAAAAGCCTATTTTTATCATCGACAGACGATTATTTTTAGCCAGAGCCGGAAAGTGCTTGAATCGACATTACATTGCCACGAGCAAACCATGACCTATGACTGAGTCATGCTAGATAGACATAGGCTTTATTGCTAAAAAATACACTCCGTCCCTCCCTCCCGCACTTTGCATTTGACATACGCTGTCAAAACGTGCAACTTTTGACGGAAGTTTAAATCAGATGTCGCAGAAAATCGGAGACGTGCTAAACGTCATGCGCGCTTCATGCCAAGTGATGCGTCAACAAATAAGAAAATCGCTAAAACTAAACGTCTGAGAAAGTAAGCAGCAAAAGCAGTCGAGAGACATCGTCACAGAAAGTTACAACAAATAATCGTTGCAACTTGCAACTAATAATAAAATCAGGAAATGCAGAATTTGTATTTATAAACATTGAAACTAACACGCACGAAAGCTTTGAGATACAATATTAGATGTCAGTAACAATAAAAAAAAAAAAAAACAACGAAGCATAATACCAACAAAAACAATTGCTTTATAAGTAAAAACAAGTATTTTTGCTGTATTTTGTCAGTTTGACAATTCAAAAGTGTTTGAATCAAATCAGCTACAATTATGGAGAATTTCAGTTTTGGTGCGGAAAGCAGTGTGCATATCTAGTCAGACATATGTCTTATAATTTATGCTATTAAGTGTTAAAATATTTTATAAAAATATTTTTTATAAAAATTTGCAAAATAAATTTTTTTATTATATGCAGACAGTGACGTTTCGAATGGGATGTGTGTGGGGGATAAGATACCCAATTTTTCTACTATTTATTATTTAAATGATTGTCTGATGACAGACTTTAGTTTAATTAAAGCAGAAAAGTAGCAATAAATTTGCTTAACAAAATATGTTCCTCAGTCTTTTTATAACAGCCAACCAGCTGGATACGAGCATCTCGGTGCGAGAAGTTTTCATGATCTCCTGAGCATCAACAAAATCAAATCAACCCAAGACAAAAGAGTATTATGCAAAAAAGTATTATGCGATTATTAAATTGCAAATTTAGTCCAATGTAACGCTTAATAAATTATGTTGAAGAATTGTACGCCAACCTACATATAGAAGTCTGCAACGTAAATTGTCTTCTGCACCATACAAATGTCTTGAGGTGTTCATAAAAACGCATGGAATTAATGTCATGCTGATCAGCGAATTTCATTATACTTCCAGATCCTATTACAAACAATTAAATACTGATGGCTGCTTTCCTAATCCAGTCTATAATATGAGATATGCTTTCTTCCAAATTGTAGGCATTAAAGTGAACACCAACCGTGGAGACATAGAAATGGCGTCTGTTTTGTCTTGAGCTCGACTGGTTTCTAATTTATTTTCGAAGAGTTTGCACCAAAGTTACTGATTCCGGACAACTGGAATGCGAAACGTACCTTTAAGCTGAGATCTAACGAATATCAATTATTCTCTGAACACCTCCCTTTTATTGGTAGATCTAGACAACATCCCATAGTTTAAGGCGCCAAAGCGACGACTGCTACCGCTTCGAGCGAGTATAGCAGTATTTAGCAGAGAATTGAAAGAATTGCTAGATTTGAATATTGAGATTCGGCAGGCTGACGATATTGAAGCTGCCCACGGTTTTTGAACAGACTTCACTTTGCAGCCTTCAGTGTTGGTCCCTCACACTCTATACTCAAGAATCAACAACTTGAACGAGGCTTCAAGTAGCTTTCTTACTTCTTCAAAAATCTTGAATCTTTACAAATCCAAATCTTCATTGTGCATCACCCATTCGGCCCCAAACTGGTACGTCAC
Source organism: Leucophenga maculata (assembly GCA_035044805.1). Taxonomy (NCBI): domain Eukaryota; kingdom Metazoa; phylum Arthropoda; class Insecta; order Diptera; family Drosophilidae; genus Leucophenga; species Leucophenga maculata. The sequence continues at coordinate 678,002 of JAWNNP010002797.1, read as the reverse complement.
TGCATGCAAGCAATTAATTGCAATAGACACAGTGGCAACACACTGCATAAATAACGCACCCAGAATGCATAATATAAACTATTATTTTTTCTACTATTTTATAAGAAACAACAATTAATTTAACTATAAAAATAGTAAAGGTCATCGACGTTGTCAAAAGTATCTCGAAATTCTTGTCGCGCTAGCAACGCAAAAATGTGCTAAAATAGCAAAAATTTTTCAGTGTACATATGTATACAATGCGAGAAGATAACCGGTATCGTACGGGGAATTTAGTTAACTACTTACATGTAGGTACTCTGATGCATTTAAAAATATACAAATTAATTTTTTTTAAGTAAGAGTATAAGATAATCAAATAAGTTTCGATAGCACTTTTGGGTAAATAGATTTGGATGCACACTTTTTAAAAATGTTTTGCTACATGATATAATCTTTAAATTTTGATCAAATATGGCATTATAGCGTAGAGTTCTAAAATTTAATTTACATGAATATAGAATAGAATAACTAAAATAAAAGTTTATAAGCTTATATGAATCATTAAGAATTGTACTTGATTATACCACTCTCCAAAAGGCTATATCAGAATAATCCTAGCACATTTGAAAGCCAAATTCATTTTTTAAATATAGTGTTTTCTTTATTGGATCTTCTTCCAAATAGACTTTGTTGCTTGCTTTGAGTTGTAAAGAAGAAATTTGTAGTCCAAGCTTAAGTAGGACCTCGGATTTATAGGCCAGTGTAGGGAGTTGTCTTTTAGCTTTATTTGTGTTTTCTTGGCTTCAATATATTTACTAGAAGTGAGCAGTCTTTCGAGATGAATGCCGAGGTGCACGACATCATTGGCACTTTAGATAGGCAGAATAGTAGGCTTATGGGTCTAAATGATGCTGACTGTGTTTTATCCTTTCCGAGTTTCGGGTCATGACTATAATCTTTTTAAATTGGTGGAACAAAATTTCAGCATCGTTATCTTTATATAGGATAAGTTGATCAGCTACAAACACAGAAACTGCAGAAACTCCAAATCATAAAATAGTACCAACAGGCATTAAGCGAAGAGAAATACACTCATCTGTGAGAAAGAAATACACTAATCTGTCAGGATCTCAAGAAGACAGGCGTAAATGCTGCAGTAAAAACAGTAGAATTTCAACACCACAGAAGGAAACTATGAATGAAAGGCAGCTCATTAAAACCTAAAGATTCTTGCGACAGAGTTTAGCAATACCAAATCAGAAGAACTCCATAGTCTTCAGAACTATCTCAACGCGCATGAAGTCTGTAAGAGCAAAAAAAAAAAGGCTTCAGTCGAAAATTCAATAGTTGCTACAGAAACGTTGAATCAGAAAGAGCAATAATCCGAATGAATGAAAAGCAAGAGTTATTGTAACTATCCCGAAAAAGGCTATCACAGTGAATTTTGGAACTGAAGGGCTATTTCTCCACTAAACTGTAGTGGTAATCCTTTATCGGAGCTCACTAACAATAAAGAGCATATTACACCGTGAAAATGATTGTTTGTGGGTCACAGTGTGGGTGACATGTCTCCACTGATCATATATATATATATATATCTTCAGAAAATGACAAAGTTTCACGAAACAGTCGGCAGAGCCTTGCTAGAGAATCATTTTTAGTCATTGACAAGTTAGTAATATTCAATAACTTTCAATAATAATAAGGACTTCTGCAAGCTACTAAAGTAATTTAGATTTAGTTGTAGAGTCAAAACTTTTGTCGCGGCCGCTTGAACGCTTGAACCTGAACAGTTTAGGAACCAGCCTGACGCACACCTTCTGCATTATCAATTTTTGGAAAAATTTATGCACATGAATCCAACTTCCATCGGCTAGTCTGGTTGAAACCTTACAGAACGGAAATCATCGTTCATCCCATGCCGGAATACTCTTAAATTTCTGCACCCACCTTGTAACTTGCACATATTATCGACATAACTAACAAAGTCTTGTATAAGAAATTCGTATATTGCGGCATATAAAGTACCCAGATAAATTTGAGCACCGAACGTTGTGCGAAAGTATTCACCATCGCGGCTCATGACGTGCTCTCAAACCTAAAGTGCATTTAATTACTGATGCTGACTGTATTGTTGCTGTAGCTTAATTCATCCCATTCTCAACGTTCAAAAATATATTTCAAGACTATTTCGAGCGCACCTTGTACTGTAGTAAAGTGAAATTCTTGCAGCACTCTGCATAAATTTTTGCAACTATAACTATAAATTTTACTAAAAAGCTTAGAGAGCACTTGAAAACATTAATGCGTAGTGGGTTGAGTGAGGTTAAGTGATAGTAAAATGAAGAAATGCACAGGCTTTGCTTTCTTTCATGCACTAATTCAACGTTCTCTAATAACAATAGTCATAAGTTAAAGTATTTTTAGTAATTTACGACATGTGGGAAGTGCATATTTTTGTAATTTACAACAACAGCAGCGGCTGAGAATGGCTGGCTGTCTGGCGGGCGACAAGTCTAAGTTACAACAATGAAACCAACAACATTTTTGCATTCATTGTGTCAATTATGATTAATTTTCTTGTCTAGCAAGGGAGGCACGCGTTGCATGTCAAGTTCTCATACGGTCAAACGGTCATTTATGCAATTTCAATTGCAACTGAGATACTTTATCTTAGCTTTTCTTTCTTTTTTTTGTAATAACATTTCTTAGACATTTCATAATTCAACAAATACTCGTATTGCTAATGTGTTGCTGTCAGCTGTAGTTCATTTAACAAGTATTTTGTTTTATGTCACCGCACACGCATGCGAATAATGTCAAAACACATAACAGATAGATACACCATATAAACTAAGCTTACATCCTCCACTCAATAAATTACATTTATTTATGCAAAGACTTAGAGACCTCACCTTTGGTGCACCTACTCGTCAAAACTTGCCAAAAACTGAAACCGCACACGACTTGGCGAGGTTTCAATGCAAAGGTCATGTCATGGCGACGTCAACGGCAACGCAACAATCAGCAACGCGTGGCTTTCATTAGTAAATAATTTCATAAACATTTATTTTTATTTTATTTTATTTTTGTGCATAACAAATGCCATTGACATGGCCGCCATTGAGCTTGTCAAATGCAAAAAAGGAGCCACTCACAGCAGAAGGAGTATAAACGGCGAAACGATTTATTTGCGTCAAAGAAAGTTTATCTAAATACGTCAAAGTTTTTCATTGAATTGAGTTATTTTGTGACAATATGACAAACTTTTTTTTTTTTTTTAAGACTTCATAATATTCAATTATTCAATTTTGCCTTGAATTGTTTGTTAAAAAAAAAATATAATATTGCGAAACTGTCACAAATGTCTCAAGGATATATTAGAAGTAAAGTGGTTTGAGTGATGAAATATTGTAACTGTTTCTGAAATAACACAGTGATTCACGGAGAAATTTATAGCCAGACTATAAAAGTATGAATGCAGATAGATTTATTCATGTTCCCCTGTCTAGACATATGCGTATTACCTATGGTTTGAACACGGTAAAATTTAGAATTTGGGTCACTTGAATGAAAAATGTGTTCGAAAATTTGAAAAGGCGGCATACATTAACAAAAGCGTCAAATTCTTACGACACCTTGGTTAAAACTAGAGCAGAAATGTGGTATCAAGACTGGTCTCAAATCTATGCGTCGTGTTATTTCGATTGCTAAGCATATAAAAAGACTAAAAATCAAGAAGTGTCACCTCTTAACCTGGTTCAAAAAGCGCAACGCCTGAGTTTATGTCGCGCACATGTAAGCTGGACTTCGGAGTGACAGCACGTGGTCTTCTAAGACGGAAATTGATTACTTGAGTATACTTGAGTTAACCAAAAACATCGAAATAACTCGGAACTCGATATCGGTGAAGGTTTTTCCTCTTTTAATTTTTTATAATTTTTTTTTTTTTTAAGTTTGCTAAATGAAGATCGGTTTTTGATTAATATAAGCATTAAATCTTCCTTCTGGTCAAAGTACAATATTTAAATGAACAATTTTTTTAAAGAAATTCTCTAGCATGCTTGGTTTGGGAGCAATGGGTGATAGCAAACAGATTAAAGGAATGTCCTATTCAAGTGGCGAGAAGTGTCCGTTGGGAACATTTGTACTAATATAAAACAAACCAAAAAAAAAAACAAAAAAAAAACACTGCAGTCGAGTCCACTTAGGTACTCAGTTCTCAACAATTTGAATGAGGGCTATCTCTTTTAGTGGTCCGATCTTGGCTTACATGGAATATTAACTTAGGAAGCCTGGATGATGCATAAAAAAACTTTTCATAGAAAAACTCAGAAAGATTAGACAAATTTGTGTGGAACTTTACCTTTTAGTGGTCCAATAAGCTAAGAATTAAGATAAAATAATCCAAATTTGATGTTTCCTAAAAAATTAACAACATCAATAAAATTTGATCATACAAAAACTCAGAATGAGGAATAGGTTTACATGGTAATGGATTGTACACATTGAATAAATTGTACCCTTGAGGCCACAACGGGTGGCCACAAGTTTTCAGTGTGCTGCGCGAACGTCAACCATTTGTCATTTGCCTGCGTCCGGACGGTGGTGTTCAACCAGACATTGGGTGAACTGCTTCTGCGTAGTGTGAAGCACACGTTGATGCACTTGGCCGAATTTAGTTTGTTGTTCCACTTCCGGGCCCAGTGCTCAAGCGTGTGTACGTACTCCTCGACCTCGACTGTGGCGTTGTACTCGCATTCTGAATTGTACAGAATCGCCAGCAGCACTTTTTCTGGAGCCATTATGTCTACGCAAGGCTCAGGGAGATTGGCTGTAAACAACGAGTATAGATGCGAACCCAGCCCCCTTCCTTTGGGTACACGAACAGATTTTACAACATACATATAGCGACGTTCCTCCAGATAGCATCGAACCATCAGAAAAAAATGGTGCTGGGAGTAGCGCCTTGATCTTAGCCAGGAGTCTGACAGGCCACAAGGCTTCCTGTACATCGACAAATATTCCATTGCAGTACTACTTGTTGTCAATCGCCTTCAAGACATGGTTTACGACTTGCTCTATGCTGCCCTGACCAGATCTAAAGCCAAATAGTTGGCCAGGTAGAGTTGTTTAATAGCCTACCAGCTCGGTAACTCGAGACACAAAAAGTTGTTCTTATTGGTTGATATGAGTTAAAATGATCGTCAGGCTTGTCGATCAACATAATTCTGGATGTTTTCCATGTAGTGGGAAAATATTGCATTCTCAGCATAGCGCCCGCATTTGCAGAGCTTTTAGGGTTTTACGACATATATTGTCGTATCCTGAGACCTTGTTTGTGCATAGCTTCCTGCGTCTGCTACTTTTACAGATCGAACAGCCTGAAGTACGTTATCGACGTGTGAACCGTATCGAAAGAGTGTGAACCTATCTTCCAAACCAAATGCGTTGCGAAGATGTTGGCCTGCTCCAAATCTAAATCGACTCGACTTGCTGCTCAACATATGATTTCGTTGTAGATTTGGTAATAACTTAATGGGATCGACCTCACCTTTTCCTACCTGTTTGCACCTTTCATATACCCTTCAACGCATAAGTACGAGAAAACTTTATTCAAGAAGCATTATTATTATAGCAAAAAATACCCATCAACAGTTTAGTTAACTCCGACTGTCTGGGTGGGTGTTCGTATTAAAATTGATATCTTGGAGTCTATAAGAGATAAAGCATTAATTTTTCTTTTTTCACTTGAACACATGTAACAGACAAAAACTAGAAACCAGATGTCATCGATTTTTTTATTTTTCTAAAAATCTCTTAGGCATATTTAAGGTACGAAATGGTGTTGTATTGAACTCTGATCACTCTTCAATTTGCCTCACAAAGCTAGATGCTTTAGAACTAGACAAAGTTTTTGTGTTATATAATAAAAATTTTGCATTATATAACGCAAAAACTGACTAGGAATACTTCAAATCTATGTTAGAAAATGCATTTGACTTTAATGAAGAAATAAATAGTCCTGAGGTCATAACGTACACCCAACAAATTCAACTACAAATTCCAACTAAACACTGTCCTCTTTTGAGGTCCCGAGATAATAAAAGCTTCTGAAGGCTACTGTTAAATTTAATGATGATGAAGAAGACAATCTTCATTATAATAATTATCAACTGAGCAAGAATATACGACATACAACAACACCTGAAATTATGAAATTTGTTAAAGGTTTTAAAAATAAAAAAGTTCTGGGTAAGACCTGATAACTGCAGAGGGTATGGTTCAGCTGTCACAAACGAGTTTTTTAAAACTAAGCAACATAGTCAACGCAGCGCTAAGACTTGGATTTCTACCGATTCAATTGAAAGTTATAGAGGTTCTCATGATATCGAATTCTGGCAAACCTTCAAACGATTGCTGCTGTTGATTAAACTACTTGAGAAAAATCGTTGTGATCCAAAATGGAGTAGAAAAACGTAATGCCTCAGCATTAGTTTGGCGTCGGGGAAAACCATTCAAGGATCAAAGAAATTCACAGAATCTGCAACGTAACTGAGTACAGCAGTGTTCCTTCTTGATGTGTCAAATGCTTTTCATAAAGTTTGGCACAATAGGTTGCTGCATAAAGTACGACGTTCATTCTCGATTGATCTCGATCTAAAATACTTAAATCTTATTTAACACATCGTTTTTTCTATGTGAAGCAAGGCAGCGCATATAAATCTTTAAAATCATTTAAAGCTGGTGTCCCATAAGAAACTGTCCCAATCCTATACCTTCTGCACGCATGCGATATTCCACAAGTATCTGGTATAAATATGGCAACATTTGCGGAGGACACATCGATTTTTGCAATAGGAAGAGTCAACAAGAATAACATAAGCTGAACTTAACGAGTTAGCTAGATGAACAAAATATGAAATTTACACCTAAACAGTACCAAAAAGAGCTCGCTAAGTTCCTCTCCCCAAGGGGAGTGGCACTTATCATACATAACTAACCCTCATTCTTAGTTTTTGTTAAAAAAAAAATTTATTGATGTTAATTTTGCTAAAAAATCATAAATAAAAGGGTAGCCCCATACAATTCAGTCCCACCGTTCTGAGTTTTTATCTGAAAAATATTTTATTTAAACTTCACTGCAGGTGTTTTTTTTTTATTTTGTTTTTATTAATTTTTATTTTGTTTGTTATTTTTTAGTAGAAATAAAAAAGAGTGCGAATAGATTATTTAGTGTTTGAAAGTTTGTTTAAAGTATAATTAATTATTAATTAATAGTTAATCGTGTATGAATTGCTCAATAAATTACATATAATTATAATTTTATTTCCTTATGGTTTTAATTTTGATTATAAGCATTTTATTTTAAGTACGTGTATCTGCAAATATGGAGAGAAGAACTTGTTAATCTTTTGGCATTTGGTATTATTATCGTCAGGTGAATATAATGTATGTTGAATATGAATATTTACTAATTTTAGATTTTGTTTACTTACTAACAAATTATTATATTATTTTCCACTCCGCTCACTACCATTAGAACGCACTGTACTCTGTGCCGCAGTATTGCCACATTTTTTCTGCAATATCGAAGTGAAGAAATTTGCCAGCGCACCGTCGTCGCTGTTTGTGCTGCCATCCAACTCCAACTGATCCGTGCAACATGGTGTATACTTAAATGTATCCTTTTCAAGCGCTGTTTCAATGCCGCACACTGGACCACCTGCCTGGTTGAGCATTGTCTGCTGTTGTGCCAAAAATGTCTGTTCATCGACAGTTTCTACTACATCATAGGCGAAAGTTTTTCTAGATAGAGTTTCTTTAGTATTCTCAGCTTTAAGTTCGCCAAGTGCTTCAATCTTTTTTATGCAATCCCAACCTGCTGGTATTAATAATGCATCCTTTTCCATGACTTGCGCATTTATGCTGCAAGGCTTATCATAGACACGTTGTAAAATATATTCAAAAAGTTGCACACAGTTGATATTTTCTTTGACGCTTGTATAAAAAAGTGCGGCGCCATGTTGCAAGCAAAAACGACGTATACTTTGCTCTATGAAATCGTAGTGCGCTGCATGATAATTGCATTTCATAAAGTCGCTTTTTGTGACAGCGACTATCATTTGCAAGCCCAGATTTGTGCGCAATGCGTCGCCTGGTTGCGATGCTATATCTTTCAGTTGATCCATAAGACATTGTTTTGCTGCATCTTTCTGCTCAATTTGAACTGTAAGGCTTTCAATATGTTGTCTAAGTACTTCAATCCAGTGTTCCAATTGTTCTAGCAGATTACTTGTTTCTTCCATGGAGACTGTTAGTAGTACCAGTGTATGCGCATAGTTGCTCTCATTAAGCGCGTAGTGTAATAGTTTGGTATATGCTGCATCACCATTGTGTAGCCAGACATCGATTGTAGTCCTATCATCGTCGTTGAGTTTTAAGTAGCCATACTCCAAGCCTCCGGCACCATTTTTGGGATTTTGTATGCGTTGCAAAGTAGCCATAAGCGTTGACTTACCACTATCATTACTACCCATCACTAATATGGATTTAATTCTGGGACGATTTTTGCTGCTTAGCGCTGCGACTTCATTTAATATTGTACGCCAGATGTTCGCGTCTTTATCAGTTTTATAATCTCTGCTATACATCTGTGCTTGCATATTTAATATGGCTTTTGTTGTTGTACGGAATTATTTAATATTTGTAAGAAAAAAAAAAAAACACAAATACAGCGTTTATCAGCGATTGAAACGTTGAGTTTGATGGCAAATTGTTTACTAAAATATTTCTTCTATGCAAACTTCTATTTCTCACTTGCAATTTCGAAATACTCTTTATGCATTATTAGAAAAGGCATTCACAGTTTTTCAGGCAGTATGTTACGCAATTTTTATTATAAATATTTAGCAAATTTATGTTACAAGCAGAAACAGGCAATTAAAGCCCCTTTAAGTATATATGTACACATATATCCTTGAGATATATGTAGACTTGTTCGTCTGTCTGGCTGTTTGTATGTACATACATGAAGAACTTGGAGACTATAAAAGATAGAGCCTCTAAGTTTGGATATTTCATGTCTCCTATTCCATTTTCAGATAACTAGTCAGCGAATGTTCCAAACCCTTTTTAAGGGGTAATATCTATGAGTTTTTGTATGAAAACATGTTTGTATTTCTTATAATTTTAGCTAAAAACGCAAACTTACGATGCATCAGAGTTCGTTTCTAATAAAATTTTATATATTGCGACATATCGAACGACTAGAAGAGGAAGTTCCCATTATAAGTATGTCCTCTATTTAGCTTCAAACGGCAATTTTCTTATTGTATCTTGCACTAATTCCAATAAAAATTCTATCCTGAACGAATCTAGTAGGAAATCGTTGGATTGGAACAGTTGTTACAACATAGTAGGGCAAGGTAAACCTGCGTGAAGACTAACATCTGTTCTCTAGTCATTGGATTATCGGTTGAGGCTAATATGAGGAAGTATGGTATAGTTTTTAGTCTAGTCTTATTAAATCTTTATAACTGTGGTCGGCAGTCACTCTGAAGTGTGCAGCAAGAACCACCAAATTTTCCAGCGAGCTGGTTTTAAAGTCATGCACACAGCTTTCGCACCACAAATACGATACTTCATGACAACAAATGCAAATTTAAAGTTCGGTTATAGAGTATCTTGAAGTCGAGCACGACTGCAGCTTTATTTCTTTGTTTAATGAGATTTCACGTATGCAATGCTTTATATAAATTCCGTAGTTTCTATTTTTAATGAAGAATATATGTATGTAGATCCATAAAATATAGACACTATAAACACTTTACTATTTGGGATCTACTCTTTTTTAAAAATTTTCAATTTTTGTTTATGCTCCCGAAATGTTCTACTTAGCTCCGAACGAAGCTTTGAAATTTATAGAACCTACTTGATTTTTTGTGGTGTATACCGGGTCCATATCGAACTACTAGAATAGATAGTTCCAATTCAAATCTGTCCTCCATTGGTTTTATATATCACCCATGCATACTTAAACTGCGACGGGAGTAATTTTTAATTTAATTTAATTAATTTAATTTTTTCATCCATTACTTGAACTAACGGTTTTTGTACAACTCACCACACTTTCCTCACCACAAATAATTTAAAAATAGGTGCATACTTTTAGGCACGATCCTGTGTCCCAAGTGGTTGGTGCATAAACTAATGAGACCGTTAAATTTGAAACTGCGGATCAACAGCTCTCAAACAAAACTAATTTTGTAAATAATTTTGATGAGACCTTGTGGAGGTTGTAGGGTAGGTCTCGTCAAATTGATCATGATGTACTTTACGATATTTCCTGTCAAAGTTAAACTATATCAAAAGGATACAGTTATTTCACTCATGAAACTTATAGCCCAGTTCTCATTCGCAATAACTTTAAAGAAAAAGATGTAGCTTCTTAATGAATAGTAGGTCCTAAACACAAAAGCCTGAAACCAGGAAAAAAAAAAACAGAAGAAGTTTGAAAAAATACATCAAATACATTTTTTGTCGTTTTGATTCGTCTTATTCTTATACTGTTGAATCGTGGGCTCGAATCTTCGCCATTCGTTTCTGTTCTAACAACAGGGAACCGAATGTACTAGACTGCAGATCAGAAATTTGACATGGCCTCAAAAGAAAAAGAGTAGAAATCTGTCATCTACAAGACATATGCTAAGACCATTTACCATTGGTTATTTATATTAAAGTTCTTGTTAGCTTCGTTCCCAAAAGACGAAGTGGAATCTTGGTCGCCGAAAAATGGAAGATCATTACACAGGAGATAAAAGCTCACTAAACCGAGAAGCAAAAACATGATCTAGACATCAAAAATTATACCATTGCTGATTTTCTGGAAAATGTTGAGCCTATCGGACTGAACTACATCCTGTGGAGAGCCAAGAAATTTTTAAAACTACCTGCTCATCGTTCAATTACTATTAAAAACTTAAATTAAAATGTGTATCATATTCATCACTAGCTTTTACCCGCGTCTTCGTCCGCGTATCTTTCAATTAATTCCTTTTCTTATTTTGCCTCATTTTTGTAACAATACGGGGGGTGGTGTATCGCCATCTAATTTTGACCAAACTTCCAAATTTCATCACTGTACCTTAAATGGATGCAAAAATATGAAAAACTGTGAGTATTGCTTATATGGGGAGAGGGTAGTTGGCCCACCGATTTTGACCAAACTTAACAGGTTGACTTCTCATAATCCTCTTAACAAGTATATCAAATTTCATCTCTGGACCTCAAATTGATGCCGTAAGAGAGGAACATACATACATCCATACATACATCCTTACAAACTTTCGCATTTATAATATTAGTAGGAAGAGAAAGTCGAATCTTTCACTTCTCATTTTTAGCAACAGTTCACTCCTTTCAATTGTTGAATTGGCACACTGAAAGCTGAAATAGTTCCTCTTGATAACAAAATATCTGCATTGATGCAGCAACTATAAAAGTGCTTCCTTCTTCTGATTGGGGTTTGGCCATTTTCCAAGTCAATGGTTATGCGCGGAGATAATTTTTATCTCAAAGCCTGTTATACTAGAAAATGAGATGACGTCGTACCACTCTTTCAATTTGCTGACGATATTTCCGAAAATTGGAAAGAATATTTCTTCAGCGAGTGCTTCCACAAATTGATAGAGATTCTCTTTCAGACCACGTATTTTGATTTAGACGACGTCATGGAACTCGGGAACTGTTTCATAAAATTGTAAAGGAGGTAATCAGAGGTTGCGAAGGCAAGTAATATAGCGCTGTTGCTGCTCCTTTACAGAGTGAAGCAATCCTGCATCATAATAACTATTTCTTCGATCATACTTTCAAGAACCACGATTCTATGACAGATGTACAAACGTTGGGTATCTCCACTGAGTATCTGGTTAGCAAAGCTGCTAACTTTGGAAATCACAAATTTCAACAAAAAGTTGGCAACTTAGACACACAAATTTGACTCATGTACCGACTGCTTTGTCGTTAAACCCAAGTTAAGTCTAGCTAACAAAAAAAAAAAAAGTATAAATATAGCTTCCAGAAGAAGTCAAGGTTCGACCCTATTGGTAGACCCACTAAAAAACCCACTCCGCAAACAATTGCTTTCATAAACTTGGCATTAAACCATTTGAAACCTGATTTTCCAACGAAATCTTAACTGAAATCAAACAAAATCCATCAATCATCTGAAATTGACAGATTTTATGCAAACAAGCAAACACCTCATAAAAAACATAAGAACAAGAGAAGCAACACGATCACGATCGGAGCATCAACTCTGGCAGCTTCCGCATTCAGCGCCAGTGGAGCATCCTTCAAACGGCAAAGTAGGTGTTCGACTCAGCATTCGGTAGTCATCGAATTGATATCAATTTAAATTTATGCAAAACAAAAAAGTCGCAAACGAGCCACGAAAACCGCGGGAAGCATGTCAAAGAGTCAACGAATCGATGCAAAGCAAGTAGCGCACAGAATTCAAAATAATCCAATTCAATTCAATGCAGTGCAATGCAATCGTTAAACTTCGAACGAGAAAGCGCCCAGGTTCAGCAGCTGAATGAACTTGATATTATGCAAAGTGGCTGCTGCTTCTATTGTCTGGCGGCATTGGTTACACATTTGGAGTACACTTCTGCTTAGAGAGTTGCCTCACAGTTGGCCGCTAACAAACTTGGCAGGCACCAGGCTTTGTTGTCTTCGGTTTCGCTGTGTGTGTCGGTCGCTGTTGTTGTCGCCTTGATAAGGATCTGTGACAACTTTTATGGCTAGTGTTTGGTTACTTACTCCAGAGTGGCCGGCGTGTGGCTCCTGGTTGCATGATGCAGCTGAGCTGAGTGGCTTTTGTTGGCAGCGCAACAAATTACATGCAAATTTGCTGTGATAACAAGCAATGGCTCGACTCTGCTGGATAAATGAGTCTCGTGTGAATTCCTGGATTTTATTTTGGCATTTTAATTGAAACCGAAAAAAGGAAGATGACTATAGGAAATATGGAACAGAAATTCTTTTTTTCAACTATCCTGCATGCTTATAGATGCTACTTTGGGCTCAGAAAGCAGATAAATGGAACACTCTCTCGAATGTCTAAAATCAAGTTCTACAAGATGATGATAGTTCCGAGCATGCTGTATAGCGCAGAATCATGGAGCCTGATTGAACTAGTTGAAGAGGCATTGCAAGCCTTCGAAAGAGAGGCTCTTCGAAAGGTTTTCGAAAGTTGGTGACCAGTTTCGGTTCCATTTGAACCACGAGTTTTATGACTTTTTCCATGAGATAGTCGATAGTCTAGCGGAGAAAATTTCGTCGGCAGTCCGGGTTGGCATCTTATTCGGATGGACAAAAGAGCTCCAGCAGACATGGTTTACATATGTGGGCGAAATTTTATTGATGGATTACATAAAAGGAGAAGGAGATAAACGAGCACACGAGGCAATGATCAAATATGAAAAGATATCTGCGTCAGCGCCTATTATTCGTTGGTGTGAGAATCTTCATAGTTACCTTAGTACGGTGAAAAGAAAAGGTCACTTCATGAAAAGAAAAGTTTAATGTAAGACCTCCACAATTTTCAGTTTGCTCGTTGATTCTAGCTAAAACTAAGAATCTACAGAATCTGACTTGCTAGATGCTAGATATGTCTTGAAGTTTTCTTCCTAAAAGTCGAACCGTCCACTCATTAATTGAAGTTTTGGATGACCTATTCCCTACAAATGCATCCTTTTAAGGAATTTATTGAATGTGATTGAAGACAGCTTCATTTCGAGTTGTTTTCCGTTTAGGTCCGCTCGCAAAGCTTTTTTTAATTTTTTTTTTATACCTTGCATTGAAAGGCTAAGGGTATACTAAGTTTGTACAAATGTATGTAACAGTCGGAAGGAACAACATGGGAAGTCGAATCGCTGTAGCTAAGAGCGTTCGTCTGCCCAACATTAGTTATCTCATCAAGGATATATCGGAAACTAGTCGTCTTTCACTAGCAAAAATAAACCTGAGAAAAATTAGATGTTTGTCAAAATAATTGTGCCTATTTAAAAATCGAATAGAAAACAGTCAATCTAGCAATGTCTGTCTATCTGATAACGGGTTCTGTGAACTTCGCTTGAAACAACTCTAGTCTAATGGTGAATGTATGACACTGCGCTTTCTTGTTGGAACTAAATGGTTTCCTGGACTATCCAGTTTAATGGAGACCAAAAAAGACAGTTATTTATGATGGTCCTAAACCGTTCGCCAATGAGGTTCGTTTCGGAATATGCATAGCTCAATAAAACTGTCTAACCCGTAATCCTTACCAAAGAAATATTCTCTGGATGAGATGAGAGAAGGAGACCCTTGATACTGCTATGAATTAGTTTTATGCAAATTCGACTATTTTGTTTGTTCAGTAATCTTTTCCACACAGATTGTTCTTCATTTCGATTAATTTCGAACATCTTCATCGTTGAATATGCGATGAGCTTATTAATTTTGAGGCATCAACTCTTATGTCAACTTTCTTTTTTGCTACTGCTTAACATTATTTGTTCCCCACTTTTCTTCTACCATAAAAAAAATATCGTCCTAAATGATGCCCAACTAACAAAACATAATTTAATTTTCACATCTTTTCTGAACTTCAAGTGCTCGGAATCATTTAATGCATTTAATTACGCCCCTGAAAAACACCAAAGCAATCTTTTCGATGCTATCGTCCTGCTAATCAGTAAAGTAAAGATCACGAAAACTGCTACACTTTATGCACTACGCGTTGCATGGATCGCACTGTAAGACTCAAAACACTAAAAAAAAAAAAACGGGCGGATTGTTTAAATCGACCTGGTATTTTATCGGCATTAAGTGATCGCTGCAGCGCCTCCACTTTTCCGCTGAAGCAATTACAATTTGAAAAAAAAAAAACTCGTTTTGCGCGTTGGCAATTATTTTGCCTTCCTTTTATATCTTCAGCCTGAGTTTGCCAGTAATTTAAGTTATTTAAAACGTTTAGCTACGCTGGCCAGCAAATTGTTGGTAAATATTTTGACAATGTAGTCCAAACAAGATCAACTTACTACCTTGAACTTCTGGGCTCCAGCGGAGTAAATGAAGTCCAATTGGCTGTGTAGGAAGTCATACGCTTAGCGTGTGTGTGTTGAAGTTTTTAACTGGTAGTCAACATGCAAATTGCGCTTAATAGGCGTTAATGTTTTTGAGTTGAAGTTGCGGCTTATAATTTACACAGGTTTTGTTTTAATATTTCTTTTTTTTTCACCGAGAGACCCACGCGCCAAAGAGTTAAAATATTTCACACTTTTTGTATTGTTTAAAATAAATCAGAGTTAGCACTTAACTGGCGCCAAGCTAAAATACATAAAAAAGTACATGGGTTAGACTTGATTACAGAGAACTAATCACATAAGAGAGTGGTTTATGCAGTAGGTTGAAAAGTGCAAGATAACTTTTAGCGATGAACTTTAAATTCAAATATCAACTATTTCATTGTATAACATTTGCAGAACCCTTTCAATCTAAACTTCCACATTCAATCAGAATTCAAAATATGTTACAAACTACAATAGAAAACTTTATTAGCTTAATTAAAATCTGCATTCAAATGCATTCGCTTCACTTCAAATACTTCTCACCCAACCGCATAACATACAAATCAACACATCATCAGCACCATCATCATCATCATCATCAACATAGGCCAAATGCTAAGCGCTATTTTAAAATTGCCAGCAATTTAGCAACTTTACAGCTTCTCAATGACTGCCTCATGGCCTCGTGGTAACCTCTTCAGACAGACAGACAGACAGACAGACAGACAAAAACTCGTTGAAAGCCTGCAACGCTCTCAATAATAATAATAATAGAAATCCATGGCCGCAGTCCATTTGCCATGCAATGAATGACGTTTTACTTGATTGCAGTTAATTTTCCACGCTCTTCTCATGCAAATTCTACGCTTTTCATTCAGTGCTTTTCTTTACATTTCCTTCAGTTTGTTTGTCTTTATTATATTTCCTCATGTTGTGCTTTGTATGCAAAGCTATTGGATTATTATCCACAAACAACGACAAGCATTTCTTATGATTTCTTATGATTGTCTGACTTGCTGACTGGGCTGGGATGTCTGTCTGTCCGCATAGTTCGTTCATTCGTTCGTTTATTTGTTACTCAGTTTGAATAATGGAAATTAAGTTGTAAAAGAATTGTCTTGAAAGAATTTTCTTTTTGTTGCCAGACATAAATGAATTCAGAATTTACTGCCTTTTTTTAGAAGTGCTAAAATTGAGTGGTTTAGTGTGAGGCTTTTAAATTTTATTGAATGTTCGGAAAACTTTTGTAATTGTAGTTTAGATGGATTTGGATTGATTTAGAAATAATTTGGATTAAATTAATAACTCTCAAAAAAATATGTGAAGCGGCGTTCCACGCCCTCATCGATCTGCTTTAAATAAAATTTGATATATAATAGATTTAATTTTGATATCTTATAATGGCTTAAAGACACACATTTACATATTTAGGAATAATAAAATCACTCTGAAGTTTCATCTGACAGCCAATGAAAATCCCATCAAAATCGGTTCAGCCGTTTCGAAGATTTGTTCGGATAAACGAATAACCAGACAAATAGCAAATAACTAATTTTTTCAATAAATCATATCTGGTAATTGAGTATTAGTGAAAACTTTTCCCGAGTTGAAGAAGAAAAATCGCTGCACTACAGTATGCTCGACATCAAGGTACCCTGTATATCGTTGAAACTAAATTTGTATGACGGTTATATTCCTATCCGGATTCTTGTCTTACACTTTATTCAAATTATTATTAGATTCACCAAATTTGGCCTAACTTCGTAAGCTAATAACAACAACAGAATTTTATAAACTATTATATTAGACCTCTTCTCGTCATCTGATCGTGAACTATATGGACCAAATTTGGTGTATCTAAATTATCCAAACTGCCAAATTTCTTTTATATAAAACCACAGAATGGGATTGCTGGTGATAACGGGTGATACTACTTTTAGTGGTCCCATCTGGACCTATATGTAATATCTTATTACACCTTATATTTAAAATTTTTTTAAGTGCTACATCTTAGTTACCATAATTTCTATGGTGGTCCCATGGAGAACTTAATGTAAAATGAGCGCATAGTTTTAACAGTTCTTCTTTAGCCGTGAAACCAAGAAATAAAAGGAAAACTTTACATGAAAATGTGTGCAACAACAATGTACAGACACAAGATCTTCTTCATCTGGATCTTAATAATTAATATGACTTCTTCAACTTGTCTCATCATAGTTGCCTTACACGACAAAAGACAAGGGCGCTTACCTACCTTCTTAAGACCAGAACCCGGACCAGGATGTGGTAACTGTTTAATGAGCTATACGGAGGCCAAGAAAGCATCGTATGACGTGGTAAGTTTCTTCACTGGTTTCTTGTTCTTTATGAGCTTTTTGTACTCGACATTGTTGACCTACTCGTAATGCTACTGATTGCCAAGAATGCACACCTTCAACTTGGGACGTGGGTGAATTTAACAGTTCGAAGAAACTGATATTCAATGCGCTAAACCACCAATACAAAATATTTGCGGCTTATGCTGGAGAATAAGTTCAGCATTAGAGACAACATCACTGCGGTCGTGGAACCTACTTTGCTAAATTAAGAAAGCTCTCAATCGGAGTAGTGAACAATCGCTGTACAATCGAAGGACGATCTGCATGCTAATAACCGCGTTAAAATGGAGTTTCGGTTTTCATATTTGGAGTATTGCCACAAGTTCGAAACGCAAGCTTTCATAGCAACAACGATCAACAGCAGGTCTACGAAAACCCTTCGTTAAACGATTATTCTATCTATCTCCCACCTATCTTTCTTCTATCCTACAACTTTCTTCTAACTATCTTCCATATATGATTCATCTACCTTCAAACTATCTTATGTCTATCTTCCATAAATTTTCTATCTATCTTCCATTTGTCTTCCACTTATCTTCCATCTATGATCCATCTACCATCCAACTATCGTCTATCTATCTTTCATCAATCTTCCATCTATCTTCCGTTTACCTTGTATCGAACATCCTTCTATTTTTGAACTATCATCTATATATCCTCCATCTTTCTTCCAAATACCTTTTATCTTTGATCCATCTGCATTCCAACTATCTTCCATTTATTTCCATCCATCTACCTTCCTTTACACTTCTTTCTATCCCCCATCAATCTTCCATCTATCTTCCATATATCTTCCATTTATCTTCCATCTATGAACCATCTACCTTCCATCTATTATCTATCTCTCTTCTAACTATCTTCCATGTATGATCCATCTATCTTCCAACTATCTTCCATCTATCTTTCAACTATCTCCGAGTATCTTCTATTCTTCAACTATCTTCCATTAGTCTATTCTCCATCTTTCTTCCAACAATTGTTTATTTTTGATTCATCTACCTTCCAACTATCTTCTATCTATCTTTCACAAATCGTCCATCTAACTTCCATCCAACTTCCATATATCTTCCATCTATCTTCCATTTACCTTCCATCTAATATCCTTCTATTTTTCAACTATCTTCTATATATCTTCTATCTATCTTCCAACTATCTCCGACTATCTTCCAACCTTCGAGCTATTTTTCATCTGTTCTTAATTCTTTCTTCCAACTATCTCTCATCTTTGATCCATCTACCTTCCAACTATTTTCTATATGTATATCTTCCATCAATCTTCCTTCTCTTTTCCATTAATCTATCTTCCATCTTTTATCCATCTATATTCTATTTATAGTCCATCCTTTCCTTTTCTTCTATCTTCCATTTACCTGCCGTCTAATATCCACAAGGTTTCTTAAATTACATCATTAGAGACCCATCACATTACAAAAAAAGCTAATAGCACTGATTCTAGTTACCTTAGTTCAAAATTTTATGCATTTTTAATGATGTCCTTTAATAAGTACAGAGCTTCAGCAACTAAAGGAACCTACACACACAAAAAATTTCATTCTTGTATGTACATGTTAAAAAGTTAATAACGGAGCGTAGGTACAATTGGAGACACCAAAAAGTACTCTTAATTTTAATTTTTGATCTACATTTAAACTACACACCCATCTTATTCTTCAAAAAAACAGTCCTCGATGCACAGTACCTCATATCCATATAGTTGTGATATCATATATAGCAAGCCTTTATTTTTATTTGCAGAAATATTACCTTTATTTTTTAAAATATTTTCATTTACTTTAACTGCTACCCTACTCTTCTAAACATTACTGACCCAAAAATACATTAAAACCACAAAAACTATCTCCTTGTAGCGCAACTCACAATCAAATCATTTTCCATTGGATGCAACTTCAACATTTCGTTGATCTCTTGACCCGCATACAAAGAAATCAAAAAGTTGTTGATTACTTTTGCTGATTTCAACTGACATGAACTCGTATTGACTTTGTACTTAACGAAATTTCTCAATAATAAAATAGACAATTTTCACAGTATGCCATTTCCAATTGCTTCTCACAGTTAATTTGCCAATTATGTGCACGACTTCCGTGGCCAGGAGAAGGAACTCTTTTCAAAAAAATAAAAACCAACAAACCATCACTCGAATATGACATGCTGACACTCAAACTTAACAACATAATAACATAGACTACAATGGACGGAATGCAATCGGTAGTTGATTTGAATTGAACTTAAAAACCTAGACAAGTTTTTATACCCTGCATTGGAGGGTCAAGGGTATACTTCGTTTATTCAAATGTATGTAACAAAAGAATCAATAAAGCATATAATTCTATATTCTTGATCAGCTATAAAAATCAAATCGATATGGCAATGTCTGTCCATCGGCTATAAATGTGAACAAAACTATAAGCCGTAGAGACTTAATATTTGATAATATCTACTCTCCTAACTCAGTGTAACGTATTTGAAAGCCGTGAACATACGGCTGCAGCATTCTTACTTCTTTTTAATATGCAAACAGTGTTGATTCGAATCTAGCATCCGTGCTGAGACCTGTGGGCTGTGCGCTTGCGCGTGTTTAACATGTCGTCATATAGCAGCAATCCGAAGGCGAATTCATAATGCATTGAATAGCTACCCAATGGCATGTTTTGAGCTTGTCTTACTTCAGACTTCAGTAGCTGTCGTACTTCGATAAAGTTTGTTGTATCTAAAAGTGATTTTGCTGCTGTTCTTGTTGTCCATTCAGAACATGTTTGTTATGGAAAGTGTTGTCAATATCAATTACATAATGTGGGCATGTTCAAAATTAATAAGTGACAGTGGAGAGTAGTCTGAAAGTAGAAGCAACAAGTAGAATAATTAAATTTTTTTCTTTTATTTAGAGTATTAAAACCTCTCAAGTTAATTAATATGTTTAATGTTGGCAAAAGGAATTATACTTGTGTTCCGAAGTTGGTTATTAAATTCCGAGCAGCAATAATGAGTTATTGTACACTTTAAGCAGACTGTCAATACAATTATTTAGTTACAGGAATATAAAGCTTTCAAGGATGGTTGGGAGACCGTCGAAGACTTGGCTCGTTCTGGACGGCCTCCAATGAATGACAGTGACGAAAAGCATTTTGAAAAATATCCATGTGAGCTTGGGAGAGGTCTGTCATGTATTCGTGATGTCACTCGAGAGCCTTTAGTCTAATGTTTTTCAATGTATTAAATCTCTTCTATCTGCTTCAAATAGTAGCTCAGATGTAACTAAATACATTTTCTTTTGTATGAAGGTTCAAGTTGATATCTAATGATGTGTTATAATAAAGTGCATATCATAAAAACTTTTTTCCTGATCGACGATGATCGGTCGAAGGGTTTCAAAGTATAGAATCAGTATATGAAGTCTGAACATTAAGCGTTAAGGAGCTAGTTTATAAAGTTCCGAAAAAATGCTGTTCTAGATATTGCAGACATGTTCCCAGTAGACATTCTCGCGAAACAAGCTATAATACATAAGTCGTATCCGAAGACAACTATACAAAGTGACTTATCCAGCTCAGTAGTATCTGAAATTATGATGAAAATTTGGATCTCTCCGATAAAATGCGATGGGGACATTCGAAGAGCTATGAAAATCTATGCACATGTTTTTTGGTTCAAACAAATCTCCAGAACAAAAAACCTTACAACTTCGATTGAGTAACTAACTGTTTTATGTTGCGAAAAATTGATTCAGATTACTTATAAAAATAAGTTTGTAAGAGTATTTTACTACAAAAATTATTGTATTCCAAATCTACTAAGAATAGAGATTTGTGTAGCATCTAAGAACTGAAATATGGTTTAATTTTGAGATAACTTGATTTCTGTTGATCGTTCATCGTCTTATTGCTGACATATCGATATAGCTTGCAAGGAAACATGATAAGAAAAGACCTGTTTAAGAGCTATCTATAAACCTGCGGTCACTCATGGAGCCCACATTGCTTAGATATAATAGAAGACACTGAACAAAATCTTGTGCTGAGAACAAATATTTTGTAAACTTTTTAAATTATGATATTACGAATTAATCATCTAATCATCTTCATAAAACTCTTAACTGAACATCCCTACGACCAGGCAATATGTTCGAGTCACAATTTCAATGGCGATAAACCCAGCCACCGTTTTGGTCCAAATTTCCATTTCATCTAATTTAAATTTTAATCTAAAACTTCATATTTCTAAACTCAAAGCTATCTCGTACTACAATAATCAGCTATGAAAAAAATGCCAGACATATTTCTTGCAATTAACGCACAATTAAACGAAACTGTCAACAATTTATCTTCGACGTCTGCTACAAACGCAGCCAGTAGTAACAAACAATTTCATTTGCGCCTCCATAATGGGAACATGAACGCTTTACGAATGAAGAGTAGCGGCTGCTGCTGGGGTCTGGTAGAAGCAGTTTGTAATGGAAGACCATACCCGTCTAGACCAATGAAGACGATTCGTGCGCTGACAGTTTCCCAGACTGAACGAACTGCTTCGCATTCGATTTTTCTGCTTCTTACTCCGAGTACACAAAAACTTTCAATGATATATATTTGAAAAAGTAAAAGGGCCAAGTAGCCAGTCCGTAGCCAACCACGCTAATTGGCACCATATACGGTTACACGTACAATCTGCTCGCATACTACAGAAACACTGTACAAGACTGGACAGCGACTTAAGAAAGAGGCGCAGTCGTTGCATGTGAACCACATTGGAAAATATGTCAAAATGTGACAAAATGCATGTACGAGACAAGCAAAGGTTTTCCTCAAAATCATGCGGCGATGCATCATTCTTAAAGCTTAAAGCAAACTTAAATCTGAAACAGCTGCCCACACGTTGCAATGTGATGCGATCCGTTGGAATCCTTTGCTTTGCGTTGCATTCTTGCACCTTTTAAGGCGCTCATTAGCCACACTCCAAGGCAACAAGGGTCGAGTCGAGGCACATTCGTGCCAAAAACGGCAGAAAAATCTCATCAGTTGTTGTCCATATTTGTTGTTTGCTGCAGATTTTAAAGATTGCATCAATGTTACAATAATAATGATCAATCAGGTTTCTGTTTGATTGGAAAACAAAAAAAAAAAAAAATAAAACATCAAACCAACATTTCCAATCAACCATCGATCACAGCCTAAGAAGAGTTTCGCTTTCTGCTGTTAACTGTAAAAAAAATTACAAAGCTACAAACTAAAATTCTTCCTGATTTCGGCTTTGCCCTTTAAATTGTCATTCATGAAATCAGCGCATCCTCACTTTGGTCCAAATTAAGCGATTTTCGCTTGTTAACATTTGCGCATTTACATTTTGTACTCGTTTTGCAGTCAGTTTGATTGTTGCTCCATTTTTCACTCGTTTTCGATTTCGGCGAAGACTTTGTAGTCACTTTTTTTGTTCACTGGTCTGTCTTCGAATTGAGTTTACTTACGTTTGCTGTGCGCAATTTAAATTCGAGTTTTCAAGCGAACGAATTCGCAAGTTAATTGAGTACTTTGTGGTGAGTTGCAATGCATTAAGTTCGTGAAATACTTTCACTTATTATGTATGCAACTAACGAATCTGGTTGATTCCTATGTAGAAAATTGTCTTCTTTGAATTTATCTCATTTTTCTAGAGGTTATTTTAGTGAAGAAAAAAGGAATGTAGTGGTATCTGCATGTCAAATTTTTTTTCCTCAACAATGCGTGCGGAACAGAAAAACCCAGCCGAGCCAAATTATTACTACATATTTGTTCGAAACTTTGGGAGATATATCTACGCTTACATGGGACCTAATGACATGAAATTTTACCTAAAAGTAAAATCAGTATACTTTCGAATCCAATATCCAAGTATTTGTATGCTCTAGAATATTATTTTGGGTTATACCAACAAAAAATTTTGTTTGTTTAAATTAAGTTCATTGAATTTAATCATATTTAAATTTTACCAAAAAGGGAGTACCCTGTGGATTTGCTAGTATGAAGCATCGCCGGCTCCTTGGAGGGTAGCAAGACATAGAGGAAGACATTAAGCCTTCTCAGTCTGTTGATCGGCCGCCTGTTTGGTAGAGTGTGAGCAAGTCTGTTGCAGTATGCGGTCAGCCTTGTGTTGTACCGACTGGTATGGCGGCCAATTTACTCTTCTATAGTTTCCACGCGAAGGTTCCTATGGAGTGTGCTGTTTCGGACGAACCATGGGCAATCACTGATCATCCGCAGGCCTTTTTTTTGAAACGCATGAATGCGCTTTCGATGTCTCTTGGAACAAATGCCCCACAGCTGGACTCCATACTTCCAAATGGAGTCACTCTCTCCGCTCTCTTGCAGCGCAGAGCCAGTTTACTTACAGTTTACAGTTTAGCCTCTTATCCAATGTCAATCCAAGGTATCTAATTTACGTGAGAACTGTATTATTCAGCCAGACATTAGGAGGGATCTTTCTCCTTAGTGAGAAACACAAATTGATGCATTTGGTTGGGTTTTATTAAATATTTCACATTCGGGCTCAGTGTTAAAGCATGTGCAAATACTTTTGCACACCATCTGCCGCTTCGTACTCGCATTTTGAGCTGCACAAATTTGCAACATCGTCTTCATATGTTGCCAGCAGTACTTTGTCGGTTGCCATTATGTCTGCACAGGGCACAGGGTGATCATCTATGAAAAGCGAGTATAGTAGCGGACCCAACACGGTTCCTTGGGGCACACCAGATTTTATAACATGCATGCTGGACAGATTTTCTCTGACTTTCACCTGGAAATGGCGTTCATTTAGATATGACTCGATCATAAGGAAGAAGGGTGCCTTGAGAAGCGCCTTGATTTTTACCAAGACTCCGGCATGCCACACTCTGTCGAACGCTTCCTGCACGTCAACAAATACCGCATTGCAAAAGTCCTTGTTGTCAAAAGCCTCCAGCACGGGGTTCAGTACCCTATAGATTTGCTCAATTGTGCCATGGTCTGATCTAAATCCGAATTGGTGGTCAGGCATAGCTGTTTGATAGCCTACCAGCTCAGTAACACGTGACTTATTGGTCGATACGAGTTCGGATGATCCTCAGGCTTGCAGATATATGGTTGGGACCGAAAAAACGCAACTATTGACAAGGAAATATTTGAAATCTTAGTATCCTTTTGACAAAATGGGCTTCAATAAACCTAGTTCATTTTTTTTAATTAGTTTAAGAAAAACAGTAAACACACACATTGACATTAAAGTGTAGCGTATAAAAATTCCTCGAAAAATTAATGTGCCACAGTGAAATTCTGTACTGCCCTCTAATTACCCCTTTGCCGCGCATAAAACCATAGAGTCTCTCTAATCTTAACCGCCTTTAATATCTTAATTTTCCTTTAGCACCCATAAAACCACGCCGAACATATACGAAAAAGAATAAAAAATCGAATCATATTAATTTGAAATAAAACTTCCAATTAGTAAGTCATTGAAAACACATTCCACCAACAATAAAATCCCTAAAAAATGATTGCACTTCAACAAGAAATCGAACGAATACATAATGGATTGCATAACTATGGAAGAAGATAGTCCATTAAAACGTACAAATTTATAAGAAATGATGTGAACATCGAAGAAGAATAAAGTCATTAAAGGCGTTAAGCGCGCGGTTTTCGTAGTTTTTCTTCGTTTTCCCTACACACACGCATACTGTTTTTCCTTGAAAATTCAGTGAAAAATTTGTTCAAATTATGTACGCACAAGGTGGTCTGTTGGTCGTTGTCATGGAATTGCTTCAAGTGGCACTCAAGAATAGCGCGACGACAAAGTCATTCTTAAGTTACTTCATAGTCATATGAAATTATAAATTCAAAATGCATAATTTTGTCATTTTTATTCTTCGAACAATTCTACAAGTTAAATGGGTATATTTAAAAAAAAATTTGTCTATATATATGTGGTATTGTATTTGTTTTAAATTTTTGTATTCGTTTAATTTTGATTTCTAAATTTTGAGGCAGGTTTGATGTCGTGCAGAACGCATAATGATTGTAAAAGGGTTAAGAGTTCTTAATATATACAATCTATGAATATAAAATTTGTATCTCAAACATAAGATACACATTTTTGTCTAAGGTCACGCACTTAAATATGGTTGGTAAATATTGATCGATTCGAAGAGAGAAATCACCCTTTAAACCCTAAGATGGGTCATACAAATTTGTAAACTCATCTCCTTCGCAAGTTTTTTTAACACCAACAAATATGAACATAAATTCTAGTTATGGAGCTCAAAATGTTTATTCAAGTTAGATATATGTCCTTTGGTCCTTAGAGGAACACAGAAGAAAAAGAAGACTGTATGGGTCAATTGTTGATGTGGATTTGTTACCACCGTGTCATTAGATGTACAAAGAATGATCAATTTTGAATGGTACACAAAATTTGTTTGCCAAAACTCTTCGAAGAAATAAGGACAACAAACTGGGCACAACGAATCAGTCTTCACCATAAAAATGGGATTTAGCATACTTCAGCTAGTAGTATCAACGCATTGTTGGATCATTTGACTAAAATGCCTGAATTAGTCATGGGCCACGCATTTTCAACGCAAGAAGAGGCGTTAGATGCATTTGAAACGCTTGTTTTACAGACTGTACCTAGTCTGTATCCTTTTCATACAATTTTTTCTGCCACTGTATTTAACTAACTAAAAATAAAATGAATTACAAAATCTGATTTACATAACTTATATATCTATAAGTATTTTCACTACCAAACGAATACACCTACTAAATTCCTTAGCTTATCTACCACACAAACAGCCTTTCTAGCTTGTTAAGTGATTTGTCCTAAAATTAATTAAATTGAACAATCTACACAAAGTCAGATAAGACGGTTAATAAATGGCTGACACGCGAACCATTTACTACGAAGAAGAATATGAAAGACACTTTTACAAAGGAACATGCACTGAAAATGGTAAAAAAAAAAAAAAAAAAAAGTATCTAAATACCTACATATGTATGAGTATGTAAAGAAGACTGCTTAAAGAAGACATATATAAGGCTTGCCAAAGGACTAAATGGGTATTTAAATTAATGGGTTTGCAGTAGCACATTGAATGCAAGCCGAAGAATTATTATGTATATATTTCGAGATAGACTGAGTAGAGTAAAGGAGGACCTAACCAAGCAAATACAATTAGCTACAATGGTGTAGGAGTGCAACTTCATTGGTGCATGTTTCCTTTATTAACTAGCTAGGCTCCGCATGTCTACAGTACAGACAGACGCCTGTTGCATGCATGTAGTTCCATGCAACTGATTGCTAATCAAAATATTCAAAATAGTTTGCCGCCGGGCATGTAAAATAAGGATGTAGACTGAAAATGTATTTAGTATGCTTTGGAGAAAACACAAAAAAAAAAAAAAAGGAATAGTGAAGAGCCCTTCTTATATGCAGTTGGATAGCATCTTCGCACAAGCTGCGTGCACAGATTTCATAAATTAAGAAAGCAAAATATATTGAATGCATTTATTAAGCGACACCGCGGCATACACAATTTTTGTCTGTCTGTCCGTCCGTCCTTCCGTCTGTTGTTTCATAATAATTGTATAATAAAGCCGCTGAGACAATGTATGACTTAACGAAGTCACTTAATCAATGACGGTAATTGCAAAAATTGAGAAAAGATTTTTTAAAGGCATAAAATGTGCAGTCTTTTTTGTATACCCTGTATCTATAAGGAGGTACAAGGGTGTATTAAGTTTTTGAAAATGTTTGTAGAAGGCAGAAAAAGGAGAGGTAAACAAATATCCCCAAATACTCTTGATCATGCGAATCAATATAGACATGTTCGTCAGTCTAGCTGTCCGTATATTCAGAACTTGAAGACTATAAAAGATGGAGACTTCAAGTTGAATCTTCAGTCTCTCGTACTTCCTTTTGAGATAACTAGTATTCAAGGATCGTTCCAACACCGCTCTAATAGGTAGTAGCCATAAAAACCTTCACCTCAACCTAGTCAACATTGGCTGGCTTTTTCTATGAAAATATCTTACACTAATCCCAATAAAATAGCCAACATAAGTTCATAAGAAAGACATCCTTCATACAAATTTAAGCTTCAATGCGCGTACAGAGTATCTCACAGTCAAGCACACTCGACAGCATGGTTCTTTCTTGTTGTTTTTTTTTTATTTTTCATATCTTCTTTTAGTTGCATATCTTTTTGTAGCGCTTCATTGAGTTTATGCATGTCGATGCCATGTTTTGACCTACTAAACGCATTCGTCTGTGCGTCAAAAGTATTTTGAACTGCGATGAAGTCACGCAATCTTTGCCGCAAGTTAAGGGCGCACGATCGGCTTTGAATTTCGCTTTCATTGATGGCATGAGATGAAGGCTTGCAATGGGTTTTGCTGTCTGGAAAAAATTATTAAATTATATTATTAGTAATATTTTAAGTGTACATATTAGATGTTTCTTTTTTTAGAAATTTAATGAGACATTATTGTTTTGAAAATTATATATTTAAACGTGGGAACTTTATTCTGAGGACCACACCTAGTCCTTAGATATGTTTCAGATAAGATGTTTGTAATAATATGCGTGAACAGTCGCTCGTTATAGGTTAGTGAAGTCTTTCTATTTTGAAAAATTCAATCCAAATAATTCAGTAGAAATTTTGATTAGTTTTGAACTTATATTCGATGGCGACATTATAAAACTGTAAGTTTAATTGAAAATTTGCGCAGATGTCATTATATATAAACACTTTATTAAATTCAAAATACTGAACTCTTGAAAAACCTTAGAATCATCAAAGCCCTGTACATGAACTATAAGAAAACTTTAGACTCAGAGAAATCATGGAATGTTATAACCTCTCAGCAACTCTTAATACCAAGAAGGTAGCGTAAAGCGGCATCAGGAGATTTTTTCCAGCTCTGTATCAAGTACATATTATTAGTATGTCCCAAAAACAGAACTTATGACATCGACATCATGAGTGAAATGAACGTCCAGTCTAGCGATAAGCAATGACAAGTTGAAGACCTCATGGACACTGCTCAGATATGATAAATTACTACTCAAATATTTCATAGTTAAAAACAAAATATTTTACAGGATTAGTTTACCCAGATGTTCTAGTGCTATAAACAAAAGAAAGAGAAAAGGAGCAGAAGTTTAATTTTGAAAAAGCTTTTAAAATTTATTATAATATTTGTTTTCTGGCCGCCTGCTTGTTCCATCTGTAAATTGATCCGTCTGGACCAAGCCGGCGCAATTTAGTAATTTTAAATAATGTTAAATCAATTTTTTTAATCGACTCTTCTTATTCTCTATGAGAATAAGAAAGTTGAGACAAGTAGGTTTCAACTAAAATAGGTTCAATCCTTTTTTTAACTCATAGGAAACAGGGTATGAAAACGTACTTATTCTAAGTTTTTGTATGAAACACAAAATTTGTTACCTTACATTCCTCCTTAATTGGGTTAGCGCCCATACAAATCTTTTGTGCCCCAATACAAATCTGTCCAACCTTTCTTAGTTTTTGTAGGATAAATTTTTAATTTAATGGCATCGGGAGAAGTATGCTTATAATTTTCCTAGAAGAAAGACTCCTACCTAGAAGGAAGAGAGTTCGCGGTCCGATGCAATTTCTGCGAAGTAAAATGTGGAAGCAGGTGTGCCACAAGGAAGTGTGCTCGGCCAGCTACTGTAAAGCCTGCAAAAATAACGTCGACGTCCAACACAATACCGACCCGGACATGTCTGAATTCCCTGAGGACCTACTCAACAGATGACTAAGTGGAGCTGGCTCCAAGTGACACCTTTCGTACATACAAAGGGGCTATAGACCGAAAAAAGACCAGCAACTGTACTGCCAGTGCACGTCTGATGTACCGCAGCCAGACGAAAACCTGGGTGTTAAACCAGAAAGGATAAGGACATAGCGCGCCCTCTTGGGCTGATATCTTAGAGACAAAGGTTATAAAAGGGTTAAAGACCACCCAGTATTCCTTAATAAAATATATAAAAAAGGATTAATCTCTGTAAAGCTGTTAATTATTTTTGTTAGATAAACATCTAACATCATTCAGCTCAATAAAGAAGGAATAATCTTCAAAATCAAACGGATTTTTGAGTTGTTTGATCTGTACAAAAAATATAAACCAAAGTCGTAGAAAAATTGAAGCGTGCAGTCTGTCCCAAGAGGCCACTTTAAAGGACTTCATAAACTCTTTATGTAATAGTGATAGAAGGCTTCGTGGGAGAATCCGTTCTCGGCTCCAAAACATTTTGATAGCCACTGGTGTGAAGAGCACGAAACTCTCGGTTCAACAATTTTTCTTATTTTTCATTTATTAAAGCTTGACGTCAATTAATGTATTGTATTTTCTTTATTTAAAGACATTTTTTAAATTAAACGCCTTGGTATGTAGGTTTGCATGCCACGAATAAGAATATTTCGAATTTGTTACTTAAGAATGATTTTTATAAATTTCTCACACATGTTAATGAACACATCTCATAGCACCGGCAATACTCAAAACGTATCTCATGTCGTGCCTGAGAAGCAACCATTTATCATAGCCGACAATTCCTGGAACATTTTACTTACACAATTTAATGATGCAGCTCGTTAGCACTTGTTGAACACTGCTCAGAAGACAAATCAAACTCCCCCACAGCCAAAATTTACATAACAAATGCTACTCGAAGACTACTGATTACGGCAAACAAGAATTGCTAACAAGAAAACCATTGAAGGACGGACAGAACAGCACAGAAGTTGTGGAATGTTTTTACGTATGCGCACAATGCGTATGCGCAGCATGATTACATGGAGTAAAATAAAGCAAATTCGAGCAGAGCTGAGTGGAGCTAAACCAGGCGCCTGTCAACGCATAATCCATCAAACAAAGCAAAACTATAGAAGACATTGCAACAAACAACTGCATTGCGCCAAGTTGGGCCCCCTGGGCGATCCAAATCAATTTGGCGCTTACCAACAGCACCACCGTCACGTCACGCCTCCTCTCTGACTCAGACTTGAATTTAATTTCAGCCAACTTGACTTGTCTGGCCGCACAGGAATTGTACGCCTAGTTGCAGTTCAGTTTCACATTTCAAGTTGTTTCGATTGCCGCCACCTAACTCTAATTGGGCATAATTTAAATTCCGCTCGTGAGCTGCAGTTGGCGCTACCAAAGTTGGTCGATCGATAGATCGCACGGACTGGATTGGTTCGGTTTGGTTTGTTTTGCTTTTCTTTGGATGACTGGAACTGAACTTGCTACCAGGCTAGAAGGCTGACTGGCTGGCTGGCTGCCTGGCTAACTGCTTGGTTGGCGTCAAACGGCGTTGGCGGTAAATTTTATTTGATTTTAAATTTCGAGGCACATTTTCAGCTCCGATGATCATAGCAGCAGATTTCGTTTCTAATATACAAAAGTAGACTTCCTTATTTGTCGCCGGTACTATTTGGTATTTTCTGCAGAGCACACCGGATTTTAATTGTTAATTGCTTTTGAACCAATGATGGCTTTGTGCTGATTAGTTTAGAATTTAGAACCAAAAAATTTGCCAGGAAGTAACTACTTCATGCTTAGGAAAATAAAAGACAAGATATTTTTTTCTCGCTTCCTAGAAACTTCGACTCAGAGTTCTATTTACTCGCATTCCATCGATTTGTAGTTCTTCATTTCAATTAAGTTGCATAAATCACTGACAGCCGCATAAACCACTTGAGAATACATGCCTACTTGTTGGTACAGACTCGTTCTTAAATATAATAAATACTTTGAGTACACGAGTCGCATGCGCACTTCATTTGCTACGCCGCAAAAATCTGAACACAAATTCATGGAATCCACTCGGGTTTTAGTGAGAAAAAGGGGCATGCGTCCCTTTACCAAGCATAATAAGACACTTTAAGGCATCCGCCCGCACAAAAGTACACAGCGAGAAGGACATGTGTAAATTTACCAAACATTTGTTTTGAAACTATTTCGAGAAAATCTTATTTCAACCAAAATTCCGCCATGATCGAAAATAAGATAAATTCATTCGATGAAATACCAATTGAGAACAGACATGAGATCGACAGGCAATTGAGAACAGACATGAAAATAAATAAAAATTACAAATAAGGTGAACTTAATGTGTTTTTAAGGTGGACATATCATCTTCATCGCTTTCGGAAGATATGACGATTGCTTAAACGATGCCACAATTGCGTTGGAAAAAATGTTAAGCATTCAAGAACTTATAGGAGTATAGTTCGTCCTCTTTTGAAGAATAATGTTTCTGACATTGGTACTGCAGTTGAGCAATTTAGAAATATTCAAGAAATATTTTCTGTTTTGAACTAGGAGGACGAATTCCAACTAAATGGGGTCGGATGTAGTAACACTAATAATTATCCTACCCCATTTACATGTACATATACTAAATTTTATTCCTGTCTCTCAAATTGATGAAAAGATATAACGAATTTCGTTTATCGGTCGTATGTGGGCTGGAGCATCGTTCACTCCAATTACAAACCGTGCGCGGTCCTCTTCTATTACGTCGCCCACAAATTAAGTTTGTGCCACCATATAAACCATGCATGCTAGAGCGCTTTCGTTCAATCGAATAAAGGGACCAGCCTAGTGCAGCTGGTGAAATTTTATGCGTTGGACTATGTTTAACTCATCCAAAGCTTCTACAGCTCACAGTTCATACGAAACCTAAACTCGTCACCGACTCTAATAGGATCAACAATTCTACGGAGAACCTTCCTCTCAAAGGCTTTCAACACTTTTTCATCTGACTCAATCACTGGCCATACAGTAGAACGGGGAGTATCAACACCTTATAGATCTTGATTTTCGTCTTTCGAGAGAGGACTTTACTCCTAATTTGCTTGCTCAGCTCATCTATTTAGAAGCGTATTTGTTCGCCTGATCGCCAGGCTGAAGATGTTGTCATTTCGAAAAGAAGATAACGAAGTTTCTTCAACATTGAAGTTGAACTACGCCATCGTCACTGACCGCCCAAAAAGTGATGACGGCGTGCGAGAAGACATTAAATAGCCATGAGCCGAGATTTTTTTTTCATCTCGGAGAATGCCTTGCTGACTCGCCGTTCCTGAGTACCGAAGATATCAATGTCATCGGCGTAAGCCAGCAGCAACATCTCCTTTTGGAAGATCGAGCCCGACATACTCTGTATGTACGGGCATTGGCGTAGGATGTAAAAAAAATCGCATGACAGAGCATCGCCCTGCCTGAAACCTCTTTTGGTATCAAAGGGTTCGGAGAGGTTTTTCCCCACCCTGACAACGCTTTGTGTGTGAGAACGTCGTCATGCGAAGACGAACGATCTTTTCTGGTATAACTAGTGCCGACAGGGCTTCGAAAAACTTCGATCGTATCAGTGTGTCGAAAACGGCTTTATAGTCATCAAATAGTTGGTTTGGTAATATGAATATTGGGGGATGGTCGACCTTTTTGGTCTGAAGGCACACTGATATTGTGCTATCAGTGAAACTCTAATCGAGTGGTAACCAAAATGATTCCTTAAAAGTGATCCCATTTAATCAACAGTATTTGGATTTTCTTTGATTATCTGATCTGCTAAAAAGACTGTATATCCAGTTTTTGTAAAAGAGCTGTGCTTTTTGAAGAGTTTGTAGATTTAAAAATATTTGCAAATGACATCGTTCCACAGAATATGTCAGAGGTGAAAAAAAATTACAACAGATTGCACAAAGTTTATTGGTGGCCGACTTCCCGAACACCACTACATCAACATGGACTCGCTGCTTCTCACACGAAAAGAAACTAATTCAGAAATACATTTTAAGAAATTAGTGAGTGACATATGTAACAAAGAAATAATAAAACCGATAGATAAACTTAGGATATATGGACAAATTTACCTTAATTTATTGAAAATGTGCATAAACCGATTGTGAATTAAAGCGCAACGAAAGAAAAAGACAAAATAAAAGTGTTTAAGATATTTTCGTCAATAATTGAACGATGGATCATTTTAATTGCTAAAACTTATCCGATTCCGGTTTCGTTCTGTAAAAGTCTAAAGTAGACAAAATATGCATTGTGGAACAGCACTGTTGTCTACATGTGCATCAAGGAACTCCATTGTGTGAATTTCAGGTCAGGGAAACATAATTTTTCGTCGATGAAAATTATCGCCATGTTACAGTCAATGAAGTTCGCTATCGTTCCTTGTTGGAAGACTATTTTTGAATGGAATTGTATGGATTAGTAATATGATGTAGAAGGAGAAGTTTATAAACCGCATAAACTCTTGTAAATGGCTCGGTCAAAAATGACCGAAACGTTTCTCGGTGTTAGTAAGTACTTTTTAAGACTGTTTAGTTATGTTTTGTCTGATTCAAAATTTTAAGCCCTTTTATGCCTAAAATATTCAACTATTCTTTTATTCTCTGTTTTCTATACATTATTTTCCGCAGTGTACTTAAAATTCCTACACTAACAAGCATCTTAATCCTTGTCAGGCAACATAACATTTAAGGCTGCCCTGTTGCCCTTCAGTGCGGCACTCAACTTCAACGAGTTGTGGGAAGTAGCAGCAGCAGCAGCAGCAGCAGCTTCATTGGTAATCGATGACGTCGCATTTACAGCCACCGCTGACCCTTTTAGGCCAGCTTGAGTTTAGTTAAGTTGAGTTGAGGTCTAGTTGAGTGTTAAAAATCTTGCAACAACAAATTGTCGGCGGCACATTTACTTTATATGTACGAGTATATATCAACTGCAGTCCGATGAAATCGATGTAAACATATTAGCCATGCGCGCATGCGCGCACTGCCACAAAAGAAGACCTTCGTTCAGATTGCAATCGAGAAACGTGGCTGCGGCGGCAATAAATGGCGCACTTAGTGAGTTGAAATTGAAGAGGTTAAGTGGAAACGTGAGAAGTTTTGTAGGGATTTCACTGTCCTTGACGAGACTAAGTGGCGTTAGTTATAAATACAAGACACATTTGTTGCACCATTGGCTAGAGAGACACCTGCGGTGTATCGGTAGAATTCGTTGCTAGTTCACCACTTCAGAATTCCAATTAAATAAAAAAAAAAAATAAAAAAACAACAAAAGCACCGCTGGACACAATGAAAATTGTTTAAGGACCGCGAAATTCCTATAAGCGTTGAAACTGGTTTCGAAAACAATAAAAAAAAAGTAAAAGACAGCAAAATCTCCAAATTCGTTACGCAGCGGAAAAACCCAAATAACAACAAGGATAATACTTGTCAAAGTCAAAATCCTCTAAACGAGAAAGAATAACAAAAATAAAAAAAAAAAATAATATAAAAGGGATTCAAAATAAATGTGCAACAGGTAGGTGAGAAAATTCATTAGAAGTGAAGTAGGGCGCGTGAGCGCATGAGTAGGAGAAAGATGCAGAAAGTGCACAGTTCAGCAAAAGGAGAGAGTGACAAAGAGTGAGAAAGTACTATCCTGCGCACTTGCATAGGGATAGCTAAAAGAGTCTTTTAATTTGTTGTAAATAGAGCTCTAATTGGTTTTATTGCCACTCTTCAATTATTTGTTGCAAATTTCGGTAAGAATTCATTATATTAGTAGAGAAAATGATATAAAACTCATATATACTAGTGTGCTCTATCGCTATCACTCTCTCTCTCTCTCTCTCTCACTCCCTCTCTCCATGATACACGTTTATTACACCAATATAGATTTACAGGAAATGGAAAAAAAGAGACAGCAGACATAGGCAATACTTTTAAAATTATCCATATTTCTTTCTCTGTACTTGTTGGCTATATAGCGCATTTCAATCTAATTGTATTTAAAATGTATATCATTTAATAATATAAGATGATATATAGGCTTTCAAAAGGTTTCAGATATTATAAAATCAAATAAAATCACCTCCATTTATATTACATAAAAGCCAATTATATTACTTCTAATGATCAAATAAAATCAGAGGAATCTCAATAACCTAAAATGAAAACAAGAAGCAACCCTATAGTAGAGTGTTCCAGACTTCGAGAAACCCTGTACAGTGTACACCCTGAACATTAAATGTGTGTTAGGCAAATATTCCTATCTGGATCCGTGTAGAATAATTTGTTCTTTCAAGCTCAACTCAACTACAAAAAATAATTTTTTTACAAAACCCTAAGAGTGGAGACAGATTCACGGCTTTGTATGGGGTCTACCTCTTCTAGTGATCTGTTATAAACCTATATGGAATCTTTTTTAACTTAAAGAACCAAAAAATAGCAATCTTTTTAATCAAAAACTAAAAAAAGGGCTTCTTTTTATGGATATTACCGCTGAGATAAGGGTTGACAATGCAGCCTATTGGAAAAAGGAATTGAAGACAATAATCTTTTATAAGTTCTTGATGTTCAAAGAAAGACAGACAGACTATAGTGACTTGCCTTTTTGTAGAAGAACATCTCTTTAAGTTGTCCGATCTGGACCATAATGAAAGATTTTATTAGGATTGACTGAAAATTCACGACTTTTCTTGTTGAACTAACAATACTTTTTTTTGATACTAAACCATTGAGCGACGGGATAGATTGGTATGGGCCGAGCTGGACCGGCATAGAATATTTTATAAGGATTAACGTAAAGTAAAACAAATTTTGCACTTCTAGCCAATTTGCCAATATCAATATTTGACAAACTATGCAGTCTAAGCATTGGAAAGTCGCAAGGCAAGCCATAGAATAGTTATATTATTTGGCAACCATAGTATGGAATAGATAAGAAGATAGTTTTATTAATGAAGAGGTATAATGCTCTAACGATCTAGGACAGCACCTAAATACTTGACTGTTTTCTCCCAACGTCAACAAACTCTAATATTTTTGAAGGTAAGATCTGCATGTGGTAGGAATTCTTAATTCCATTTTTTTGGTTGGTAGACTTATTTGGAACCAGCCCATTTGGTGGTAGTGGTCTCGTTGGAGGTCCAATTGGTGATACCCCTTCTTGGAAACGGTCCATTTAGTGATTATTTTTTTTAAAGTCTGAGCTCAGATTTAAGTTGTTAGTTCTTTTTTCGAAAAAGTGTCCATAATTTTCAGTCCAAAAAATTGATTTTTAATAAATTAGCGTAAGTTCGATGTAAATTCCAGAAAGCATTTTTGTTCTTCTAGTGCGTCTGTCTTGCTTTGAACAAAAAGTCTTTGACGACTATATAAGATAGAGCCCTCAAGTTTGGATACTAAATGTGTCCTGTTCCCTCTTCAAATAGGTTGTATTTAATGAACGTGCCAACCCCATTCTCAGAGATCGTGTCCATAAAAATCAGCCCATTTTTGAGAGTGTTTGATCAAAAAAATTGCTTTTTGTTTTTATATAAGCAAAAATTGGCAAAAATGATGTTCATATCAAATCATTAAAAAAGGTAGCCCCTCCATACAAATCTGTTCAAACTTTCTAAGTTTTTATACGAAAATTTTGTGTATCTTGTATGATTTCCAAGGAAGTATTCCATATAGGCAAAGATCGAACGACTAGAAGGGACAACCCTGTAGTTGTTAGGAACAGGGTATCTCGTATTAAAAATATGTTAAAAATACTTCGTAAATTTGAATTTGCATTTTTTAAATGTTTGAATAAAAATTTGTTGCCCGATTCATGCGAACATCACTGTAGTGTATTATCTATTCGTATTAAATCTTAGTGCTACATACTCAAATGCAATACACAAAAATGTAAACAAAGTGGAACCTAAACTACAAAAAGCCGGCAACAAACAACAAAAACACAGAAGACTAAAAGAGCGCGCCAGCACAGCTGATCGCAGATCGTGCACAATGCAATCCACTGCACACACAGGAACGGAAACGCTCATTCATTCGTGAGTCGTCGTTCGTTTGCGTAGGACGTATTTCTCGGGTTTCGGAAAAGTGTGTGCATGCCAGCAAGTGCATGCTGCATGCAACTGTGCCATTATCTGTGCAGCCTAATCACAAAATGTGCAAATAAAATCAATAAAAATTAAAATGCAATTATTTTAATCGTTCAAAGTGTTTTTTAATCTCGAAAGAAGAATTAAGTGAATAATAGAATTAAATAGCACAAAAGGAAAATTAAAGAAAATAAATTTAAAAAAAACGGCACACTTTGCGTTCTAATTCGTCGTAAACGTTTTTTTTTTTTTTTATTTACAAAAATAGCCGCGAAAATATTTTATTTGCTGCATTTGTCGCGCGTTGCCGTGCAGCAAAAAATTTGTTTCTTTTTTTTCACGACATGTGTGCAAGTGAAACCGAATAAGCAGCAAAAGCAAAGTGCTTAAAAGAAATTAAAATGAAAAATGTGCTAAAAATCTAAATAAAAAATCAAAAGAAGTGCAAGAAATATAAAAGAAGTGTGTAAGAAAAAAAATAAAGATTATATGCAAGTGCACGAAAATAAAATTAAATCAAATAGAAAAAAAAATAAATATTGTGCGTGGCAGCATTAGATGAGGCAGCAAACGCAGAATCAGTATCAGCAGCAGCAGCAGCAACAACAAAGTCATGAATGCAACAGCAAAAAGAACTGCAGACAAGTGCCTTCGTCTTCCTCTTTGATGCATTGAAAAAATAAATGAGAAGAAAAAAATAAATTTGCATATGAAGTGTAAAGTTTGTATTTGTGTATCTCGTGCTGTGTGCATAAAAATAAAAATATTTCATAAAGCAAAGGAAGTGCATATAGTTAAATGACGAAGAAGCAGCAGCAGATGATGTTGATGAAAAAGCTGAAAAGGGCCTTCTTCATGTCGACAAACGGAAATCATTAAAGGCAAATCAAAAGAAAAAAAAAAAAAAAAAAAATCATACGCAGAAGATTTTCTAAGAAAAATTAAATGAAAAATTTAAATACAAATTGGAAAAATTATTTTTTTTTTCGTAAAGTGTAGACAAGTGCGTAAAAGTATGGAAAAGTGTAAAAGAAGATGTGAATTTTTTAAATATTAACTAATTAAATAATCTTTCATAATATATAATGCAGAGTAATAAAATGTTCTGCTATTCTGAACTATATTAAAGCTGCAGAACTTCTAAAAAAACAAAGAATAATATTTTAAATATTGAATATTGGATTGTTTTCATCAGAAATAAATGAGTTAACATTGGTAGAATCGAAGCAATACTTTCTTTGTTGAGCTGAAGATGACTTTGAAACCCTAAACTTAATATTAACTTGTTCGTTCTGTACCTGGTTCTGTACCCCATAAACACCATGTGTTCTGCAACTCTGTTCGGCTCGTTCGAAATTCCTCTCCAACTCCAATAGCTCCAAAAATATTATGAATTATGTATAGTTTTCTCGAATACATAAGCCGCTTAATCTGATTCTATAAGTGTCCATACAGCATATATTTATATTTTTATGTAAGCCCATGTTTTTCAATTTCTGAGAACTCTTTGCTAACTCTTCGCTCTTGTGTGCGAATGTAAAAACATCCTTTTAGAAGTTTAAGCCTGCTTTTTCCTGTATGTATGTGTGGCATTGCCGTTGGATATACTCCATCAGGAGATTTAAAAAATCTTTCTACATTACTTTAATCATCGACTCCTCGACATCGATTACTGTTGAGAACACATTAATACATTTAATAGTTTCGGAGTTGTCAGCCTCGAAACTCACAAAGGCGTTATAGTTGCCTCCTGAAATTAAATTTGTTTCAAGATTATAAAAGAAGTCTTTGTAATCTGACTCTCTTATTGACATGAAAAAGAAATTGGAGCCTATATGAAATCTCTTCTTTAAGTTTGGATCTTTATACTTTTTTATCATTTCTTTATATAACTTTGAGTCAATGAAAGGGCAAAGCTTAAAGGTAGTCCCATATAAAATGGGGTCATTTTCCTGTATTCGGTAAAAATTCAACTTGGTGTTTCTTACGTCAATCATTATAAAACATTTCATGGAAGTTCGAATCGACCATTAAATTTCTCCCCCCATCTCGGATATTGTATAAAGAACATTTTTTTGTAGATTAATTAGAAACACCAAATTTATTCTACATCGGACCACTACCAAAACTCAGAAAGGTTGGACAGACTTGTAAGGAAGCTACCCCTTTACCCTTCTTACAAATCTCTATTTTATATTATTGTTGTTTATTTAGCTAGAAACGAAAAATTTGGTTTATCTTGCATGAATTCTAAGAAAACATTTCATATAGGGCAAAATCCCACCAGTAAAAGGTCTAACCCTCATAAAAATTGTTAGGAACAGTGAAATGAAAAATTTCATAGCTTTAACTTATCAAACTATTTGCAGATACAAACTTAAAAAATTTACAAAAGTTTTTAAAAATTTTTTATAAAATTCAGTGAAAAGTGATAAAAAAAAAAAACAAATTAAAATTCTGGATCCAATGGTGTCTCCAAAACACAGCAATTTGAGCTAACAAAGCCACAGCCTTTCAATGATACAACATAAATTAATAGTGTCCATATAAAGTGCTCAAATGAAGTTCAAATAAAACCATAATCAATACTCTAAAATTGAGAGTAAATAAATAAATCCAAAAAAATTATAATAAATAATTCAAAACAAAAAAAAAAATGGCGCACCTAAGACTACTAGCAAGTATAGTAGTGTATCTACTGCTCATACTAGCCACACAAAATACCGTCAAAGCTAAAAAAGTGACACATCCGCGACGCTTTAAAACGCTCTCACCCGCGCAAATGCTCAAGGAATACTCCGAAACAGCGTTGCCGGCGAATACAAGCTTTATGGATTTTGAAAGCAATATAGCATCATGGACGGGTACCAGACTGCAACTGAACAATCCAACAATCGAAATAGAGGCAGCAACAATGCAGCCTAAACCCAATGTAAGACGACGTAAAACTAAAAGTGGGCTACTCATAGAACGTAATACAGAAGGAGAAAAGGATGTTGCAGCACATCGCAGTGCACAGAATTTGAGCGGCAATCAGAAGAAAAACAATAATAAATCGGAAAAGCAGCGAAAACGCAACAATAATAATAATAATGGACGTAGTGGACCATCAAATAAGTTGCAACGTAACAGTAAGTAAAAAAATTTTCCTCACTTTTTCTGGTATAGAAACTTCTTTAGTTGAAACACCCAAAAGTGGCAAAGATGTACGTATGAACTCCCTTTTGACTTTGAGTTAAGTGGAAGCTGCTGCCTGCCACAATTCTAAATATGGTTTAGTTGCATTCCAAGTGATGTTTTTCTTCTTCTTCTTCTTCTTCTTCTTCTTCTTCTGCTTTTAGTATCTTTTATGCAACAATATTTTTCGCTTTTCAGTAGCTTTTCATGATCGATCGATTGTTGCGCAAAAATCGTTCAATGTTAAGCCTGATCATCGTTAGTTTGGTCGTGTCTACTTCTTCGTTTATTATGGAGTGCTATACATAGTTCATTGGTTGTCTTTTTGAACCAATGTTCTTCAACAGCACACAAACTAACTGCAAACTCGTGTCCATATTTGGCGCAGGCGAGTTGAAAGAACTTTCATGTGAAAGTTGTGGACAGGAAGAGATTTTTGTAATTCTATACATTATTACGTGATGGGTTGACGCTGTCGCGAGACGACGACAACAATCGATGAGATGATATTGATGTCGTTGTACGTGTGGGACGGTTATGGTCAGATTGTGGTCAACTGGTTCGTGAGTGAGTGAGTGAGTGAGTGACTGACTGAGTTAAAGCCATTTAGTTCAATATGAGTTTAAAAGACTTAAAATGAAATATCTATTATGGACATTTGATACATTTACTGACCCCGTTGTGCAAAGTTTTTGTATAGTTTTGATGTAAGTTGCATTGGAATGGAATTATAGTTCAATGCCGTCTTAGAAATTTACTTACAAGTTTCTATTGAGCTACAAATTATTTTGTTCATTTTTAAGAGTATACGAAATATGCCAAAAATATTATCCTTTCAAGTAGAGTACTGACCTTAACAGAAATTTAAAAGTTTTTTTTTTCAATAGAACCCAATACTATTTTATGCTGCAAGTCCTTTTCTCAAATTACCATCATTTCTTTGTCATTGTTTACAACTTAAAAAAAAACTCCAGTGAAGATTGCATCCCAAAAATTTGATTATTATTTTTTTAGTTTTTTTAGTTTCCATTCATTTCCTTTTGACACGTTTTAAAAAATCAAAATGATCTTTCGGAAATAACAAAGTAATATCAACAAAAATATGTATTTCCTTTTTAAGCTCGTAGTTCCATCTCTGTATCAAGGCTATAAGGTGACTATGGTGCAGCAGTCTGGACACTATGCAATGAAGGAACCTAGAACCAGCAAACAATGCTACGCTTTGAAATAATACAAGATGCCAACTAATCACACTTGACGACCTGTGCGTCAAAGCCCATTTCACGCTAAGCAAAAAAAAAAACAATGTTTTATCAGAGGTATACTATAGAGGAAGATCTTGGGAACGATTCCATGGAGATTTAAACACATATCGCACTATACTTCTGCAACTGCGGTATAGTGTATTGGGTTTCCTAAAGAATTGCAATATACTTATCCGATGTGCAGTAACTGTTCACATGCTGCAAACCACCTATTGTTGTGTTCTATGCCATCCTACAATGACTCCTGACAGCTTTTGAACACGGCAAGTTTAGCTAAAGCAGATCTTATTTAGATCATATTTACTAACCTAGACCAAGCTTCAATATACTCATCATCAATCATCATCTCATGTTTAAAATCTCTCCAATTTATTTTAACCAAATTTCTTAATATCAATATCTAATAAGTAACACCGTCACAAAAAAGAATGTGTGCAATTGACCAGACCCACCTACCGACAAGTATTTCGATGCGCTGATTCCGAGTATGCGGTACATTGACTCGTACACCCTCAAATTTGGAGTAAATTGCCAAAAATCGAAAGGGGAAAACATCCCAATGACATTTCTAATATCAACTGCCCAAAGGCAAGATCGTATATATCATCAAAAGGTCTCCAATCAGTAGGTCTCCAATATCTTAAACTTCAACTTCTGTACATTCACAATTATTCGATCAGTTTTTTCAATTAAGTTCAAAAGTGTGTCACATCAATTTGAGGTATACAAATATTTGTGAGTGTCCTGTATGACTACAAAGTACAAATAGAGACAATTGGCAAAAAGGGTGGAAAGACCGATAGGCAAAGACGCCGGCATATGGACAGGCAGAGCAAGTATTATATTGATTCTATACCTGTATATGCTTCAAAGGTGAAAGGTTCAAAACTGTAATAGTTTTTAATTATAGCAAAGGCTGTACCCTTCATTATGTGTACCTTATTACAGTGGTCTGGATGAGTATTTTGGCTTAAACTAAAAATAAAGCTAGAGTCTTAAAACTTGGTTGAAATCCTAAAACATTTTGGTCTTATTGGGACACGTGACTTTGCTGAGTTGGAGTAGCAAAAGCAATACTGAACAATATAGTTTAAAAAATGTATTGTAATATGCCAAAATAAACATTTTTTTGGACTTTATGCCAAAAAAAGACCATCCGAACCAGTTGGCAATGGGTTGATATAACCACTCCACAAAAGAAATATAATGTACAGAGGACCCGTCACGTTTTATAAATTTTGTATGCCTTATTTCGAATCCGTTAACGGAATTTCCTGAAAAAAAATACCTTGTTTTATTAAAATCTCTTTAACTCGAAAACAAAATTATTTTTAAATTGTTTTCTTTTGAGATTAGAAAGATATTAAAAGTTAAAAGCAACATTCCGACCACAATTCTGATTTCAGCTAACAAAAGTCCATATAAAATGCTCCCACCATAAAGTATTGAGCCCAGTCGACCGAAATACATAGTCCATTTCTATATATTTTTCTTCGCTGAATCCAAATTTTTAAAAGTGTTCATAATTTAAAGACGCATTTTTGAATTACAGTTTTTAACGCTGATAACCGACTCGAAATCAGGGACCAAAATCCAAATGATGTGACTATAGTCTACGGGACGTCATGCTTTTTTTAGGTTATTCGTACTCAGAAGAACATCAAGACATATTACCAAGACATTACAAGACATTACAACGCATATATTTTTAGAGACAGTCTAATAAAAAATATATGCTATGGCATTTCAATTTCGAAATTCTTCTAGCTAATTTCTCATCACTTCAAAAGTTTCACACATCACTAAAAATTCATTAGCAGCTCATCATCTACAAAAAGCTTTAACAATTTTTTCACATAACATAACATAAAAACTTGAATGCTACACGAATTTTTATGCTACCTCTTGCATATAACTCTTATATATATTAAGTTCATCTTGATAATAGCGACCAAATATAGAAAATACCAATTTTTATGTTTATGCAGCGTAACATGTAAAGGCACTTAAGTTGATTCGATTCGATTCGATTCGCTTACTGACGGAATATGTTCTCTAGGCCGTAATGCTAATAGTTATGCATTCAAGGCTTATAAAATTTAATAAGCCATAAAAATATAAAAAAAAGAAAAGTAATAAACTGAACTAACCACAAAATGTTGCATGCCATATGTTTATATGAAAAACACACCCTGCCGCTTAGACATAATCTTCATTGAAGAACACATGTTATTATTAGCGCGTGTGCATCTTTACGATGCTCATACATTAAATACTTGAGTCTGTCCGTCCGTCCGTCTGTCTGTCTATCTGAACACATGTGTTTGCAGTCTATATATCCTTTTACCTCCTTTCAATAAACACGCTAACAATTGTCCATTGTCTGTTGCAATTACAGCATCTTTGGCACTTTTGATGCGGGTTCCCTTGTATTGAACTAAATTGAACTCAACTATCCTGTGCCGAGCTACACTGAGCTGAGCTGAGCTGAGCTGAGCTGGCGCTATTGTTGTCGCTATAACTTGACTGGTCGGTTTGTTCTCTAATATAGTATATTGTATACTACAACTACAACTACAACTACACTATATATATATATATGTATGTACTATCAGTTTCTTGAACGTCTTTGGTTTCTTATACGATATTCAAGCTTATTGTTCATCTTGGGTCATGTATTGCCAACAAAGGCGTTAACAAACATGTGAACAACAAATAGAACAACACAATACATGGAAGATGGTACAATATATTCTACAAGTATGTCGGGTTATAGTACTCTGATCATTTGATGTTGTTGTTGTTCTTGTTATTGTTATTGTTGTTTGCAGATCAATTGAGTTCTATTGTACTATTGTGTGGGCTTCTACAGAGTGAAAGAGTTAGTAATGAGATGGATGGTAGGTGTTTTGTATAGTTTAAAAAAGTAGAGAAGAATCTATATTATTTTCATACAGGATGTTTCATCAAAGAGTTAATGAAGCGGAAGGACTTATAGTTTAAACAGTATAA
This sequence comes from Leucophenga maculata, assembly GCA_035044805.1. NCBI lineage: Eukaryota > Metazoa > Arthropoda > Insecta > Diptera > Drosophilidae > Leucophenga > Leucophenga maculata. The sequence goes on along the minus strand of JAWNNP010002797.1, from coordinate 633,140 downwards.
GCAAAATCTTCTTAAACAAACTTAAACTTGCTATTAATGGGTTTTGTAATATCTTTGAAAGCAGTTAACTATGTAGATTATTTGTTGAAGAAACATGGCTGAATTTATTTTATCCAAGTAAAAATGTTTTGAGAATTTTTACACACTGCACAAAAAATATTTCTATCAGGTGTATAAAGGAGGTCCCATAAAATATATATATATATTCGTAATCAGCACCACGCGACAAGTTGATATACTTGTAGTTGGGTTAAGCATGATCTCTCGACATAACGATTCATTTATTCATAAGTACACTGTTCGAACGATCTTTGTCAGAACCAATGACTTTTCAGTTGTCTGCTCTGGTATTATCTGCAGTAGTGAGCGTCACTGTTTCTCGTGTTATCTTAGACTACTCTAGTGTCTTTTCTGAGGCCGATTTCGATTTTATCTCTGGTGTCATCTGCTGCAACTTCTCTGGTACCCACTTCGCTGTTTTGCTACCTTTCCCGCTGTCTTCTTCGTTGCCGTCTCTGGTGTTTTTTCCGATATCTTCTCAGGTTATATCTTTTGAACCTTTTTATATATTTCAAGAATCCTGAACTCAAGATATAGTGAATTATTTTCACCCAAGCAAAAACATAGTATTTCAATTCAAATCACTTTAAACATAAGGCGATACTGTGCGTTTGGTGAGATCAGCAGAGTATCATTGAAATTATGGTGAAACTATTAGTGTCCATTGCTACTATCAACAACTGATGAAAATGCACCGTAAGAAGACCTGATAAGCTTAATTTTATCCATTGCAACACACCTTCGCGCACATCAAAGAGGGTTCGAAACTGCTTGCGTGTACACAACTTCTATCCCATGCTTCTTATTCTTCAAACTACCACCTGTATTCGTTGACAAGTTTGAATATTTAAGTTCTCCGTCCTCTTCAAATTAGTATTGACGACCCTCGAAACGTTCAAATTGGTATATCTTTCTTCATTCCTAATAAAATCTGAACACTAGAAGGGATAGCTCCCATAAAAATCTGTTCGCTTTTTTTGAGTATTTGTATGAAAATATTTTCTTGCTTGTTGTTCTTTCTTGGAACATCGTCATGAAATTCAGACATGTAGCGCGAAGCTTATCTTTGCTGAGGTTTCGAGATCAAATTCTAAATGCAAATTTCTAAAAATATGGATATGGATGTTACAACTTATTAGTAAAAATCTTAACAGAAAATTTAAGCTCATTATATGCATTTGTGTGGCAGATTGTATGTGCTTCAAGGAAACCTATTCATATGTGCACAATCAAAGAATTTCTTAATATGATTCATAGTTCTCACATATTAATAAAATTGCATTCTAAAGAAGATATTTTATTACACATCAGCGCAATTGTTTCGTCATTACGGGCTATCAGTACAAAACTCTTCTTCTTCTATCTTAAGTTTCACCACTTTTGCTTTTCTTTACAAATTCCACAATTGACATCAAAGTTCACTAAACTTTTTCTCCACTTCACATATCAACAAAAAAAAAAAAAAAAAAATAGTAAAAAATAAAAGCAAACAATAAACTCAATGACAGAGAAGATCGCAAGACAATTATTGGACACATAAGAAGCATTGGTCAATGGTAGAAAAATATTTTCCCACAAATCTAAATTTCCATAATGTAAACCAAACTTCGGGAGGAGAAGTAAGAAAAAACTCTTATTGTGTAATGCAGTTAACAAGAAAAATAAAAAGTGTACATAACAAAAAATCGAAGTACCTACCAAACAGAAATCAATGACGAAGAATGCATTTTTCAAACTGAAACTCAAAGTCAAATAAAACGAAGACAACTCAAGTCGTTGCCGCCGTCTACAGTGTTCCAACCACAAATTCGAGTGGCAGTTAGCATTTTTAAACAACATCAACAAAATACTGGAAGAGTTGTTGATTGGACAACGACCGGCCGGTCGTGTTTGGACCAACTTTGGAATGAAACGCGTGAAGTAACAAGCAAGCATGACGACGTTCTTGCCACAATGACTTATAAATTAAGTTTAAACACGGCATTTTTTTTTTCTTTCCTCACTGCAGACTCACTTACTGAAATGCGTAGATAAATATTTGCCTTTGTTGTTGTTTTGGGTGGAGTGTATGGAGACAGATATATAGCCGCCACCGTCACCACCGCCGCCGCCGCCGGTTGTTGCTAATGATCTGATAACGTGTTGAGCTGGGATCAATACAAACAGCTCTTGATCAGCAAACGGAAATGCAGCGATTTGTATATAGTATATAGCAGGCGGCAGCGGGTGTTTGGCAGGCAGTTCCATTTAATCGTTCGATTCAATGAACATTCGTTTCGCTTGCTTTTAAGTCTGACTTTGTGACCTATTTTCATTATATTGTATATACTTGGTTAATTTTATTTACTTCTATATTCTGTGTACTCATGTTTCTTTCTTTAGCTGCAAGTTTTTTTTTTTTTTATTAAACTTTCATTTTCCGAATCATCAGAGCTATCAATCAATTAATGCCAATAGTTGTTAGTTGCGTTGTAAATAAGTTTATTAATCGACTTAGAAAAAAAAAACGAATAAAGTGCATCGTCAGCTTGTCTATGACGATAATTCAATGCATTTTATTGCGTGAAAAAGTGTTCGGTATGACGAGTTTTTTTTTTGCGAGCTGATAGTTTGCAGCGCAAATATTTATTATATGCAGTTAAGGAGATATCGCTGATGATTTAAATTACTATGAGCTGTATTTAATTTGTCTTGAATTAAGATATATTTTTTGCGTAATTTATTAAAATTTGCGACACGAAGTTGATGAAGTTTGAAAGGAAAGTCAAATAAGTGTTGCCGAGTTTAATTTATTTTAAATTGGCATCTGTTGTGATGAGATTTTAAATGATTTCGTGGCATTTTATATTTTGTTATTGCAAATATGTATATGTAACAGGCGGAGGGAGATGAGGCAGGCCCCTTAAAGTATATAATATAGTATATAAAGTATATATATACAGGCGAGTCGATATAGCCATGTCCATCTGTCTGACTACCCGTATTTAAATCGAGATCTATGACACTATATGAGATATTGCCTTCAAATTTGTATATTCCGACTTCAGATCACTTGTTATTAGTCAATGTCCTAAAATCTCTTCCCTAAAGTGGTATCGAGACTTACCACGCAAAGCTACTCTACATTCTGAATTGTAGGAAAGTTTTGATGTTGTTAATTTTGCTAGAGACACCAACTTTGGTCCACATTACTTTAATCCTTATAAAATATTTTATTTAAGTTCAGAACGGACCACTCAAAAAGAATCTGTCAGACAAATCTGTCACACCTTTCTAGGTTTTTGTATGAACATAATTTTGTGGTTGCTGATAACTCAGCCAGGAACACCAACCTTTGTATATTTTGCGTAAATTCTTATAAATATTTGATTAGTGTACAAATCGCACTCTTAAAAGAAGTGGACCTTTCAAGAAATCAAGCCAATATAGACTGGACCGTATGTCTGTCTGTGAACAATAACTACTGGGACCTATTCCGTATTCAGATAGGTTGTACCTAATAAACGTTCCAAACCCTCTCTAAGTTTTAGTACCTATTGAAATCAGCATCAGAGAAAAGAGGTTCTCAGTTTCTGAATTGAAAAAAATTGTTTTTTTATTTTGTTGTTTTAGACCAAATTTGATGAATCTTACTCAAATTGTAATTAAATATAGGACCACTAGAAGTGGCAGCTTCCATACAAATCTGTCCTAAAGGAATCGGCCAGAAGTATCAAGACCGAAGAAAGTACGCCCAGTTTGGTCTAACGTAAACTTTTTTGGTTCTTATCAGAAGGTGAAAAAAGGTCTTAAACAACAACAGGCTAGTAGAGCTAGGGTCAACACAGAAAGGAGAAAGAATTGTGAAAGAAACTAACTAATAGCAATATACCCGGTACAACTCTACCTAACCTGCAGCATAGAATTCAGTGAGAAGAAACTATGGAGATACATATACCCTAATTATAATATTTAACCGAGTTCTACAAACTAGTACACAGACAGCTCGTTAACATATAAAGAGACTGTCGATGGGATCTTCAGCTTCGCATAGGCTAATTCAGTCCGCAAGAAAATTTTTTTGTATACTTTAGTTAGAAATCCATTGCCTTAAAATATGTGACCACTGGAAAATGAGAAGAGAACAAAATATCGTAACAAAACAGAGAACTTGACACCTATTCAATCAAGTCCAAACTAGTATTGGAATGAGTAGAAGAGCTAAACAGGCTGGGTAGATTGAATAGACTCTATCAATAGAGTAACGATATATTGAGTACTATATCAGATTAATGGTAGACGCATAAATAAGCAAATATAGGTGAAGCAATTTCGCATAATTGAACAGAAGCCCGTTGCTGTGTGGGACAAATATGTTTATAATCTTGACAAAAAGAAAAAAATGTTACCAAGTTTGAAGTTTGGAAACAATTTATGGTGCAAAGTCATTCCAAAACTAATGAATTATTCTAGAAAACATTAAAAAAATTGTATCTATGATGAAGACTCCATCAATCCCTAGAATGCTCATTAAAAATAAAATATTTTCCATATTTCCCAGTGATTTGTATATTTTTATAATGTATTAAAAAAAAAAAACGGTTTGTATTACCAACTAGATTTTATGTATCTGAGAAAGCATCATCCCATTAGCAGGCCTTGAGAGACTTTATGCTTTTCGATGTCGCTCGTTACACTCAAAAAAAAAAAATTTTCCTAAAATTTAGGAATCATTACCCAAAAAAATTTTTTTTTACCTAAAACAGGAATTTAAGGTAAAATTTTGCCTAAAAATGAATTTTAAGGAAAAAGTTTCCTAATATTTCAGGGAAAAAAATTTTGAATTTAGGTCATAAAATTAATTTTTAGGCAAAATTTTACCTTAAATTCCTGTTTTAGGTAAAAAAAATTTTTTTAGGTAATGATTCCAAAATTTTAGGAAATTTTTTTTTTTTGAGTGTATTATGGGTATATAACTTGGTCATCCCATAAATGACAACAATCACTGATTTCTTTCGGATTTACTTTTAGTTAGGCTTTTGTCACTTGAATTTGACCTCATGAAATTTTTTTCATTATTTTTATATTTTATATTTTTTACAGACGCAGCTGATTTTTATATTCTCCCAGATGAATTATTGGCACGGAACAAATTTCGAGAGAACTCTAAACTTGAACCGAAAATCAATTAAAATTTTTACTGCCCTTTTTTAATGAGTCTGCATGTGTGTATAAATAAAACATAATTGAAGCATAAACTCAACAAGTAAAACGCTCAACGCACGCACCACCCAAAGAAGCATCGAACGCAAAACTTCATATTTATTTATTCAACACTTTCAAGTGTTTTCTTAATTTTCCACAATATTTCACTAACATTTTTCGTTTTTGTTTTCCTTTAGCTGCGCCAAAGAAAGCAAATAAAAAATATCTTCCTTTTTCTCTCCTTTGCCAGTCCAGAAGTTTTCTTTCTCAGAATTTTTTCTTTCAAGTGTTTTGCTTTTTTACTTTGATTCTTCATTGGTCGTTTCTTGTTGTTGTTTTCTTTCTGTTGTACTACGCATAAAGTACGTGTTGACATGCAGAGGCATGATTCTGAATGGTGTTGCACCCTCCTTGCACTTTACAGATCTGATCTAATAATCAGTCAGCTGCTACAGGTAGAACTGTGAAACGATATTGAATAATTGCGAACACTTTGTATGTATAGCCAGATAGGTAGTAAGTAGTTAGGTGGTATTTGGTCCCATCGAGCTTATCAAGCAATCAGTAAGGTGCTACACATATATTTATTTCGGTGTTTGTTTATCTACAGCTTGAAACGAGTGTATCTACACCTACATACTTACATATCGACCTACCTGTTTGTATAGACTTCAAGCAGCTTGGTTTTATTTTCTTTATCAATGAAGTTCAATGACAGTTCGTTCGTTATAGTCTTTGAATTATTTGCAGATGTACGATAGCACAACTCAATTCATTCATGGAGCGACGACAATAGATGGAGATAATATTGATTTCTGGCGGACAGTTTGGAGTTTATAAGTAAATAAGAAATTCGATAGCCTGTCTTCTGATAAAAAATTTAATTAAACTCGTTTGTAGCTTAAAAAAAATATTTCAGCAATTAGTATATTTAATTAGGCAGTTTATTTCAGGATATTTAATAGTTTATTAGAGCAAGACTCCTTATAAAAAAAAAAAAAAAAATTGTTAGCAGTACTTTCCAGCGGACCAAATAGGCAAGGAAATGTTTTTATTACAAAAAAGCCATACCAGTACTCCGATTTGAACCTATATGGAATATTCAATTAGAATTGAAACAAGATACACCGCATATGGCGTTTATAGCTGAAATAACAAGAAAAAAAATATTTTTCATTCAAAATCTGACAAAGGAGCAAGTTTGTATGGGTGCTACCTCTTAGAGGGGTTGTGCTTTAGACATCTGAAGTAGGAATAAAATAGGCAAAATATCTAAAAATTTAAGGCTCTATTTTAGAGTTAAGTTCGTGTTGTTCATAAGCACAGCCGGAAATGTTTATGTGGACTGGACCTCTTGTGTGTGCGCTACTCCATGTAATGGTTCGATTTAGATCATTGGTGAATATTTTATTAGAATTTCTGTAAAATGATAATTTTTGGAGTTTCTAGCTGGAATATTTTTTTCATATAAGAACTTGGGACAGAATTGTATGGGGGCTACCCATTTAAGTGGACCAAAATGGAGTATTTTGTAAGAATTAACGTTACAAAAGATCATACTTGGTATTTCTAGCTAAATTAATTAAATTAATAAAAAAATTTTTATACCAAAACTTTTAATAAGAAATAGTTTTGCATGGTAAATGTCAATCTCTCTTAGGGAAGGAAGGTTAGCATGTTTATTAAATACAAGTGATATGAACGAGAAATAGGAGAGTATAAATATCCAAATCTTATCGTCTCCAAGTTCTCAATTTTCATGCGAACAGACAGACGGACATGTCTTTATCAACTCGCATTTGAAGCTTTTGATATATACTCATTCTGCCTGTTACATACATTTGCACAAACTTATGAGTATATCTCTTTTACCTCATGGGTAAAGGGTATAAAAAAAAAATCTTTAAAGGTATATAAAACTATTCCATTATTTCGTCGTCCATTTCCAGTCGAAGGCAGTCAGATGTTCGCACACTGTGCCGAATGCCGTCAATTCCATGCATCTTTAAAGGAGCTGAAGATTTTTTGGAACATTGCGTTCGAAACCTGATTTCCCCTTTAACGCACAGTCTTGCAGCCTTTCTTATGCCATGAATGTGTCTTAACCAAAAACAGATTTAAACAATCTCAATCAACTGCAGAAAAACACCTGCGCACACGAAATTTCAAAATACTAATCTTAAAAGGCAGCTGCAAAAGTATATATCGAACTAAAGCAATAAAAGTGAAATTATATGCAAGGATAAGCAGACACACAGGACTTGCATAAGTCTGCAGGATGTAGTGAGCTACACTGTGCGAAATATTTATGCTACTCAATACAACTTCATTTATAAAAGGGACAGCTAGAACAATAAGCGAAGTTTTTTGAAATTTGAAACCTCTTTCTTTCGGTAATAAAACAAAACCAAATTTAGAAACACATGTCAAAACTTCATAAAAAACAATAAACAACAAGTAAATCATGAGAAACAAAAGAAAATTGTTGGATCCGATGAGGCAAGTAATTTGATAGCTGAGTAGGTACTCATCATATAAAGAGTGATTCAACAGCATTAAGAAAAGAGTCCACCAAGTGTGTTAATTATAATAAATAAATGTACTATTTGCGCTTATCGTATGAAACTTCGAACTTCATACAAAAACAAACGCAGCGAGTTGCCATACCATAGTTCGTCCGTCGTCCATTGGCGCTGCTTAATTGCTAGATTTGTAAACATTTAACGCATTAATAAATACAAATATTGAAGAAAAAGGGAGCCATGCGCCATAAACAAAGCTCCATTGGTTCCAGACTAACCAAACAATAAAGCACTTCGAATGAAAGCAGGCCAGCTGCAGCTTCAGCCACACAAATCAATAAGATCTATGAGCGCATTCAAATGCAGATGGGTCTTACTTAAATAGACTGACCAAAACCATGGATGATCTATGGAAATTGTTTGCATTCTTTTGCGTGAAGTGATGCATAAACTTCTTATAGTGTTTCGGTTAGTTTAGATAAAGATTTTTCTTAAATAAACTTTTTCTTTAATTGTTTTGGGAAATTTGATTAGCAGCGTGGATAATGTGTTGCGCTTCATTGTTGTATTTAGTTTAGTTTTGCTATGCATGGACCATTGCTTTGAAGTATCTTTGTGATGGCTATAAATTAATGAGCTGTATGTTGCGTTTGATAAGAATATTTCGTTGAAATGAAGAGACGCTGTTAAATGTAGCGTGCTTTTTTTTTCTTGCTTTCTTTCTTTCTTGGACATGTTTATACAAAACCTTTGATTTAATAAAAGAAAGTTTATATGGAATTATTTGGGAAGTTTGTTTGAAAGGGAAATGAATTGCTTTGATCTGCTAGACAAATTTTACCTTGTGTAATAGATCTAAGAAGATGAATTGTTTTCGTTTAAATTTGGAAATTCGGAAACTGAAATTTTGAAAACCATTTTTACTAGTTTTTATTGAGAAAATAAAATTTTAATGGGCTATCGCAACTTCTTCTAGAGGTCCGGTAGCTTTATGTAAATATTAATGAGGCCAATGCTTACTTGCTCTCTATCTTCAACTGTTTTCTCAGAATTTTAAATAAGTAACTCTTTCAAATTACTTTTGATTGGATTTAATTGTTTAAAAGAAACTGTCCTAAAGTAAAGTAGAGTGGAGTTTGATGTACGAATAGAATGACTATATAGATCTTCTTCTTAAAGAACCAGTCATAATGTGAATATCACTAAAAAAGAATAGCTAATAGAAAAAAATTGGGAGAACTCATACCTTCTCGCTCTCGCTCACATACTGCAGTATACTGGTTCCAATTGATTCGCAAAAGCTCCCTTTTCTTATACCACCATGTATTCAGCAAAGTTTTTTAAAATTTTTTGTACCTATTTCATTTGCAACACGTCATCTTTAAGGTGCCATAACTTCTAAAAAAAAAACATCGTAATGCACCATACGAGAGGTGCGTTTTGAAGATGATTAACAGTACTAAATGATGGAATATGTATAAAATTTTGTGCAGCCTGTTTCTTACATCAAATTTAGCCAAACTGTAATATCGCAAAATCCTGATGTAATGAGCCAATTCTGCGGTTACTCGAAATGAGATTCTACTCAGAATTTTAGTTTGCAAATGTTGCTCAGCTGGTCAACAACACAACAAAGAACCAACCAAAGAAGGCGAAGACCGTTTCATCAAAAAGTATCAGTTGACAACAGCTTTGATACATAATGTATGAAACAATCCAAACAAGTAAGGAAATACAGTTGGGCGTAACCGACTGTAAGAGGCCCTGTACCAGTTCAGGTCGCCTAACAAACATATTAAATGTTTCCCGAGCTTATGACCAAACACATGACCACTTCTCACTGCGCGAATATGAATAAAAAGAAAAGGGGGGTCAAATTCAATTGCTTATAAAATCGCCATTTATTATCCGATTTTGATGAACTTTTTGGATTTTTGCTTAGAGAGACGTTATCTCTATATTGGTACACTCAATTTTTTTTGTGCCGAAGAAATTTTCACCCTAAGGGGTGATTTTATGGGGAAGGGGGGAGGGGCAAAATTTCAAAATAAACTTGTGAAATTCCGGAGCAATCCTAGTCGAATGCAAAAAACACGAACTCTCTATCTATTACCGTTTCCGAGATCCTTTCGTTCATACAGATGGACAGACGGACGGACGGACAGACGGACAGACGGACATGGCTATATCGACTCCTCTTTCATTCCTGACCATAATGGTGGTAACTTTGGGGGGGTCTCCGACCATTATTTCTACCTGTTACATACATTTGCACAAACCCAATAGGCTCTTGTACCTTCGGTACAGGGCCTAATAAGGCAGAGCTAAGCACATATAGTATATATATAATTTTGATCAGCATCAAAATTCGAGTCGATATAGGCATTTGCGTCTGACTGTCGGCCTGTCCTATAATAGACTGAGCCTTCAAATTAAAATATTTAGATTATCCTACCACTTTATCGAATTAAAATGTTAAAATAACCCATTTTGACCAAGATCGAAACACTAAAAGTTGTTGTTCCCATAGAAATCTGTCCCACCTTCTGACTTTCTGTATGACCAAACGGTTGTTGTTATTGCTAATACCGCTAGATACGCTTAAATTGGTGCATTTTGGGTCAATCCTAATAGAAATTCCATTAAGATCTAAATAAAACCAATGAATGGGGTGGCTCCCTACAAAAACATATACTTATATTTGGCTGTTTGGGATACTATAGGATATAGCGTCCTCTTGTTCTGCTAATGTGACTCTTCTTTTCCCCTTTTTCCTTTCCATTAGTATTCAATAAATGTGCCAACCTCTTCTTAAGGGGTAACCTCTGTGCCATCTGTCTGCTTGTTTGTATGAAATTTTAAGAACAACATTTTTTAATGGATATTATTTTAATATTAATACCACGAAGACCGATTGCATTGTTTTTTAATTAGAAAAATGGTACCTCAGAGGTGGGCCCATTTGTCTAACCTACTACTTAGGTCGCTGTACGAATGAGTCTTCCAAACCTTTTATATATGTTAAAAACAAAATATTTTTGGTTCTTATAGGCATATTCTACAGATATTAATTCAGTAATCAACTAAGCTACGAATCACATTAGAGCATAGCTTAGACAACCTGGAACAGGTGTTCATTTAACGACTTTGAAGTATTTTTTCTTCAATGGTATCAAATGTAGAAACTTATACACTACGCTCGATACTAATTAAAATAAAATGCACAAAAATATTTTACTATACAACTTCCTTAGTATACTGCTTCAACCTGCATAACCAAAACCTACAATGTACTACTCAATTTTTTCAACAACCACAAAATTGCTTTTAAAATATTAAACTGCAATAGGAAAAAAAAAACTAAAAACCAATTTAACTTGTGCCAAACAGCTCAAGGATGTCTCGTACATATGACCGCAAAAATAAATTTGCCAGCAAAACAAATAAATTTCACGTCATCTTTCCATTAAAAAGTTAAAAACAAATGACTTCATATTTTCTACTTTAACGAAATTTTTAATTAAAAAATGTCAATTGCCAAAATTAAGCACACAAACTGAACTTCCCGACTGCGATTTAAGTTGCACGCAAGCTGGCGAACGCATAAAACAAATCGCATTAATTAAGCAATTTGTCAAGATTCGCAGCTGCACAGATCCACTCCACTGACCGACCAACCGATCGACCAGTGAATCAGACAGCCAGACAGACAGACAGACAACTTCGATACGCGATCAAAATGCTTCAGATGCGCCGCTAGTCGCTCGAACGCGACACTTTTTGCATGTTAGATGTCAATATGTCTCTTACTGATTGGTGTTGGACGCAACATGACAGATTTGTTATTTAGAACACTAATCATGGCGTTGTCGGCGTCGTCGTCTCACGAAGTACGAAAGATCTTTGGTTGAACGCGAGAATCGGCGGTGTCTTTTAAGTTAATGCCACACGCCACTATACCGCAAAATGGATATACATACTATAAAAAAAAGATATATGTATATATATATCGTACAAAAAATAGTGTTCTAGCCATCTAACTGTCACTGTCAGCTGATACTACTACATATTGGAATCTCTGGTTGCTGCTGTCAACTATTGTGCATGCGCGAAAGAGCATTCGTCGAATACTCTAATGTCAAGAGCACTTTGCGCAGTTGATTTCAAATCGAGGCTCTTCATTTGTACGAGAGCTGGTTGAAAATTAATTGGCTTAGTTGAAACATTTGAAGTTCTTGATACTGACTTTGAATAATAGAAAAAGAAATATGGGAAACTCAACTCGGAGCACAATTTATATAATCTTACTCCTTGTGTAGTTTAGTAATATTAGAGGAGGAGTCTCCACAAAGCAAACTGCAAGCGCTTTAGAACCATTATTTATAAATACAGCAGCCCGATTATCTATCAATCCATACTCTTACAACTGCGCACGCGCAGACACATCTGTCGACAATTTGTTTGTGTGCAGTGTTGCAAAGTGACATTTTGATTTGACAGCTTTTAAAATTCCTTGTTGTCTTCGTGCGCCATTTTCCACTTTGGCATTTTAATTGCTTTGTATGTGTGTTTGCTATGAATTTCGTTGCGCATGCGCAACATTTCATTAGTCATGTCAACGCCGTGACAGCTGTGCAACAAATTGCAGCTTCCAACACTGTTGGCTTGGCGCCTTTGCCTGACCGTGTCAAGCCATGACACATATGTAATTTTTCAACTTAATCTATGAGAGACACCTGCAAAATTTTCGCCACCCGCGGTTACTTTCTTTTTTCGTGTATGCTAATTTGTTTCGGTTTTTCACAAAAGCTGTGTTGCACAGTGTTGCACAATTGTTTAGAAAGATTTTTTTTTTTTTTTTTTTTTTTTTGCATTATTTCTCACACCAACTTCTTTAGTGTTGTCATCAATTGCTTGAAAATCTTTCACGCACTAAATGATGACTCATATGTGAGGGCACGTTTCAAGACCTCTTCTTGCATTTCTTGATTTGGTATTTTTATTTTTTCTTATAGCAATTTTACATTTGACATTCTCCGTCTATGGAAATTTCATGCATTTGTGTTTCGCTTTTTTTGTTTTTTGTTTGTTTTTTTTTTTTTTTTTGCCACATTGTCGACGTCTGCGTCTTATATGGTGTTGATGGACGTGCCACCATCGTGTTGCAAATGCTTGAAAGCATATTTAAATAGCAAAACAAAAAATAAGAAAAGACTGTCTAGGCAAGTCGTTTTCTTGGTTAGTATTGCTTTGTGTTGACATTCTGCGAATAAAGGAAACGCATGGCGTGAAAAATGGAAGCGAGTTCATATGGCTTTGATCGATGAATCATGTTGGCGTACTGCTGAAAATTGTGGTTGCAATTGATTTATTATTGGATTCGTGGTAAATTTTTAAGTGAAATATAAAAATTTAAAGAAGAAATAGCCTTTTTGCAGTCTTCTTTAGGATTTTATTTACAAAAAAAATTATAAAACAACCCATACGAAACTAGATCGGAAAGTTGCTCCATAAAAATTTGTGGTTCAAGCGGTCAAGGGTGGTCTGTGATCTCAACACTTCGTACTACTCAATTATGCAACAAACGATACTAATTCGCCACTGCAAAGTGGAGCTACAGGGTATCTCGAAGTCAAAGAAACCCGACTGCAACCATTCTTCTTCTTTAATATGCAAACCAGAAACACAAAAATAGTTTAAGTTTTTACAAGGCTTGTTTTGTTCAGTGCTCGTTGTGTTGAGAAGTGAACCCTCTTAAATACGGTGGTACCAACCATGGATAAAAACTTATAACTCATAAAACTCATAAATGCCTGACCGAACCAGAAAGCTGTTTTAATGTCCAAGAAGATCTTTCCCATTGAATTAGACTTGTTAAAGTTCTCACTAGTGGATGCGTTGTATGGTGCTTGGAGCGAAACCCATATTTTTGCTCAGGTAGTACATTCTTACAGGACTTCAGAAGAAAAAAGGCTAATGGGCCTGCATAAATGCGGGTTATCCGAGGGTTTATTAGGCTTACTGATTGGAAGAATCTTCGATAATGATAATAGCGGTAAGAAAGATAACACCACGTTGAAGAAACACATTCAAGAACTTGTGGTCGATTCCCTCCAATTCTGGAAGCTTCCTATATATAATTTTGTTTTAGTGAATGGGTTTTACAGGCCTTTATGTAGTAATTGTCCTCAGATCTTAGTGTAACTCAGAGCAGAGTATTGATACAATTAATCATATCACTTTATTTTGCAGAGATCCTTTTAGTTGAGCCAAAAGTGAACATTTGTCAGCGGAAAGCATTGAGACGTTCTTAAGCGTGGGGATCAATGCGAATTGATTCATTAGCGTTTTTAACATATTTTAAAAGAGGGAAGATCCTTTGTCCAAAGTAGATAGTTCTAGGATTTGTTACAAAATTTAGTAATTACTTTTGAAGGACTTTTCTTCAAAGCACTTCTGAACGAACTGCTAGTTCATATATAATGAATTCCATCGTAATTATAGCTACTCTTCCACCAATAACATTTAGTTAAGGCTACTATTAGAGTCCATTTTGAAGAAAACTTTTTAACGATAAAACTATTTTTAAAAAACTTCAACTCAAAGTCTACAAGAAATTAACCGCTTTTATTACGAAGACCCAACTAAATATTTCACATAAAATTTATGTTCGACCAGATCGGTAATAGGCACTTACATGGCCATTAATTTTTCAACTGCACATAATAAAATCGTAGCGTTGATCAAAACATATCCTGCAGTTAGAGAAATGCCACCACCAGCGTTGCCAACTGGGTCAACTCCGCACTGGAACACGATTCGAAGCAATATACAAATCATTTTTAACACATTTGTAAGCGTTTGTATATAAAAATTAAAGAAACGCCAAACGCTACTCATAACAAGTTTATAACCTTGCACAGACAGACGTTGATATACAGAATAGCAGCCAAAAATTTTGTATCTTACTTTTCGCCAAACGCAGTTGCAACGCCGCCAAATGGCAGACAAGCTGCGAAGTTTAACATTTCTTTTTACAGCTTTAATAAATCTTAACATGGTTTAATAAGTTGGCCAAAACGAAAACGAGAAGCCAGTTAGTTAGTAGCAGACGGTAGCAAAGCGTTAGTTAGTGCTACTAAACATTTAAAAACCAGACGTTGTAGTTGTCGAAGTCCAGCTTACGATTTGAAATCGCTGCTTGGTTGTGCATCAGGCTTAAAAGTTTTTCTGCTTTTATTTTTGTTTTTTTTTTTTTTTGGCTAAGATGCCGTGCAATCGAATGCGACAGCCTGGCCAAATTCGGTGCAGCTTGGCTTATTCCCGCGCTCAAATCGTGGCTGAAAATGCTCGAACCGTAATTAAGTTGACTTGTAAACTATTTAATTAGCACGTACCGTGTTTGTTTTGGCACTAGAAAGGTGCCGCACATTGTTTCTCTGACAGTTGTTTGGATTGCTTTGGATTTCTTTGGATTCGGAACTTATGGCGTATTCAATTTATTAACAATTTCGGCTTTCGGCTTTGTAGGTCTTTTGTCAGTGTTGTCAGTGTTGTCGGAAGCACGTTGCATAAAATTAAAAATCTTTTCCCCGCCATTAACTGTCAGTTGGACACGTTTCGCTACACAGTCTGCTGCAAGCGGCAACCAAATGCTTTGGCAAATTTTATAGCCTATGGCGTATAGTTTGCTTCGCTAATTGACAACAAACGTTTAATGTAAGCTTTAAATTTTCGCGTCATAATTAGTTATTATGCTTACGATGTTGTTTAATGTGCAATACAATGTTTTTGATTACAAATTTTAATTGCCCAGAAGCAAAAAAATCTTGTTTTGCATGCTGCATACAAGCGAGTGTCTTGTTTTTGAGTAGCAAAGTCTGCAATTGATATTATGCTGGCAAGCACATATTTGTGTGCAGGGTATAAATGTTGATTAATCAAAATTCTTAAGGATGGGGCATTACTAAAAATAAATAAATGATATCACCAAAGTTTAAAGTACGTCAGCATTTAGCTGTACAATATTTTGGGGTTTCATTTACTCGACAACGTGACGTGAAGGGAAGTTTTTGAGCTCGGATTTGTATTCAGCACCAAAAATCCATTCAGAAATACTATGTCCCACATCAATCGCAAAACCCATGCAGGGCTGGGTAATATAAAAAATTATCAGAAAGAACACTGTGGTCTAGTGTTCTCGACTTTGAGCTATATAGAACCTAAAACTAGTCTGAATATTCAAGTTGGGTGACACTAACATTAAAAGTCTCTGAATTATGGTGTTCATAGTGGCGAGGATTGAGACAGACGGACGAAAAAACAAGGCTTATCTCTTTTTCTTACTTTAATCACATTAAAAAAAAATTTGGTTCTTTAAATTAATTCCCACCAGAATATTTTCTTGAAGTTTCGATAGCACAAACTTTCAGCATTTCCTGGCTAACTGAAATGTTGTGCGATTTTCAAGAGTGCGCTCTCGCTTCTCTGGATAGAGTACAGATATTTAGTGTTTCCTATTATCTTCGTCTTCTTTTTCTGCGTTGCTTCGTAGTTTTCGGATGCATCCTAAAAATCTGTAGACATGACCCAGTTGACCGATCTTGACCTTCTTTGGTGTACCTTAACCCGCAGAAAAATACAGTATTGTGGTGTGATAGATCCATGTTTCGTCTATGGCAACTAAAGGGCGCAAAAACTAGTTTGTAATGCGACAGAATATCGCCAAACATTCCTTTGAAGTGGCCGCACGGTTGCGAATGTGAGGAAACGCGGGGATAGCTTTTTCATGTCCAAATATTCATGTAAAATTTTGATGTACCCGCTTAGTTGTGTTGCCTTTATATCATATATCACTTTCAATTACCGATCGTCCAATATCGTTTCAAGGATTTTATCGATCGTTTATGCTGGTAAGACCACAAAGGAACTCAGTAAACCACTTCTTAACCATTAATACTAATGGTGCAGAGTCTCTATAGCACTTATCAGCTCTCTTTCTTTCTTTTCTCGGTTTCGTTGACGTATTTTTTTCAAACAAAATTACTACACTGGAACCTCAAAGAGTCTCTGACTTATCAAACCATACCTAAATATTTCAAGAGATTACTTATATTAATCAATTTCAAATAGATTTGCTCCATGAGAGGTAAAGCGGAGAAAGTTATTATCATGTTCTACAATGGAGTTCTACTTCCAAACCAAGATGTAAATTACTCTTCACTAAATTTTAAACCTTCTATCAGCATTGAAATAAAAGAATGAGGTAACTTTGATCATCTAAAAAATACAAACTGAAGAAAATCTATAACAACGTGAACTTTTGTTGGGAACGTTCTGTATTAATTTCTAAAAACACTTTTCCAATTAGTATAATAAATAATAGGATAATAAAGCTTCACTATTGCTAGAGTTCATTCTACAGCAAGATCCCTATTTATATTTTTAATTAGGGTAGCAAATATTTAAAGCATATTAAAAGACTGATTTCAATAATACAACATTCTTAAATACGATAGAACTTTTCATCAGGTCTAAAATAATCATACAACACTGCTGCAACTTCAGAACAATTCTTCGAAGTTGGCTAACATTTTTCTACACTTTTTCACTACAAATACAAATCATGCGCAACAGTACTTCAAGCAGACTTCAACAGCGAGTGTACGCCCCAAAGCACCTTTGGCTTTCGTAGCAAGTCAAGCGGTCACTTCAGTGGCAAATAGACAAGCTGCCAAACTTGTCTCCAGTAGCTAGTAGAACTCTTCGAATGATGTTTCTTCATTCTACGCCGGTCAGCGTCTTTTGAAGCACCTACAACAGCACAAACTTTTCGTAAGATCGTTCTTCAAACTGCATTCGAGCATATCCAAACATCCTCAGTTATGGTCAGTTAATACGCCGGTGCATCTTCTGCTGCCTGCCTTTGTATACTTCTTGGAAATGCTTGAAAGCACTGTTGTTTGAATTCAATAAATATTTGACATTTGTCTATCTGACGAAGCGCTAAGATGAGATGCATTTCTATGTAACTACAACTTTTACTCGAGTTGTCAGTTTGTCACTTTGGCTCTATATACATACATGGTTTATGCAACGCAACAGTCAAGGGTACATTAAATTCTTAAGTGTTGAGTGCTTGGGAATTTTTGTTCTTTGTATATTGAAGTTAGAATTTGCAGCCGGAAAAGAGTTTTCCTTATTTATTTGCGAAAATTAGTTAAGCAATTGTTCTTGGAATTTAGTTTGTTTCATTTATAAACCTCTAAGAAATAGTTAAACAGGTAACTTGCATTCGAGGCGTGTCTATGCCGAAGAGTTGGTTTGTGTGATTTACAAGCCTTAGAATGTGACTCGTTTGGCTATTTGTGGAATGTTTCACATTTTAGTTTGTTCAATGAGGTGTTAGGAAATTAGTTGAAAAAAATGTTAGTTTATTTGTTGGGAAATGGAGGAAAATGTTCAAAGCAAATTGCGTGAAATGTGACATAAACTATTATGGATTGAACATAAGAACTGGAGTTAAGCATACATAATCATCATTTGAAGTTAATGACACTTGAAATGCAAATATTCATATAACAGGCGACAAAGTTCTACTAGGTATCTGATGTTTGTAGTTCACTCAATACTTACAATTTAAGAGTTAGATGAAAAAAGAAAAAAGTACGATATCCGGTGGACTACAGTAAACACTATAATATGAATTTTGTTTCGGTGAACCCATTGACGGAGTTCTGCCATTAATTTCAGATTTATTCCTAACCTCAAAATACATCAGCGTTTCATCTGTCTATGTATCTCAAAAACGCATGTTTATTTTGATTCCATTCCGATTAAAAATTCCATTTCAACTGTGAAACATTTATAGATTCCCAAAACATTCCTCATATCATTCCACAAATTTCTTGCAAAATTCATAAACTTTATCACCTCTTCGTTGACAACTCATTTAAGATAAGAGCAATCTAGCCAACCCAACACCCAACAAAAAAGCCAGCCCACTTAACCTCATCTCAAGCGAATTAAACTGTCAACAAGCCACTTAAAACCGCTTAATTAACTAACTGAAAGCAACACGATTCATATGTCGTCTAACTAAAATGTTGCAGCTATCTAATCATCGATCAAAATTGTGCAATCCCCAGAGAGCAAAAGAGGCAGCAAACAGCCAACCAACCAGTAAAGGAAATCCATAGCCCGAAAACGGCAAACGGTAGCGCACCATTTAATAATTTAATAAGCGTCAAGTCATGATCACGACTTTTTCGGAAGACAAGAAGCTATTTTACTTTTTGGTTAATATGGCTGGTGGATATACGATATCGTATGTCCGTCCGTACGATAATTATCACGATTTATGAGTTATTAAAAGCTAAACAAAGTCTTATCGGGTATTAGGCATCTTAGCATTATTTTTTGCTTGCTGCAGTGGCGCAATCGGGCGTTGCAACTTGTTGCAATCTTAAAATAAAAGCCTTGCCACTCGACACTAAAATATTTTAGTTTTTTTTCAACAAGCCACGCATTTTTGACAAATATTTGCACAACACTTGAACTGCACAAAATGCATTTACTGAAGTTTTTTTTCGCTTTTTTTTTGTGGGGTATTTCTCAATTTTTGGAGTTTGAAGTGTGCACTATAAGCATTTCACTTATCAACAGACACATGCGCCAATAGCTTATCGACTTAGCACACCCGTGACCAATGTCCAACAATATGTATCCAGATATCAGATACATATTGTCTTGCCATGTCTTCTCATTACTTACACTCGAGTGAGTGGCTCACTGAATGACTTTGAACATGATTCGTGCGCTGATATACGATAGCAGCGTTTGCGACAAGCGCCAGAGAACATGCTCCAAGTACATAAAATATTATATGTTAATACAAAAACACGAATCTGGATAATTTTGAATATGTCTCAGCTACAATATTTTTAGTATTTTGTCTTGTCGTTGTCTTGTCATGCCGCAGCAGTCCCAGACGCCCACCTTTCATGCTTCCTCCTTGCTTGCCTCAGGCTGCCATTCGAGCAGACACGCTGTTAATTTGTCATAATCTGTCAGATTTATTAATAACATAATTTATATTGTATAATTTTTTTTTTCTTTCGGTCTTGAACATTTTGTGGTATTAATTTTCAAATGCATGCTTGCGGCATATTAATATCATAATTAAATTTATTAATAGTGACTCATAAGTGGTGAGTGCAGTTTAGGAGTTCCATGTTAGATCGTGGCGGAAGCATATTAGTGCGCATATGTGAGGGATTTTTATTTATATTTTAAATTCTAAAGCAGATGCAGCAGAGACTCATTAGTTTTGCTGCAACTTTTGTAGGCGTTGGACATTTTTTAATGCATTTTTAAGCGTTTTAAGGAGCTAACTAAAAGTTAAATTTTTTCTATAGATAGACAATCCGATAAGTTATAATAGTTCCAATTTATTTACACCATTAAAACCCTGTTCAGATGGTTGTATATATTTGACACACTTAACTGGAAGTGGAACTTCAACTGGAGCTGACAGAAACTTAACAAAAATATTAATAAATTTCACTTTTGCCACATATCTGATACAGATATCTCCTTTATTTACTAAAAATTATTATTTACATTTTTGCATAGACCAACCGATGAAGCAATTTCCAAAATACTACAAGACTACTGAGTGCCGTTTCCCACGACACTTGTTTTCACACCAGTTGCCATACCTATTCTACATCCGCCCTCTTCTTATCCGATGTTAACTGTTTGATTGGCGTTGTAGTTCCAGGAGTTAGGTTCGTTCTCGTCTTAGTCGTTAATGACTGTGGAGTCTCCAGAATCTTTTTTAAATGGTTAATATATCTCATAACAATTCTATCTCCTCCTGATACCTTTACTATATCTACCTCCATTGCAACCACCTCATATTCAAATGAATTGTGTTAGTTTATTCAAGACTAAATTTTTAAGAAAATCCTTATCTTGATTTTAATTTATATCCGAGATCTATTTTCCATTTTATTTTTTTATACAATGACATTCGAATGTGTGAATTAGTCCTATGAGCCTATTTTAAGTCGCTTAAGATGGGATACACTCATAATTCTAACTTCCTAGTTGACTTGAGGCCAATAAGGCGGGAACGTTCTCTCTGTTACTCCACAATGTTGGCAATATTACTTGAAATTTTAACTTACAAACTGTCTCTCATTACTGTTCTCAAAAAGTTTGGATGGCGAAACTTGTAAAAATTTATTTTGCGCGTCAGTTATAGTATCAGATGAGATTGACCTTCTATATATTTTAAAAAGTAATCAAAAGTAATCACGCACGACCCACTCAAAAAGAATGATTTTCACTTAACTGAATAATAGTTTGAGATACCAAAATGAAATCGGTGATGTTTTTAATAAATATTTTTTCTTTGGATAATAATCAAAGAAAATAAATAGTGTATAGTAAATTAAGTTAAATGGGTGAGAATAACTGTAATATATTGGTAAAATTTGGGTGAAAAATAAAATAAATTTAATTTAAAAATCGAGTAAGCTAAGGATTAGATCTCTATATGATGGCAGTTTACCAGCAGAAGTTATTTTTAACAAATTTAATTTAAAAAAGAATGGAATTGGAACAGATATTCTTATTAAAAAAATCCGTAAAGGTCCAAGCCGGACCATTAAAAAATTGTATTTAACTCTGTTATCTTAGCTAAGAACGCCAAATTTGATTTATCTCACTTCAATTCAAATAAAATATTCTATATACGTCCGTATTGGACCCTAAAAGTAGTTGCTTACATACAAATCCATCCCCTTATCTATCTTTTGTATGCTAGAGGTTAATAAGCACAGAGCACACAGCCCCAGGATCCTTTGGAGACTCTTTTAAGTATTTTGACAATAATAGGCCGTCGGCAGAATTATTGGAACATTTTCTTGGTACACAATCGCTAAACCTAAAATTTAGTAGAAAGCTTTATCAAGTTTAAAATAAATAAATTCTATTTTGATATAAACAATGAATTTACAGCATTGCTGACCTTAAAAAAATATTGGTTCTAAGCGTAGACGTGGAAGCCTTTAGTGAAAATGTATTGAAACTGGTTTCTGAATAATAACTACTTACTGATCTGACCGGATATGCAAAATCTCCAAGACAAAATCGAAACAATATATTCTTATATTCAATCTTAACCTTTCTACAATCTGTGATTAAATTTTTTGATCGGAATAACTACTATTGAGATCGCACATTATAGAGTAAACGACCAAAAGATCTAATACAGAATTGGAAAGGCGGAAGTGCGGTCGAATGGAGGTACACAATTATAAATTCTGGCCTATATAGTATTGAAGAATTTTGGTGCTGCCTAAAATCTTATAAACGTTAAATATTGTTCAGAAGATTGTATGCAGACTCAAAAGTTATGGATCCGAATAAAAAAAAGACTATATTGATGTAACATTAAATTGGTACAAACTTTGTTGTAAAGTTCTTCCAAATATTTGAGCAATAATGGAGAGTTTTTTCACACATGAATCTTAAGTGTTCTAACTTGATGAAATAGATTTTATTTACAATAGAAATGAACAGTAAACAAAGATAAATGTATCTACTCTGTCCGTTGACTAACATAGTCGAATATGAAATGAGACCAGAAAACAGATCATAGAATATAATGATCATCCGCGTATTATGGTAGATAATATGTATATCATTCTCTGCGTAATATCACACTTATGTGTAGCCTGCCTTCCAAGTACGCTACTAAATGCATCATGTGAAGGGTATTAAAGTTTCGGTTCCAACAAAAATAAATTTTCTTCTGCATTTTTTTAAGACCTTTCTTAGTGCTATTCTTTATTATTGTGTTCTAATTTTATTTGTTTTGTTATCAAGCAGTCACCTCAGTTAGGAAATCTGACCAGAGGCTTGGCCGTGAAATACGAAAGTTTAAGGTTTCAATGGCTTTAAATAGCAAGTTTTGATAGTATAGATCGCCGCTTATCCGTTTATGATTCAATTAAATAAATGCTGTAATTTGTTTCCAACGATGTATGTAATTTTTCTTCGTCATTTTATCATTCTGTCCGCGTGTGTCATATCAGCTCGCATTACCATTCACACTGAAATACTTGAATTTTTAAGTAGTAGCAAACCTAAACAGCTTTGAAAATTGAACTACAAACATTTGCTCTAGAAATGCAAATGACGTGAGGCTTTATCAGTCAGAATCGCACATTAGTGGAGTCACTTCTAAGAGCAACTTCATGTCTTTTATTTAAGGTCAAATGGCCGGTGAGAGTTTCCTAGCTCTTAGGACCAACAGACAAACCAAGAAGAAGGTCTCATAAAACCTGCTCGGACATAACCTCCATTTCTATGTATCCATTAGAATTTATAAAATAATTTTTTTACTCCTCTTTCATGAATCAGCGACCATGAAATGTTTGAAGATTCGATACAGTATTCGCACAGCAATATACTCGTATTAAATATTTTATCAGCCAATCTGAACTGATTGGAGATTCGACTTAGAAACATTCTAGCAAACATTTTCCCTAAAAATAGAAACCTTTAAGTTCCATATATTTGTAAAATTTTCAAGAAGTAATGCGGCTAACCTAAAATTAAATGAAGGTATTACATAAATTTTAATGAATAGTACCTTTTGAAAAAATTTAAAAACATATAATTTTGCATTCGAAAAATGAACCATTTTTCCCTGAATCTAAGTAAAGTAAAAGAATGAATGCATTCTTAGAAAACTCTAGATACTTATCTCACCGATAACTATGCACTGAAAATACCTAAAACGTTCATTCTACAACACCAATTCACCAATTAAGTCTGCAATTGCTGCAATGAAATCCAAAATTCAAACTTACGTCTCAATATTGCCTTTTTTGTTGCCACTTATTACCCAACGAGGCTTATCGTTCGGTTAGTAAGTATGAAAAAAATGCCGATAAGATTTGCAGCAAATGCATTGCACATGCAACTCACGTATCTGCGACTGCCAAATGGCAGACAACTTTATCGCTGTGATTTTTATGCAATTAACAGTGAAAATCTATAAAAATTAGTCAGGAAGCAGCAGCAGCAGCGGCAGACAAGTCACTGGTGGTACGCAGTAGCACAGATGCAGCCATTTGTGCATTTGTCGAAGTCGACAACTGGCTAAAACTAAAAGCTAGAAATGGCTGAACAGTTGGACACTCTGTCTGCGTCTCGGTATATGCCATTTTTAGTGGCTGATTAATTATAGACCATTATGGACACAAGCCGAAAAAGTTGTAGCTTCTTCGCACCAAAAGATGCGTTGCCTGCATCTAAGTAGTTGCCATCGCACGCCGTTGAGGCGATGTGATGAAAGCATTCTGCTGTTGTGCAATTTATTCATATCGACCGTGTTTAGATTATTTATAATTTTTTTCTTCAATTTTTGTGTAAAACTCAAGAAGAAGATATATTAAAAGCCTACATTAATACAAAAAAAAAAATTGGCAGCTAAAATTTCACTTTCGCCTATTGATCGAACGCTTGAGTTTGATTTTTTTCACAGAAAATAATTAATAAGTATATAGGCACAGGATGAAGTCAATCTTCTATAGAAATCCTACAAAATAAAAATGAATTGTTAATAGTTGGTCAGAATCGTCAAGATGTCAGACGATCTACCAAAAGATGTCTTATTGCACTCTGACATTCTAGAGAGCGAAGACTGTTGTTACCTTTTGATAGGAAATTCAAGTAGAATTGCGCAGGTTTTGAAACGTATTAGCCAAATATTCAACCAAACCAACTCCACTAACTAGCTGGAACGGCACATATGCAAATGAAAACAAAAAAGAATGATTACGAGATACCCTGTTCCTTTGTTTCATACAAAAATTCAGAATGAGGAGTAGGTCGGCATGGTAAGTGCCAAGACACCACTGCCTCCGCTGTTTAGGGTGTTAATTGAGTATAATTTGTCTGCAGAATGAATAGGATAATCTTATATTCTCAACGATATCGATATCGATCATATGTACAGCCAGTCAGATGAATATGTCTATATCGACTTTAGATGCCATTCCATAATATATATTCTTAACAGGGTCTGACTCGGCTGTTCTCCCTATAGGAACAGGGTATAAAAAAACTGTCAATAACACTTGGAGCTGCTAATAAAAGTAAAATTTCTTCGACGCCTAATAGCACATCTAAAAGGTGAAGATCTTCTGTGCCAGTGGAGTGTCTGTTGAAGACTCGGAGGAAGACGTGACAGTGACAAACTATATAAGTAATGAGCAGCGGATGACGTGCAGTCGCCTAGAATCGTTTGGCTTTGCATCTAAAATTATTCAGGAGATGCTTTCTTCCAGACTTACCCAAAAGCTGAAAAGTTAAAGTTCCCCCAAAATTCTCGGACCATAAGACTTATCGCTTTTATTGAAACTGATAAAACGAATGTTAGACGTTCATCTCAAATTAAGCTGAATGGACGGCTTAAATGGTACCTAACACGCCTACCTTAAGGGTAGTTCAGTTGAGACCGCTTAATTAGCAGAAGGAGTTTGCATAAGCAGCTTTTCTCCATATAGAGAGCGAGCTTGTAACAATGTCAGAAAAGCATCGATATCGGCCGACTCTTCAAAATCAATTTTTATGGTGGATATAAGCCTATCTCGATCCGTGTGGTATATTTTGTGGGAATTTGTTCCAAGATAAACTAAACCACAAAAAAATTATGTTTTACCAAAACTCAGAAAGGGGGAAAGATTTATATAGGGCTATTCCCTGCTGTTGGTCCCATGACCATATGTGATATAGATGTAAGATAAGTGGAGTAAAGTCGAAAGATGGAAGGAAGATAGATATATGAGTTCACTAAATGAATTAAAAGACAATATGACACAAAAAGGACAAAGATTCGTACAAATGGTGCTGCTAGCTTTTAATTATTATACTCCGGATATATATTAGCTTAGAAGAACTCTAGCTTTGCGATTATTAATTTTGATTATTAATTTAAAAATCTTTATGAATATACACGTCTCAGAGTGTTCAATAATTGTCATATCTACCCGGTGGTCTTTCGTTTCAAAATATCTTTAATAAACCAATGGATTTATGTGATTTCGCAAGAAATTATTCATATACATTTCTCTTTGCTCGTTTGCTTCATTTATTATAGCCACATACCACTCCAGCTGCAAAAATTTCGGTAGCTAAAACCTGACAAAAACTCAAGCATAACCCTTAAAAAATTAATCACAAACGAAATACGGTGGGCCATAAAACTGGCTAAAATAAAAAAAAGGAAACTAAAAAAAAACAATGTTTTATGCATTGTTGGCGCTGGTCTTGGGCGCTGCAGGCTTCTGTTGCCGATCATCTCTCTCTCTCTCTCTCTCTCTCTCTCTCTCTCTGTCTGCTCTGGAGGCAGTAAAACTGATGATGATGATGCTGATGCGTTGTGGCAGCATGACGAAAACAAACTTTATGCATTTGACAGGCTGCCTCCTCAATGAAGTCTGAGACGGTGAAGACAACTACATGGATTTGTTTTCAAACAAGTTGTCCGTCCTTTTTTTTTTTTTTAGTTTAGCAGACTTCTTGCACCTTGAAAAAAGATGTGATAGAATAGCGAAAAGAAATTCAATCAAAATATAAATATGCAAGAACTATTACTAAAGTTCCAGTACATGAATTGCATAAAAGATAAAAAAATTTAAAAACTAAAAACTTTTGGAACTTTTGTACAGCAACTTGGTGATGCCAAAAACCTCTTCATATGCTGTCGATTCTCTTCATTTTCAATAGCTCAATTAACGCAGTACACTATTCCAGACACATCATTTGGTAAGAGAGTTCATTGAACCTTCTCACAATCTCAAACAATTATCTTGTGCTGAAAAATCGTTTCGTTTTCGAGACTATTTTGGTCCAGACAATCGCAAGACGTAGTCGCGCCTTTGATGCTAAAATTAAAATCTTCACTTTTGAGAATTCAGGCGTCAGAGCGATACGCATCTTTCAATTTTCCATTTAATTTCGCTTTCAGGCACATTCAAGACCATTTCAGAGTAGCAAATTGTTTGGTTATGTTTATTTTGCATAACGAATTTTCCTTTTCAGAAATATGTCAAAAACCATTTAATCAAACGACATTTGTACAACACTCACCAACTGTCAGGAGAATAACACATCAACAAGTTGATGACTACTTGTCTTGCGAAATGACAAATGAAAAATTTATAAAAATAATAAAAAAAAAAACAATTTGCCATTTGTCAAAACATTTAAAAGCCATTTGCTGCTGGTGCGTTGTACGATGGAGCAAATCCAAACCATTCATTCACTCATCTATGCACAACTCGATTCGTCGTCGTCATTGTGCGTGTGGCCAATTGGAAGTTTGAAATTTCATGCATAAATGCATAGGAGTACTTTTTGACAGTTGGCTGTGGTAGATTTTCATGCGGCTTTTAACACTTCTCACAGCCGCGTATGCGTCTGGCATGATCTCTCATGATGATCGTTTGCACTCGCCTGTGGCGCCGGTTTACGGAAATTTTTTCAATACTTTATTCGAGTTAGCAGCTGCTTTAGAAGCACATTTATTTCATGCATAATTAAAAAATCAAGAAAGAACGATGCAGTCGAGTTTGCTCGACTTCGGGATAACCTGCAGCACCATTCAACTTTTTATTAATATGCGGATATATATGTCTATCTGAATCTAGGTTGAAGTTAAACTAAACCACAAAAAATTTTATTTCTTCCTAAAAATCAAAATCAGAAAGGGGTATTGATTCATATGGGGGCTATCCCTTCTGGTTATATTTTTTTGAATATATCCCAAATTTGGTGTATTTAGCTTAAGAAACAAGAAAACTAAAATTTAGCCCATAAAAAACCTAAAAAGAGGTGCAGGTTTTTATGGGTACTATCCCCTTAGTAAAGGATTCACCAATTCAATACAAATTCATAGTATTCGAGTTTTCAATGTTTATACGAACAGCCAGACAGACGGAAGTCTATATCGACTCAACTTAGTCTATGGTGATTTGAATAAAGAATGGAAGAAGCAAAATATCAAAAAGTGAAGGCACAAACTCTTATATTCTCGAAGTTCTAGTTGTTCATACGGCAGATGGACAAACGGACATGTCTAAATTGGCTCTTCCTTTGTTGCTAAACAAGAACATAAGCTGCCTTGCCGATTCTGCATTTTACATACATTTCCACAAACTTAATATACCTTATTACCCTTTACCCGTATAGGGTATACAAAAAAATCGTATTTTTTAAGCGATTTTAATTTTCATGTACAGCAATTAGTAAGTGAAAGTAAATCTATGATCGCATGTTATATGGTAATTAATGATCGAGTTATGAGCTGTCTTAAATGATCTAGACAACGACATGTCAGTGATTTGGAGTAAGAGGAAGTGATTTGCTTTGGCAATAAGTTGGTCAATATGTAAATATTGGTAAGCAAGTTTGGTAACGGTGTCAAAAATAAGCTTGCATGTACAGATAACAAAATGTAATCAAATTAAACTAGTAATAAGAATTTTAGTGGACCAAAAGAAATTTTAATATGACAGAAAAATCCTTGCCACAACACAACGATGCATCTTATATCTTGTTTTAAAGAATCTTAGAAAGAACTATTTCCATAAGTTGAGCGAAACTTCGAATCTTTGTCACTCATTTCGTTTAGTAAACTGATTTGGTTCCATATACGCTTAAATTATGGACATTTGGCAATTGTCTGTCACTACTCAAAGAAACAACACACGATCGAAAAGGTTTAGCTCCCAATAGAGAAGTGTCTGCTTAGTAGATTAGACAATTTGCATTAGTTTAATCAATTATTCAAATCAATATTTGCTTATTTATACACTTAAATAATAAAATCGATGAAGCGGAGAAAATGGGATATAAACATCTTAAACTTGAAGAGTTCTAGCAAGTTAGGATTTTTTTGCTTGAAAAAGAAAATTGGTAGAAATATGTAACTGAAGGGGAAGAAATTCATAAAAAAAGAAATCTCATGAAGATGTTTAATAATTAGGACTTAATTCTTAAGACTTAAGTAACTTTCAATGTGAAAAGTTCGAATACATACATCCATCTCTAAAATTTAGGTACAGTCGACCGACTCTTTCAGCAACTAATTCAGTTTACATTATGATGTAACTCGATGATGAATTGATACCAAAGCAAATTTAGAATGATTTATAATATGACAATTTGCTACATCTGACCAAATGGAGGCACCATAGAAAACAGCTTAAAAATAAGTAAGTAAATTACAGTCGGGCGTAACCGATTGTAAGAGGCCCTGTACCAGTTGAGGTCTCCTAACAAACACATTAAATGTTTCCCGAGCTTATGACCAAGCTTATGATTCTTACTGTACGAATAAGTGCCTCATGAAACATTTTTTTATATACGAAAAGAAAAGGGGTGTCGTTCAAATTCAATTGCTTATAAAATCGTTAATTATTATCCGATTTTGAATTTTAAAATAAACTTGTAAAATTCCGGAGCAGTCCTAGTCGAATGAAAAACAACACGAAGTCTCTATCTATTACCGTTTCCGAGATCCTTTCGTTCATACAGACGGACAGACGGACGGACTTACGGACAGACGGACATGTCTATATCGACTACTCTATCACTCCTGCTCATAATGGGAGAAACTTTGGGGGGTCTCCGACCATTATTTCTACCTGTTACATACATTTGCACAAAACCAATAGGCTCTTGTAAATTCGGTACAGGGCCCAAAAATAGCAGAAAATGAGCTTTCGATGATGGATCATGAATTTTTTATTTTTTTAATTATTGAATATAATGTTTAAAGGTTAATTTAGGGTCGAAAATTAATCGAAAAATCTTACTTTATTATCCCATTTGACATCTGCAGTGAGTTTGAGTTGAATTTTTCTATATAACCGGCAAAGCACAGGTTTTTAAGATAGCTTGGGGTTATTTTTACGAGCCGAGGAAAGTCCATCGTGCTAAACATAGTCAATGACCAAAAGCTTTTTTATCTTTCATAAACTCGGAAAGTGTTGTCTTGAAGATCTTTTCAAGTATCTTGTTTACCGATGAAAGAAAGCTTATCGACATGAAGTAAGAAACTTTGTAGGCTTCTTAACTTTTTATAGGAATAACATTAATAAGGTTCCTTAACTTGGGGAAGTTACAAAGGCTTAATAAAAGGAAAAATACTTCTTACCTTTGCGAGAATGTGCTATGAGGAATACTATTTCAATGCTGTTTAAACCAGGAGATTTCTTAAGGAGTTCTTGAATGATCGATCAAATTTCTGAAAAAAAATTGTGATGCTGTGTTGAGCTCATGCCATGAGCTTCTAAGGGGTCAATTTACAAATAATTCTTTTTAAAATTCTGTAGTGAGGAGTTCGTTTTAAATTGGTATTATGAAACGGAAAAAAAA
This sequence comes from Leucophenga maculata, assembly GCA_035044805.1. NCBI lineage: Eukaryota > Metazoa > Arthropoda > Insecta > Diptera > Drosophilidae > Leucophenga > Leucophenga maculata. The sequence continues at coordinate 602,913 of JAWNNP010002797.1, read as the reverse complement.
TATGCTCCATATCTACAGCACTAATCTATTATATATGTATATAAAAATGAATCCATATTTCCTTTGGTAACGCCATTCATATTTTTTTTTTCAAGTTTTCTAATACTTTGTAGAAGATTCTTACGGAAAAAACCGTACGATATATAGCATCAGATCGGGATACAGAATTTGACTTGATGACGTCATTTGGCGCAATAAAAGTTATTCGAGATAATAGGTGATATATTTCGTGGCTATGATGCAAGAAAAGGGAATGTTATAGGGGAAACTAATGTAGATTATCTGAGGGGGAAAGTCCCGAAGAGGGTGCTTGGAGAGATATTGTAATGTGGCGAAGACAGAGTTCTGTCGGCGCTATGAGTGTGTTCGGAGAGAGCTTGTTGAGAGAACTGTATGCGGGGCTTTTGGCTTTTGGCTTTTTTCCAAATTCAAACAAAACTGCATTACAATCAATAAAGTTTGTAGCGTATATTAGGGCATTGGAGCTGACAGCTGGTATCAGGACAATCGCTAATCACTAGATACAAAAGGTAACGTTGCAGAGCACATTCGTATAATCGTAACATGCCATGATAAATCAATTATTATTAAATTAGACTTGAAAAATTTCATTATCGGCAAAATTTTAACTTTAGAAAAGGAGTAGAAGTAAGAACGAAAGCTAGATCCGCTAGTTTTATATAAATTTTTGAATGATAACTCAAAGACTAAGCGATTATTTTACATTGACACACAAAAAATTGCAATACTATTCTCAATACATGTCAATATTTTTTTAAATAAATCAATACTTCCTAAAATGTTTATCCAAGCATCAATGCCCAAAAAAATAACCGATTTCATTACAAAAATCAAATCTCAAATACATTTTCCAAATATCTATGATGACTATTGATATCAGCAAATTTTTCCCACAAACTAAAACCCACAAAAACCTTACACAACAATTGAAATACTCAAAATTGCTGTTAACAGTTTTTTTTTTTTGGGATTTACCCAACCAAATGGAACATGCAAATTGCATACCAGACAACGATAACTTTCAGACAACACCAGCTGCCACTGTGTGTGACTTATCTCGAAAGTTATCTTGTTAACTCTGCATGGCTATCGTTAAGATATGGACTACAGCTACTAGACATATATATATATATATTCAGCCCAAGATAGACGCATTTAAAATGCAATGCAATCAATATTTTTCGCATGAGGTCGCCACGAGCCGAGTTGAGACCAGACCAACCACAAACTGCGGCAACATGTTGCTGATTTATTGCTGTCGTTTGATATGCAGCAGCAGCTAAGTTCCATGATGAACGGAATGCAATGCTGCTGCACTTGTCATGCCAAATGTCATATGTAGCTACAACATTTTCATATACTACTCGTACTACTACTAGCCACAACAACGAGACTTGACTAGGCATCATGCAGCGCAATTAAAACGATTAGCATACAAACATGAACTGTCAAATGTTTGAGTCCAAGTTTTGAATTTCTATATTAAACATTTTATTTCTTTTTTGCATTTTCAGTGCTGCGATTGTTCGATAGCCAAATGGAAGCTGCCTCTGGCAACGCTGCTGGTGGTTCAACTATGCCCGGCGGGCTTTTTCCGCCGCTCTTCAATGTTGCACCGCGTGCTGTGATTACGGTTAATGCCACCTGCGGACAACATGGTGCAGAGGAGTATTGTAAGCTCGTCGACGCCTATCCGCATCGGAATTGGGCCAAACATTGTGGCACCTGCAATGCACACTCCTCAGATGCGGCCAAACAACGTCCCATCGAGTCGATCATCTCGAATTCGAACTTCGATGAGAGTTGGTGGCAATCGCCGACACTACAGGGTGGCCGACAATATGAATATGTGACAATTACCTTGGATCTGCGACAGGTGAGTTGTAACTGATATTTTTTTTATTTTCTTATAAAATTATTTCTGTTTGATTTACATATGTCTGTAGAGACAACTTCTTTATGCACTGTCCACACTTAATATTTTTTTGCAAAATTTATAGCTTCGATCCGTTGACATTTTAGCTGTGTTTCAGTTTGTAATTAACCAATTAATCGGTTATTCATTTACAGGCGACTGAACAGCAAAATAAAGTTTGTCATATAGATTTATATCGGGTGTTTCAATTAGTTCACCGATTAATTTTTCTTAAATAATAACAAAAAAATATCATTTAGCTCAAAATAAGATCGATATGCCTTGAAACCTTTTTTAAATTTTTGCAGCCAATGGATGCTTTTTGGTGTTCTGCACATTTCGGTGCAAAACATTCCAATCTGCTGACACACGAAAATTTGTCGATTTCATCGGGATTTGGAAGAAGCTGTTAAGGCCTTTGAAATAATGTGCCAAAATTTCCAAGTTCGCTATTTAAGAAAAAAATATTCGAAAAAATAGTAACAGATCTAGTGTGGCGAACATTATTTACATTTTGAGAACCCAAAACGACGGAAAATAATGCACTATTCTCCACTTTTAAAGACGGCTTGTTATAAACTCATGACTAAGCTAAACGAGCTAGGGATTAACGGTATTGGCTATACAGATAACCTGCTAAATAATATTTCATGGAAGTTTGGCCTAAAAGTCTTTGATATGATATGCTCATCTTTTCGAGTAGTGACCAATGAAGGGCTCAGCATAAGTTCATAGAAGGCTATTGTCCTTTCCAAAAAATACGTACCAGATTTATGTTCGGTTTTTATCCAATATATTGTTCTGAAACTCTCTGATGGGAAAAAAATTTTTAGAGGTGACCCTGTATAAAAAGCTGAAATTCTCAGCTATAATTAGTGCGCTATAAGGCAATGTGAGCCCTTTAAAATTGTGAAGGTCTCTTTGGCTGGAACAATTGTTTGTCTCCAAAGATAATCTTTTGGATCTATACCGCAAAT